>JAMXBB010000002.1:1896974-2245105 GCA_024138015.1 Lumnitzera littorea | reverse complement strand
CTATTATTATCATAATATCAATTTTTATTCTAACATCTTCTATTTATTATATTTATAATAATTGCATATTATGTACTATTACTTATTATGTATATAATACACATAAAATATTTCTATCACTCTAATTACCATCTCCCAACATCAATTATCATTTCAAAATGTTTAAATTCATCCTAAATCAGATTTTACACCTAATTATCCTAATTTACAAAATTAACTTAAAATTTACTATTTTTTCTTATTACTTATTTACTACATAATTAACTTAATAATTATATCTAACACCCTAAATGCTACAAGTATCATACTTCATCAGATTTCAACATCCTAAAACATATAATTATTCACTAAATTAGTAATTAACTATTTAATTACTTAACTAACCCTAAATTACCCATTTTATGCCTCATTTTAAGGCCTAAAAATTATCTAAAAATTTTGAAAATTAATATTTGAAAACCGGATTCATAGCACTATTCTATATCATCTAAGTAATTTATACAAAAATTTTGGGCTCAAAACAACATTCTTAAGGTCATTTATTTATAAACCGAAACATGCTTGGTTTTGCACGATTTCTTAAGGACCATATATCACAAGACATATTTTCATCAAAATAATATTTTTCCTAAAAACTACATACTAAAATATTTCAGAATAACAAAATTCATAATTTTCTAAGAATATTTACTATTTTTATAAAATTATACAAAATCGAGCTAAAAATCAAACTCACCAATCTAGGTGGCTCCGGCCACCGTGGCCTTGTTGGCCGGCCTAGGAGCTGCCACCACCGTGTAGTGGTGGTGGCCATCCACTCCCAGGTGCTCATCTGGTGTTGGTTCCCCTCTAAGGCTCTAATTGCACAAATTTGAGAAATTTTTTTGTAATTAATCCAAACACTCACTATTTTGATCCTCTCTATTTTTCTCACTCTCCAAACTAACCAAATGAGGTTTTAAAATTTTCTTGCTATTTATAGAAGTGTTAGAGAATTATCGTGCATTAATTAGACAAGACAATTGCCTTATCTCTTCTTTTTTTCACTTTCTATTTGTTGCATTTTAATTAGTTGATTTCCTTCTTTAATTTTCAGATTGCTATGCCCCACTTTTGGACTTTTCCTCATTTTTCTATATTTTTCTTGATTTTTTCTTAATTAATTATGAATTTTATTTAATTGTTTAGTATTATTTTAGCACATTTCATATATTTTAAATAATTACGCGTATTTCTAGCTACATGTAAATTTATATATAGTACAAATAAATATTCCTAAATATTATTTAGGTTATTTTATGATTTTTAGTATGTATATAATTTATCTCTAGTAATTCGTTAATTATTGGAATACATTTTACGCATTTTCAATAAATAACGAGTAATATATTTAAATTTTGAAAATTTTATATTCTTTTATTTTATTACTTATTTTCTTAAATTCAAACTTACGGGATCATTTTTACTAATATTTCTAACTTTGTTTGATAATTTAGACTTAATCAGATCTTTCAACTGATCGAAACCCCTAGTGACTGGTTGTAAGGCTTACAACTGTTGTCCACGTATAGTCACTATCTACCAAACTGCGTACAAATGATCGGCCAATCCCCTCACTCAACTCTACGACCAAATCGCACGTACCACTCCAACGAATTCGCTAACTTCTCAACCAACAATTGCACTAAACCTTCACTATATGCTAACCCAACATTGCACCAACGCCAGAATCCGCACCACACTAGTACACTACCATACGATACACCGTGTCTATTGACCTAACATGTACATCGACCCAACACGGATACTGCAACGACTAAACCAAGTAACAGACGCCACTACACTATCTCTTCTTTAATCCACACAAGTCTACCGACTAGTGATCATCTATAACTACACCACGACAGCGACAGCAACGCTTCAAAACCATCAACACACCATAACATCCAACGCCTGAAGACTAATCAACAACGGCCCATGCCGAAGTACATTACAGCATTCCAACAACACACGTTATCAGATTTACAACTTTGACCAATCGCTGCTCTGTCCATACCAAGCCCCTGTTACGACAACAGCTACATAGATCATTGCAACACCCCGATCAGTACTGATCGCAACTCCACTCTCGCGTGGGCAGCATACGCTTGAACACACGACTACAAGTTACACACGCCTGGAGCACATTGACCAATGGCATTACATCACCAGCCGCAAACAACCGCATACGAGGACTCCCATCATCGCCTTACAGCCACGAGTGATCAAGTAGTTCCATTGTTGGTTAGTTTTTTTTTTTTTTTTGTTCATTTTTATTTGATTATTATTATATTATTATAATGTTATTAGTCCATTAGTTATTTAATAGTGTATATATATATATATATTATATATATATGAATATCTTAGTTTAAGAAACTTTAGTATTAGTTTTTATATTAAGTATATTTCTTAATATTGTTAATTTACTCAAGTAAATAATTGTTTAGTAGTAATATAGATATAAAGGTATATAGATTTTAGATAGGGGATTATTATGATTAGTTTTATATTACCATTATCTATTAGTACACAATATATAATATATGAATATGTCAATATAGGGGTTTTAGTATTAGTTTTTATATAAGTGTATTATGTAGAATTATTTTATTTTGATAGATCGTTGCATATATTAGTTTAAGGGTTGTTAGGATTGGTTTTTTTAGGATTAGGTTTTGTTCAATGATTTATCATATATCAAGTCGTTTTTTTAACTAAAAATTAATAAACGACCCCTTTTAAAGATTAGATTCTTTAGAGTATTTTTTTAATAAAACAAAATCACCCAAAAGTTAGAGCCCCTTAAAATATTTTTTAAATAAATCAAATCAATAACAACGTAAACTTGGTTGATTTTCAAAAATTTAAATTAATCAACACGCTAAAATTTTTTAAAAGAACTACAATCGTTTGATCCCAATTAGGAGGTATGTAGGCATATTCGAGGTAACAATAAAATATGTAGAAACTTAGGTTATTTTTTCTTAAAAAATATTATAATTTGAAAAATGAACCTAATTTTGGTAAATAAATAATAGTACCCGTTAAGATTCAATAGGTTAGTCTCCGAATTTGAAACCCCCTGGTTCTTCATTTAAATTGAAATCAAAGACCGATAGCTAAATCGTAGTCAATTCACTCAATTGATTACAGTTTCTTTTCTTTTTCCCAAGTTCGGTTGGGTGGTAACTCCAAAAATTTTTTCTAAATAAAAAATTGGAATTTCCCAATTTCTCTAGGTGAGGATTGATATTAAATAGGTTTGGATTTAGTATTAATTGGAAAATAGGAAATGAAATTTAAATAGAAAACCTCAAAATCAAGCTCGACAATATGTATGTATATATATATGTATGTATGTATAAGTAGTTACGTTAAAATGTAGATCATTCTTAGATTGAAACCTAATTTAGAAGTTGAAATCATAATCAGAATGAGAAGCGAATTTAATACTTGGTTAAATAAGAGAAGCAATTCTAAGAGATTTAGACCTAAATCACTAAATATAAGAAAACTATTAACTAAAGATAATCATAATCTAAATTACAGAATAAAACTTATCTATGGTGGTTATGTGTGAAAATTAAAACAACATTTGCATTGTAAGGATTATTGACGATGGTCTATATAAGTTGCACCTTAAATGAGTAAGCCGAAAGTCCATATAAGATGAGATTAATATGTTACTACATTTTAAGTACTAATTTATAGTATTCGAAGGCTTGAGATTGAACTTAGTTATGTTTATTAGAGAGTTAACTATATATATGCTGATATGTGCTTGTTTATAAGTTTGACGATATGATTCCAGTTTACTGTTTTCGCTTGTATTTATGTGATTTGTTTAAAAAGATTAAACACCTTAAATTGAATTTAACTAAATATATGACTTGAAAGTCTAAAATAAACCTGCATAACAACCTAATAAGGGAAACGTTTAAGATTCTTCGATTAAATACTAACCTTTTCAAAACGAAAATTGCTAGATAGCATAATAGGTTTCTTTTTCATTCTTCATTGAACTAATTGATAGGAAAATAGGCCGCAGCAAGGGTGATATCAATGGTTCAAACGTAGTCGTGAGAGGAATAGTATCTCCATTGCATAAGCTTAGGTTTGGTCATGAGATATTGAAATGTACGCTTAACTCCGCAACTTAGATTAAAGTGGATGTAATTTCTCTAATCTCGTGATAGACTAGAAAACATCATGTGATGGTATTTGCTTGTACATACATGACATCTAACTAATTTAGTTGATAACTCTGTTTGTGTTTGATATATAGTTTTAAGTTTCCACTCGAACTTGTTGAGCTGTTGGTTACTTACATCCCCATAGACATTGTTGTAAGAGCTACTAAGAAAGTGGCTTACAATTACCTTGAAGTTAGTAACTGCTAGATCTTGAGAGAGTAAGGATATAAAACGAAAGATCGATTACACTTTCAAAGTTTGGGTCATAACTTTAAGTCTTTTAATATCAATCTATGTATTACTGAAATGAATTAAGATTAGGTTACTGAATTTTCGAAGCTTTACTTGAGATATTTAAATATCAGTATGTATTTTTCATAATTCTATAAATAAATAACATGTTTAATTTATGAATTATTTATTTTAAAGTAAATTTGTCGTGTACACCTTATATAAATTAGGTGTAAGATAACGGCTATAACACTAACTTCTATTCCAAAATGAGTTGCACAGTAAAACTGTTACGACTTTGTTATTTCGGGGCATGACACTTCTTGTCTCAGGCAATTTTATGGGATTATGCCTTGAGTGCACTTTTCACCTTTAACAACCTTGTTATTAGCTAAAATTATCCAATTTTAGTAAAATTAATATGATGGGTTTGTATGATCTCAACAATGCGTAATGCATATTCTATTTCGAAAGATAATTTCTAAATGATATCTATTATATATATATATATATATATTCATGCAATAAATAACATCACATTAATATTATATTATCTGAATAAGATATATTTATAAAATTTTTAAATAAAATATGATAAAACACGTATTTTCTATCGATAGTACGTGTATATCTAAATCTGAGCTATATAATATTATGAAATATAATTAAAATTATGTATAATCAAGTTTAACTAGAGTGAAGGTAATTATAGTTTAATCAAATAATTAACACATCTTAGCTTAATATTGCTAAAAACATATTCTAATTAGTAAATTAAGTCATTTAATTAAGAAAATTTATAATAAATAGCTAAAATTACCAAATAAATCCATAAAATTTTTGTAAACTCAGAAAAATATATGAAATTCAACAACAACTTGTTTCATGCTATCGGGTTTATCACGTATATATATAAAATTATATTTTTGTCTCTAGATTACGATTAATTAAGCAAATAATATCATTTTTATATAAAATAATTTCCAACATGTCCTGATATTATTACAAGTATCCAAAATTCATTATATGTTAATTTCATTAATTATTTTTATATAAATCAATTTATTTCATAAAATGCCCATTTTAGTTATTTTTAGGGTAAAAAATACGATAAATACTAAACATGTATGAAATCAAAATTAGGCTACATAGGATTAAAATAGATATAATAAGGATCTAATAGAAAATTTTGAGCTCAAAACAACATCTTTTAATATATTTATTTATAATTTAAAATTTTGGATGAACAGTGTACCTTCTTAAGGAAATATATAAAATAATCGTAATTTTACAAAAATAAAAATACAATATGAAAGCATCCTAAAAATAACTAAGAATAAAATTTTTCAATTTTTTCTTACTTGTTTTAGTATTTTTTAGAAAATAGGAAAAAATGAGGTAAAAAATTGAATATAATGTTCATTAAAGCTCCAGCCACCATTAGCCAATGGGGGTATGTCGGACAACCTAGGCGATGAGTGGACTACTAGGTAGCAACCGAGTTTAATAGTAGATCATCATTTGGTTGGGGAATTGTCCTAAGTGAATTGCTCTATTTTTCTAATTTTTTTTCTTAATTTCCTAAAAGTTTTTTTGAATTTTTCTTTGAGTGCCTGAAGTTCCAAAACGTCTGAAATAAGGTTTCAAGTCTTATTTATAAGTGTGAGTGTCAACCGTAATTTTCTTAAGGGTTATAAAAATTATTTTATATTTATTTTACTTTTCCCTTTACATTTTCGTAGAGAGGAGGCGTCCAACTCTTTGTATTGTACTTTTTTATTTAGCAATGGAGTTAATTTGGAGCTGCAACAGCTATTGCCAATATTTTATATATATTATATTAATATTTAATGATTTTGTTAATATACTTGTATATATATCCTATATACCTGATACGTGTAATGAGCAATCATATTCACATAATAATGTTTCACCCATGTTATTAATTTTTAAGATATATTTTCTTTTCAACTTTGTAAATTTATCACTTATCTTATCTATTTATAGGTTTTCAGATTAATTTATGAGTATATTTATTATATATATTAGGAATATTTATAAGTGTATATATATTCATGTATTGTTTTATGTAATATTATTCACCCTTATAGCTTAAATAATTTATCTTTAGTATCTCATTATATTTTGAGACTTAATTTCAACAGTTTCGACAAGCTAGATACTTTATCGACTAATTACACTTTTAAGGTTAAAATTGGGGTTTCGTGAAATTATTTTTAAAATTTAACTTTACTAGGCCACTTTTATTAACTTTTCTGACCTAATTGAAAAAGTCTAAACTTAATTAGATAAGTTTTCTCGAAAAGCCTTGAATATAGGTATAGTTGCCCTAAATATGATTTTAGGGGCTTACATTTACTTTTCTTAATTATTATTTAATTCAAATAAACTATTTAAAAAAACAAAAATATGGACAATTTTCATCAAATATTTGAATAAATAGGGAACTATTAGATTTTTTAATTTTTTGAACATTAATTATTTTGTTTAAATATATAAAAAAACTTAAATATATATATATATATATATATTTCAAACTTTTCTATAGATTATAGATATAAATATGAGGCATTTATTAATGAAGTAAAAAAATATTTTTTAAAAAAATAAATAAAGAAACAAAAGAGTTTATTTTTGATTTTTTTGAAAAAAATTATTTCCTAACATTTGTTGAAAAATTTATTCATAAATAAAAAAATATTATTAAATTTTTGTTTAAAAAACTAATTCCAAACTTTTATGTAAATGGTTAAAATGAACATGAGGCATTCTCGTAAATTTTATGAAATAAATGAATTTTCAGTTATTCTTATTTTTTAAAAATATACTAACAAAATGAGGCATCATCATTGAAAATTTAGAAAATTAATGGAATAAAAAAAATCATGATAATTGCTCTAAAATAATTAAATTATGAGTCATGTATAAATATTATTATCAAATTTGAATATTAGATGAATATTATTATTATTAAGTTAAAATGAGTTTCATCAAGTTAAGTTTGCGCTTGCTCAACACAACTTTGAGTCAAGTTCCAGCTAATAATTATAAACTCAATTGAGTTAGAGATTAAGTTAATTTCGGGTATTTTTTTTTTTAACAGCATTAGCATACCATGGGAAAAAATGTGGTAGATATGGTCCGAAACATTTTTACTACAGGTAATATCCCCCCTCTTAACTCACTAAAATTATTCTTATCCCAAAAATTGCATTTCCTTAAGAAATTAGTCATTTTCGCCCTATAAGTCTATATAACTTAGTTTTCAAAATCATTCCAAAGGTTTTAGTGAATTGTTTGAAAACATTTCTTAATGATGTAATTTCTGAAACTCAACGTGCGTTTGTCTCCCATCATATAATTCGTGATAATGTCATTGTAGCTCATGAGACATTCCATTTTCTCCAAATAAAGAAGTTTAGTAAGAAAACTCCCTATAGCCTTAAATTGGATAAGAATGAAGCCTATGATCAAGTTGAGTGGAATTTCTTATGTAGTCTTTGTTAGATTTGGCTTTAGTGATGTTTAGATAAGGTGGGAGATAACTTCTGTCGCATCAATGTCGTATATTGATTGTTAGTTGATGGAAAAGTCATGAGTTAGTCTTAGCTTACATTACATCAAGGCAATCCCTTATCGCCTTATATTTTCATTTTAGTTTTTGATGTCCTTTCAAGAAATATTAAAAAAGCGGTTGGGGAGAATCATCTCCTAGGAATGAAGATTAGACGGGCTTATTCCACTTTATCACATTTATTGTTTGTTGATGATTTGTTATTCTTTGTAGAGACTATTGTTAGTAATGTTTAGGTTTTAAAGACCATTATACAAGATTACTATCTTACATTGAGTTTGAGAATGTCTAGAAATCAAGTGTTTTTCTTTTTTTTTAGCAAGAATACATCAGAGGACCGGGTAAGGGAGATTTGTGATATTCTGGCGGTTTTCGTACTAATTAACCTAGGCAAGTATTTGGGTTAACTAACTATTTGGAGGAAGAACAAGACAAAAGCACTCAAATTTACTAAAGATAGAATCTAGTTGAATTTATAAAGTTAGAAAAGGAACTTAGTGTCTAATGTTAGTAGAGAAGTTCTTTTCAAGTCAATGGCAAGTACTATCCCAACATATTCAATGAGTTACTTTAGGTTCACTAATAAATGGCATAAGGAAGTAAGCTTCATGATAGGATAGTATTGGTGGGGACAAACAAAGGATGAGATGAAGATTTACTAGCAAAGTTGGAACAAGATCACCATCCTAAAAGTAAGAGGAGCCTTGGGTTTTAGGGATCTCAGTGATTTTAATTCTGCTTTGTTAACCAAATTAGCACAGAGAATTGTCATTAATCCTAAAGCTTTTTTGGTACATGTACAGAAAGGAACATGTTTTCCACAATCTTCCTTTTTGTAGGCATCAAGAAGATCAAGGGACTCTTGGGGATGTGCAAGTACATTAAATGGAAAATAACACTCGTTAATAAGAGCTTTGTGGCAAGTTAGTGACGACATGTCAATATAGGTGGCCACCGATAAGTGGATTCTAAGTCTAAGTAGGCCCAAACTTGATTTCAAAGTATATCCTGTACATTTGAAACTAAGAGTAGCGGACTTAATTGGTATAGACTCCCATTGTTAGAAAATGTAGGAGCTACGTAGATGGTTAGAGAGATTTTAAAGATGTCATTGCTCGTTAAAAGCTTCACTGATTAGTTTGTATGGCCTTATGAGAGGTCAAGTAATTACTCTATAAGTTCAACTTACAACTTTATAAGGTATAATTCTCATTAGGCTAATCTTGGAGTCTCTTCTTCCCACCAAGTCTCAAAAGCTACATGGTATTTAGTATGGTACAGCCTCTTTCTTCTAAGGGTTAAACACTTTATATGGCGCACTTTGAATGATGTTATACCTACTAATGTCAACTTAACAAAGAGACAAGTTTTAAGTGAGTTAGCTTGTAAATTTTGTAGACAGGATGAATCTATTAAACATATGCTTCTTTATTGTCTATGGACCAAGATTATTTGATTTACTTCTTTAGGCATTAGAGTTGAAGGCTCTTAAGAATACCTTTTAGACTAGTAGCTCTCTTTTACTCTGGAAGGTGTAGTAAGCAGTAAATAAGAAGGGATGGACTTGTTTGCAAAAATTTATACAATAACGTGGTGCATTTAGAAGGGGAGGTGCAATGCAATATTTAACAGTAAAGAACCATATGTGAATAGTGTTTTGTATTCCGCTTGAATGGCCTTGTCTAAAATTAGTATATTATAGTTGAATCCTCTTAACAACTTTGTGACAACACATGAAGCTAGCTTGAAGAGGTCCTCAAGGTTGCCCACATATGTGTAGTAAAGTCAAAGTCGAGAAGATCCATTTATTTTCTAACATAGTAAACAAATATCAATTAATCTTCACTAGAATTCTCATGAATAGATTTTTTTTTTTTTTTTCATACGATAGTTAGTCCTCAAGCCATGGAGATGGTCTATCAACAGTATGCTGTAGTTAGTTTGTCACATCCTTCCTCCACTATGCCCCAAAGCTTAGCAGCAAATGAAGTTCAATTTAAGGAGGATGATTTTTGCTAAGAAGTGCTAACTGGATCCACTATCAAGATAAATTCTGATGGCTTATTGGACTTTCAAATAGAAGAGGTAACTACAACTTTTTCTTGCAAGAACATCATCAAGAGCTCTTTATGGTAGAGGGTTTAGATCTTATGTGTCGAATTTTCTAAAATTGGTAGAAGTCGCTACTATGTTGGAGCTTGTTTGATACGCAAAAAATAGAGGATAGGTGTATGACATTTTTGAATTTGATAGTATTGCAGATCGATTTTGGTACATGCGGATTGTTATGTATGGTTTAGAGGTGCTATTTCCTACTTTCAAGTTACTTAAGTTCCATTTGATTCGAACGCAAGCTAATTAAGCCATTGATTAGGTAGTGCATGATACTTGATGGAAGATGTGTTATAGAGATTAAGTTTTGGTGCCCTATCTTCACTTGAATCTATTCTTACGTTTAATGCTTGTATGACTAATGTTCCTCCTATCCTTGACGATCTTTTTGATGAAATGAACTCTCTTATTATCTAATATCATATTCTCCTTTTTGGTGAAAAAACAAAAAGAATGTAATATTATAACTCCCATTCCCCACACATACTCTCTATTCTATCTTATTAATTATTTCCCTTTTACTCTCCTCTAATTCCCAACTCTTCCTTCCTCTCTCATTTTCTCTTCTATTTAAAATAGAAAACAAAACCCTAACCTTAATGATGTGCTTTTCACTTATATGGTTCTCTTTTTCTCTTTTGCCTCCTCTTTCTCTACGTTACCCTCCCTGTTTTTTCTCTTAGCATTTAGCCAGCTCTCTTTTTCGCCATCTCAATTCTCTATCTCTTTCTATCTTTTTCACCTTCTCAATTCTCTATCTTACCTAACCCTCTCGATTTTCTCTTTATTCCAACCCTTATTTGTCTCTCGTTGAGTTATCTCTTACGCATCTCACTTAACAATCTAATCTTAGCTCTTATTCTTCTTCAATCTACAATTCAAACTATTAAAGTATGTAATTTGAATTTTTCTCTAAGAATTTTTTCTTAAAGATTTACATTTTATGTTAACTTTTATCTTTTATTGCCTCTCTAACAAAGGAAGAAGATAGCTAAGATAACAATGCGTAATGAAGAAGAGCGAAGCATAACACATTTAAAAATTTTCTCTTTTTTTAGTTTGTTTAACAATGTTGATGTATTTTTTTGGTTCTTTTTTTTTTTAACAACGTTGCTATTATATATCTTTTTTTAAAATTTAATTGTTTTAACATCTTGCTTTAAATGTAATATTAAGATTTTTTTTCCCTCAATTTAAATATTTTTTCTGTTGAATTTTTTGGGTTCAATTACTATAATATCACTCTTTTATTCTAGATTTTTGTTCTAGGTGTTTAGGTAAAGATATTATATTTATTATGACCATGTTTCTAGATTATTATTTTGAGTTTTCATTTTTGGAACTTTTAATATGTAAGAATATCCTTTTATTAAAGTTAAAATACTTTCCAACAAAATTCAAATTTCATGAATATAAACCATCTGGTTATTACTTTTATAACATTAATAATAATAATAATAATAATATTTATCAAAATTATTGTTAATTGCTAAAATTAAAACAAAAATAAGTTAAAAATAAATTCAAGGTTCTTGTAATTAAAAAAAATTAATTAAGCTATGAGCGAACCAACTTCATGAGTGGGAGAATTTGACAAGTGTAAAGCAACTAATTTAAGCGGCAAACTTAGGTTATTATAGAAATTTTTGTGATAAATAAAAGTTACCAATAAGGTCTGACAATGACAATCTTAGTGGTAATGCTTTTTAGAGAAATATTTTCACCAATAAAGCTTTTACTGGTGTTGGCGAAAAAATAACTACTCTTGTAAAATTTTTCGTAGGAGTACGGATTTATTTTTGCAGTGATAGGAAGGATATGGACCGCTCGAAATCGTAGTTAAGAAAATCAATTTTGATTTTCTAGATTTACTTTAAAAATTCAATATCTTTTATATATATTACTCGACTCCACATCACCCTAAAATATTATCGATAATAATTAAATTACTAATAAATTTTTATTATCATTCAACAAATATACGTTTGTTCAACGAGTAGAACTCTTTCCATCAATTATGAAAGGTTATTCGTGTAAATTTATATCATTTACTACTCCCACAATTGAAAAAGGCCATTTCTTTCAAAAATCCACCAATGAAAATGGGCGCTGGAGTTTCTTCTACGACGATCACTCTGCTGCTTAAATAAATTTTGGACTAACACGAGAAAACGTAATGCAGATATAATATAGTATTTGAATCACCTACAAACTCTAAGGAAAGTTCCCTTTCTATTTAGGTCCTTACCCACGTACTTGACAAGGCCACAGTTTAGTCTAACTTAGATAGAGCCTAACAAGTCTTTGTCAAGAAGGCAATTAGTCAAATAGTAATTTATGGAAAAAGAGAATTCAAAATAATTACCACAAATCTTTATAAAAGAATAATAATTAGCATAAATCAACAATCTATTTGGTTTTAATACAATATACTCTAATATTGTTAATACTAGCTATTGGACATGGCGCAATAGCTTGAAGCCTAAGGCCAGGGTAACCTATGACACTTCCTTAAAAGGCTTAGAGCTATGAGCTAACCCGATTTGCATGACTAAGCAACTGCTACTTGGAAGAGAGACCACCAGCCTCACCAAGACGATTGAGAACCCTAACCAAATGCCGAGCCATCACCACCTAACTGACTGTCTCTTAACCATCCTTTCCTCTGGTTTGCTTTAAAATTTGCAAACAGCAAGCCACTTTCATCATAAAGCTAGCATGGTAGTAAGCTTTAAATAAATACAGTGCACAACTTTCGAAACATGACCACTTATTTAGCTACCATCACTCGGATAACGTCCATATCACATTTAATGCAATGTGATAACTAGCAACTCAACCCATATCAGCCAAGCATAGCCTAATGGTAAAGCACCATATGACAGTAAGAGGGATGAGATGATTATAAGGCTCAAGCACAATCATTTTCTTAAGTGATGTTAAGGAATCTTATTAGTACCATCAAATCTTAGTGCTACGCTGCCAAAGGCATGTCTTAGAAATACCATCCTCTTAAGTTCCTAAAAGGGAAGAGAGATCCTTAAGCCTATTACTTAAGTTTAAGTAATAGAAAAAATCACATGCTCTTGCACTTTTCATATTAAACTTAAGCTTTTTTTCCCCTCCTTATGACTTAATATTAAAGTTTGAGATAGTGACTCATCCCTTATTTGCTCTACAAGAAGTTCCCCTGATCTTTAAGTCTCTCAGATAGGCCTATTCTATCCTAAGAGCTTGTAATGACTCTATGCCTATTAAAGTTGATATTCAAATATTTTACCTATGTCATTATGCTAGTCCATAGCAATTTTTTCCACTTTTCTAATATTGATTATTGGAATGACCTTGAAAATTAATTAATTCAATATATTTATCAACGTTAGTATATACAATTCACTGGAAAAAAAAAAAATGCTAGTGTATACACTTTAGCAAAGAGTATCATATTATGAGAAAGGATTTATGAAAGGATCTCATAAGAATAGATTTGTTATATAATTTTTTTTTCATATGTACCAAATGGCATAATTAAAAATTGATGTAAAACAATCATGTTATTCAATTCAAAATAAGAATGAATTATAATTTACATACTTTAACAGAGAACATTATAAAATATTAGACATCTTTCCTTGTAGCAAAAACGTAGGTATTTAAAAAAGGATTAAAAAAAAACATTCCACTGTAATTTCTTATAATACAATTTGTTCCTTCAAAACTTGTAGAACCAATTCCTTTTTTAAAAAAAAAAATGTAAATCAAAATAATCTTGGTGGGGTGGAATGAAGCAACACCCTCTTCGTCTCCATCCATGCCTTCGTCGACATCACGGCCTCCTCCTTCTTTACCTTTGCCTCATCTTTGAGATACTCTTGCTTGTCTTCACTGGCTTCAATTTCATATGAACAAAACACAAAAGACAAACAAGGAAAGAGAAAAGAAAAGGAGAGAGAAAACAACACAAAATCAATAGATGTTTTGAAAATGATGTAGAGATTAGGGTTTTTGATTGACAGACTTTTGTCGTCGGAAATCACAACCTTTCCGATTAGTATTGTTAACGAAAGAAAGTTAGTAGGAGAAAGGGAGAGAATAGAAAATGGTAATGGCAATGTTTGTAATTACATACCTATAATTGCATTTGGTGATACCCTTAATTCTCTAGAAAGCCAATTCAATTCTCAAAAGCAACCCACCTCAAATTGAGCGAACACCTGATTGGGAGCAAGAATGGCGCTGTCCAGACCCTGAGGGAGGGACTGAGGAGTCCATGGTGTCGGGGCTTCTGGGTTCAAAGCCGAGTTTGTCGAGTATGTTCATTGGAGGTTTGTATGCGTAGAAGGTGGAGGTTTGGGGAGTGGCTTTGGAGGGGAAGAAAGGAGAGAAAAAGAGAAAAATTTCAGTCGGTTTTGCGTTGGAAGGGTAACCGAAGTTTTGTGATATGGAGAGTGGAAAGGGAAAATGCAACAGGTGAAGTGGAATCGGTCTACTGAAATTCTAGGCAAGGGGTAAGAAGTTACACTAGAATACTAGAATTTTGGAGATATGATAGTTATTAATGTGATTAAATTGTTCTTAAATATAAATTATATAATTAGTGAGACACTAACTTTAATAAAAGTCTCGTTACTGTGATTTTTGAATTTTATAGGTAAAGATTGAAATAATTGGTTTTATTATATGGTATAAGATAAAAGAAAAATGACTACGAACGTAATATCAAATAATATTCTAATACGATCATTCTAATAATTAAATTAACATAATAACTATAAATAAAAACCTAAAGAGCAATAAGAGAGTGGAGAGAGACTTTATACATAAAAGCTTTATTCACTATTTATAATAGGATAAATCTAAGTTAAATTTAAACTGAATTATTAAAATTAAATTTTCATCGTGAGCTTATTGGTTTGGGTTTGGATTATTTATATTAAAAAAGGCTTATAAATAATTATTAAATTCTTTTTTTATTTAAATAATATAGATAAATATAAATAAATACTTGAATAAGTACATTTTGTGGAATAAAGTAGAGTTATAAAATTGCTATCTTCTCGCTCTCTATCAGCCCGTGTCCACCCTCCGAGTCTCTATCCATTTATTTTAAATTTATTTTTCGCAAATTTGAAAATATGGACAATAAAATCTCAACTAGCATCTACCTTTTCAAAACACTTTTTTTTTTTTTTTTTTTATCCCATTTTGCACGAAAGGGCACGCCGTTCTTGAGATTCAATTCAATGGACCGACCTACACCATTGCTTACAATCTCAATATGAAAAAATAACATGCTACAGAGTACAGACCTTTAAGATGTATCAGGTCTGTTTGTTCGGTTCTTACCCTGATTGAATTCGAATAACCAAGATGCCTATTCCGCCATGAACTACTCGACACTCGGATTGCACATGACACCCTGCTTGCAGGGATAATTGAAAAAATATTGCACACGACAACGTTAATATTTATAGCATAATTAAGGTTATAAATGAACTAATAACGGCAAGCTACTTAATCTTATTCGGTTTTAAGCTTGACTCAACTTAATTCGAACTTGATCAGTAAATACACCAAGCTTAAACTCAAAATAAAGCTCATAATTAAATAAGTTAAGCTCGAATTTTATAAATTTAAGTTTATTTATATTATTTACAAAATGACTTGTAAACAAACTTATTTATATTATTAATAATTTCGCTCGTAAATTAGCTCATAAATAAACTCAAGACTCACTTAAGCTCATTTATCTAACAAGCTCAATTTCAAGTTTAAACTTAAGTTTATTTAGACTTGTTTATTTAAATGAGTTTAAGCTCAAGGAGCTTGAACTTATCTATAAACCCATTTATCTAAATAAGTCGAGCTTGAGCTTCTAATTTTTAAGCTTGGTAAAAACTCGAGCTTAATAACTTTTAAATAAGTTAAGCTTAAGTCTTCAAAAACTTCGTTCGGCTTATTTATAGAATAGCCCTAAACATAATGGTTAGTGTCATGCAAGGTAAGAAGATTGAACCCTATATTCTCAGATGGAGAGATAAACGGATGCTCCTAAGTCCTAAACCAGCAAAAGTCCATCAGCACATACACGATTGTCAGATTTTAATCATCTATGCCAACAGTTGACAAATTCGCAAGACAGGGTATTCATGTAAAGTGGGAGACCACAGCCAGCAAGGAATTAGGGTGTCTGTGATGGAAGTTATGCCTGCATTGAGCAAACAACCCAATTGATGTGTAGTCCGACAATCTATATAAATGGAAGATACACCCAACTTTACGTGCATCCATTTAGGCAGTTTATATACGGCCTTCTATTTCTTGAACAGAAGAGTTGAAGTAGACAATTCACTCTCATAATGGGAATGATGCTTCCTGAAAGCAACCTCATTGATATGGATATCTCATGAGAGGGTGGAAGTAACACTTTTTTTTTTTTTCCAGTTAACTACAATATTCATTGAAGTGTCTCAAAATCAAAAGAACAGATAGATAAAAGGAGACAAACAAGCCATTCTCATTGTTTCTTCAGAAGCAAAGGACCAACATTGTCTCCCGTAGCTTTGTTGTGCTTCACATGGCTTCCATCACAAAGAGGGAAAGTGCCAGATCTCCAGCACCTGCACTCAAAATGATTACACCATTGGAAACTCAATAACATACCATAAAATGATGAGACAACTACATGGAGTGTGAAGATGATATATAAATTCCATGATGCTTTCTTTAGATTTATGCCACTCACAAAGTACCTTTCAAATAAAGAATCATCTGATGTAAGAAATTGTGATAATATATCACGTTTATATAGCATCAATATAGCATGTATCACACATTTCATACGAAAAGGATCAATATTAATTCTTTGAGGATTTTCTTCATAATGGGATGGAGTAGAACGAGATATAAAATACGTTAAAAGGTGATCTTAACTTCATCATCTATCAATATGATAGGCAATAAAAGTGGATTTCAATAATTCAAAGATGGAACTGAATGAGCCAGATGCTCGATCAGACACATATGAGAGTATGCTGAGTTTAGAATTAAGTGTGTTTAGAGCAATTAATTGCTGGGCATCTTATGAGATGGGATATTAATAGGTCTTCTATGGAGTACTAGTCGCTAACAGCTCTTACTTATATTGGTTTGTCTACAGAGTTGATTTACTGGAAACAACAGCAACAATGTGATTATGAAACAAGAAAGAAGCCCAGAATTCATTGAGGGATCCTGATTTATAATTTGAGCAGGCAAAAGAAAATTTTGATACCGCAAGCTCACCTATCCAAGAGACTCTGTAAAGTAAACTGGTCTCAGCGACCATACTACGAGTTAATTTATATATCAAAACCTTCTAAAGCATTCCTAATTGGTCCTAATTATCTGGATCTTTTTCTTATCTATGATTATGCAATATAGCAGTAAAGAGCACTTCTGACTGAAAGGAAGAAAATAAACTTTCAAAGGTACCCTTCCATTAGCCAATTTCTAAAGAAAAAACAAATATTGCACAAGACGAAACTTAACGTCCTAAATAATTCTTATAGATGGATATGGTTACGAATTTGCTCTTGTCATCATATGGAGCACTGGGAAGCTTGGGCTTAAGTAATAACCAACCAACAGGAAATATGTGAAGCCAATGCTGAGAAGGATTTCTTTGCACAATGTCGAATGGAACCAAAGAAAGGAGGAGGATTCTGCAGCATAGTCATTTAAAAATGACTATATGGTTTATGTACTTTGGAGTTATAACGAATCACCCGAATTACATAAAATAAGGTTCATAGGTAGTAAAAATAAAACTATCAACAATTTTTCAGAAAAAGCTATCCATAGATTCCATAGAGACGGTCGATGGCTTCATTTCCTATTAATGGATATTATTCACTATAATTTGGGTAACGTGTTGTAACTCAAGAGTAACAACAATATACAAATGATTGCACTGTAGAATTTTCCAAGAAAGAAAGAAAGAAAGAAAAATTATATGATTGTTTTTCTATTTCTTCCAAGGAGGACAGAATTATCTTTGTTTTGCAAAATATGGTTTGGGAAATTTTCTTACATTTGTAAAATGAGAGTATTACAATTAACAATTATCGGAAAAATCGTTATTATTGGTTGCTTTTAAACTTAGATCACACATGAAAGATTTTTCTGAACTTGGTGGTGGTAGTCAACTGCCTTGGCAAAAAAATATCATGTAAGAATCATTTTAGCCTCATTCTATTTGTAATTCCCACAGGTTGTTAACCATTGTCGAGGATGAGATACGGCAGCTGTTTCTGACCCCACTTATTGACAAAAGCCCACCGATCAACATCCTCTTGGTATCGTCAACAATTGTTATTGATAAAAGGATACAGAATCCTCCCAATTCTTTTAAGAGGTTTATCTAAAACATTCGCGATATGATTCAGAAGACGTTTCAAATACTACACACGGGTCACTGACACTAATAATAAGGCACAACTCGAACCAACAAATGAAAAAAAAAAAAAAAGCCAGGGTCATTCCAAGTCTTCCCTTCTCTTGATGGTTGGTCGAGTAACGAAAATATTGTATTTTCCCGGTCATTATAGATTGGATTAGAGAGAATCGAAATTGAGGACTGTACAAAAATTCAGGCAGTACCCAGAAGGTCTCATACACAAGATACAACAAATGATAATCGAAATGCACAAAGAAGGTATAATTAGTACGAAAACATGGTGCACGATAAATAGCATTTGAACCCTAAACTCGGACCAACCTGCAATAAGCAGTGAGTGGCTTGGCGAGTTCGGTCACAACAACGGAGTCAACAACTTTGTCTTCCTCTTTCCGGATTGCTGGGTTTATGGATTGAGCTCCCGCAGCCTCTGCCCTCACCACAACCGCCCTTCTCGGGGACGCTGCCTTGCGGGCCACTCCTGCCAACGGCAATTGGCCGCAGAAGCCACCAGCTGTGACGCTCGTGAGCGAAGCCATGTTGTCTTCTAGTGTTCTGTTCTGAAAGGCTGATGGTATCGAGAATAATGAAGAGGGAATTATTAGGTAGGACGGGATAGAGCGAAGTGGAAGGGAAACTTGTGGAGAGCACGCTCCTCCTCTACTTTTTGAACAGCCAGTACTTGGGAATTGAATGGAGGGTACATGCGACACATCATTATTGTCTAGTAAACATGTCAATGTTCACGAGCCCACGTCATCGTTTTTATTTAATTTTTTAAAAAATTTCGAATAGCTATTCACCACTATGAATATATCATATATAAACGGGGTTGTACGACTTGGCTGGTTACGTTGTTTGCATTGCAGGCCAGAAAGTGATGGATGATGGGCCAACAGCCCCCTCATCCGCATACAATGGCCCAAATCCCCACCAAACTCTTCCAGCAATATCCATCCCGCTAACAAAAAAAATCCATCCAAATGGGTTGTTATGTGTAAAAATAATTACATGTAAATGATAAGTATATAATGTTTAGGATATAAAACCGTTATGTAACTAAAGGTTAGTTATCATTTTTTTTAGTAAAATTTTGAGTTTAAAATTACAGAGAAACATTAAACCCGCTTAAAATTTTCCCAAAAACGTATAAGCAATAACTTATCTCTCCTCGAGAAAAAGGTTTAATTTATAATTTAGGTACGATGTTGTGCCAAAACCACCCCTTCTCCTAGATGTCCGTATCTTTTGAATTTGGTTTTACATCTCTAATATATTAACTTTGATTAAACCTACAATAAGTCATCATAATTCATCGATTATTAGATTAAACCTGTGATAACTTTGATTTAAGACTAAAATCGAAATATTTTGGTCATGATCCATCTATTTCAATTAGTTAGAGTATATTGCACTGCCGTTCTAGAAAATTCTTGAAAGAAATTGTTTAAGTCTTCGATTTTATAAGAAGTTAGCACTTACTTTTTTTATAGTTGAATTGGCTCTGACTTGAATGGTGATATGATAATTAATTGTATAAATTTAATCAATTAATGTTAAAAAAAAATTTAAAAATGCAGAAAATTAAAATAAAGAAAAAGAAAAACACAAAAACGCTCAACTCCCAGGCCTCGACGACTCTTAAGCGTGTCTACGGAGCTTTGTTCCGCTGCAGCTTCCAGCGAGACAGCTTCCTCCTCGACTTTCTCCTACGTTGTTCCTTGGGCTTCGGCAACACGCTATACCCGCAGCGTATTCTCCAAAACACAAAACAACCCAACCTTTACTTATGCAACACTGTGATCCGTGGGTTACCGTTTCAAGTAAGCCATATCCGTGTATTTATTCCTTGAGAACACACTAGCTTGGGCTTTCACCAAACAATTTCACTTTTTCCTTCGTGTCGAAAGGTTTTGTGCAAGGCTTTCCAATTTCTTTTCTTTCTCTCTTTTTTTTTTTTTTTTTCCCTTTCCGAAAGAGAGATGAGGCCTTTCGAATCTTTGGATTACATAATAAGGTCAAAGGAGCTCAGTACACGATTAAGATGATTTATAAGATTTAATTTGATGGATCTGAAATAAGAATTGCTCGACTTATGCAATCGCTCTCAGCCTCTCTTAATCAAGCTTGTTAAGGATAGGTTATTTGGCCAATGGCTAGCCTAGGGGGATAACTCTAAGACTGGAATATGCTTAATTTATTTTTCAATTTTCATGCATTTTTAATATTAACTAGTTGACTTATTTAATTAATTACGATGTTGATGTCCATGTCATTGTATGTAAATTGAAGCAATAATCACATCAGTTTTTTAGAATTGATGATACTTGTCAAAAAGTTGATAATCATTAAAATTTTAAAAAATTTTAAGAGTCATCCATACAATTTACTCGTCTTTATCCTTATCTTTTTATTTTTTCACTCATTATATTACATATTATAATTAAAAAATAAAATTTAAACTTGATTCATCTTATTAAAAAGTGCAATACATATCTATTGACTTTAAAAAAAATAACATAATTAAAAATTATATAAAAAAATTATCAAAATATTGATATTACGTTAAATCTTGAAAATACAATATTATTATTTATATTAATATCATATTTATTATGATACATAAAAATTAATATCGTATTTTTAAGATGCAATATTAACTAATATCGTATTTTGAAAATATAATATTTTGATAATTTTTAAAAATTTTGATTATAAATAAATAAATTTTCTCTTATTAAAAGATGGTTATTTATATAAATAAACTATAACGATATTATCAGTTTACCCATACCATTTCTCTTGTCCCAATGACCTCCACTGACCGATGTCCTATCCTATCCTACGAATCTCTTACGGAAACTGGGCTTCTTGTGGAAAAAACATCCACTGGAGCCCACGTATTTACTGGCATAGTTAATGTTGTATACAGTACAATAACTATCACTTCTCCGGGCTCCTGGCTAGTGCCTACTGGTGTGGTGGGTTATCTCGTGACTACTGAGCCTGCATCCGATGCTGATATTCCCTGTGCATTATTATTACCAGCAATCATAAATCTAACCTGCGCATTGCCACGGCAATTACTCCCCCATCTCGTCATTAATAATTGAATATTTCAATTTGACGCGGAATGTGGTACCGAACTCGATATTTCTTTCTTTCTTTAAAAAAAAAAAAAATGAAATATTAATGTTTCAAAAATCGAAAAGAAAATGTTGGACTAAAAGATCTATCTGATCCCAAAAGGAAGTTGAAAATTGAAATTTAATATATAAGTTACGAATTTTATAGTTTTCTACACATTCAAATTTGACATGGAGTGCACCCTGCACATATTCGATGGTATTTTATTAAAAAAAATAAAGATAATGATTTCTTGAATAATATATTTTAATTTCTTCTATGGGAACGGTATCAAAACCATTACATGAACTGTAATTATTTTTTTTCAATTTTTGAAACTCCAAGTTGTTAAAATGTTATATTTAGTCAAATTTTGAGTCGTTTTTATTAACCTAATTGTCATTATTTGTTAGAAAGATCTCAAGTGTCATTCAATGAGTAAAAAAATAACCAATATAGTAAATTCAGTTAGAAAAGTTCGATTAGATATTACAGCCAGTAACTTCAAATTTCATAGGTAAAAATTTAAAAAAAGGAAAAAAAAAAGTTTTGACAGTAATTTTGAAATTATTCATTTAAATATGGGAAAAAAGGTTAACTTAAGTTATGTGTCTTCATCCAACAAAATATTTTTGGAGAAAAAGTCATTATAGAGGAAGCACGTTGCAATAATTAATGAATGATAAGTACAATGAACCTCTTATTTCAAATAATGACAATTAGGCGAAAAAAAAAATTTGTCATTATTTACTCTTGATTTATGCAAATTTTAAGTTTTAGTTTTTTTTTTATAATTATTTTATGTAAAAGCAATTTCGTAAAAATATGGTCTGAATGCACTCCTTTCGAAGACTTAGAGGTTCAAATACGTTACAGCAAATATAAGAGATTATACTTGCAATTTATCATAAAAAGGGTAAAAGGAAACCTTTTAGTAAATGTAGAGAATGAAAGGAAATCGTGGCAAATGGATTGGAAATACTCCTAACTTTATTTAGAAAAAAAAAAAGGAAAATAAAAAAACATAGGTGAGAACTGTCATAAACATAAACATTTTATATTATGCTTGCTCTATACTCGCTGTAACACCCAAGATTTGGGATGTAACGATTTGGCCACATTCACGTGTATATGGACATGTTAAGTGTCGCAACCTATCTAATATTGCTTATAATTACTACCAAATGCATGAAGAATAATCCTCTAAATGTCAACACATAAAGAGCGGCTCTTATAAGTTTAGCTCAACCCACGTTACATTAACTAAATCCAAACAACAACATGAAAGTAAAGATAGGTCCTCTAATAGCCCAACCTCATATAATAGCATAATAAGATATAAGGATTAGATTGAATAAGACAAAAGTATAAGTTTATTATATTATATTTAATTTATATAGTACTGAATATAAAATTTATATTAAAAAATTAATTAATATATTATAAAATAAATATTTTTTTGTAATATTTAATAAAAATTATTTTAATCGACTCAATATTATCACATAGAAAGATATTTTTTAAAACGAAAAATATTTTTTATTTTTGTCGAATAAATTTTATTTTTGTATTATAATATAAATAGGACAAAATTTAGGTTTTTTGTTTGATCCATTAACCTAATTTTTCCCTAATCATTGTGTAAAGTTATAAATCAAGCATGTGATAAAATTTTTTATCTAATTTAATACCACAAAAATTACGTAAACAATATCATAATCAATAATATACTTCCTACATCTACGATGTAAGCGATACACTGAAAACACTAATACTCTCGGTTTCCTAATGTTAACTACGCATGAAGGACAATTTCAATTTAATACATTTATTATTATGTTCATTTTATTTCCAACCTAACACCCATAAGTAACGTGCAAGGAGATTACACACCTGGAACTGGAACAAGCTTTTCAACAATTAAAAAATACTCTATAATATTAGATCTCGACAGCAATATAATACATGATAATCGGTATATATCGTAAGCCTGAATTTTCCTAATACTCATTGGGCCTTGCATTTTATTCAACTTAACTCTTCTTTTTAACTCTTAAACTTGCATTTATGCCTTAGTTTAGGTGCACTGTGTTTAGTAACGATGAAAGTGGTAGAAATGAAATGAAATCAATAGAAATCTTATGTTTAGTTATCTACAATGGTGATGGAAAGCAATAGAAATCAAAAGAAATAAGTGAAAAGATATTTACTTTTAAGACCAAAATTTTTGTCTCTACTTTTAGAGAGAAACTCTCTCTAGTGGAAATCAACGAAAATAAAGTAAAAATATAAAAACACCCCTTAAAGTAAAGTGTTAAATACAAAGTGAATGATGTTTTTGTTACATCCCAAAGTTGCAATAATCTTGCCGTGTAAACTAATTTATGATAGTAACTGGTCTCATAATATTTATCATATATATGATCTACATAAGGCATTGACGACTCATTATTTTGAAGTAAACAGTTCAATTAAGAATTTAGCTAAAAATTACAATAACAATTAAAACCTTAAGTCAATTATATAGTTACGTGTATATTACCGTAGAATTCTCAAGATATTCTACATCATAACATAACAGTCAATTAATTTATATATCATATATCAGTTCTTCATACTAAAGATACTAGTAATACTTTAAATAAAACTTGATCATGGATTGGTTAATTCTCACTCCCCAAAACTTCAAAAGAGAACTAATCTCTAGATAATTGTAAGGCGACATAATAGTCAGAATAATCAGAAGTCAAGACCTATAAGAGAATCTATACGAGTATAAGCAACTACAGTTTAGTAAATTGAATTAGAGACTTATAAATGTATACAAGTACAAACAAGATTATCAAGTAATTATTTTCATACAGTGTAACAAACAAGTATCATCACATAACGTAATCTAGTTTGTTGTGAAATCAAAGTAATTTCACCTGCTTCAATCTAGGTTAAAGAGGTTTCATGTTATGCAGCAACTCACAATCAAATCTAGGTTTATGCAATAAAGATACTGCTCCTCCTAAAACTATTATTCGAACCAATGCCGTTATTCTCACCGCGATCTTCTCCCATGTCAGTTAGTTCAATTAAGCATGAGGAAAATACCAATTTGCTATTTAGCATTATCTTTTTCAAAAGTGTCAGTATGTAGTTAGAAAATCCTAATGAGCCCCTAAAGGGTTGCAATGCATGTTTTTTTAGAATATTTAGGTCAATTAAGATTAAGTTTGGTTTAGGATGACCAGACAATTTCACACTACTATAATAACAACAGTCATTACACATAACACAAATTCCAGTACAAAATCAGATACACAGGCACATGCACGAAACTATGTACAATCACAATCAAACACAAACTTAAGTCTTCAAATACTCTAAAATAGTACTCCAAAATACAATGAAGTATTAAACCCAACTTACTTGAAATTCTCAATCGCTCAGTCACTCAATTGCAAGTTGGCTCGTCTCCATGTATCCTATAATATAAATACGCTTTTTTAGTATTTATACTTTGACAATACATATTCTAGGTTATGATTTAATTAAATTCTCTTTATATACCTATTATTTACTAACGATTAATTCTACATTAGTTATAGGTTCAGTTTTCAAATCAAATTCCAGTTTAGGTTCTAAATTGGTTTCGACTATGAGTAATTCTAAAATACGTTCGAATCGTAATGTGAAATTAATCATATCAAGCTCGAGTATCCTAATATCATACTAAGTCTTAATTTAGTATTTTAACCCATTTGGTATACTCCAATCCTGATTAGTATACCAGATTTATTACCAATGTGAGAAAATTTTATATTTTTTGTATAATTAACTAAAATTAATTTTTGTACCAAATTTAATATGTACTAATATTATTATTATATTATCCAATTTAACCTATTATTTCATATTTATTAAAATTATAATTTCACATATTACCAAATTACTCACATTTATTACATAATTCGCATATTAATTGCAATTAATACTCTAAATGCTAAGATTATGTTACCCCACCAGAATTTAATATCCTTAAATATCTACTTACCCTCTAATCAGTAATTAGTCATTTAATTACTTAATTAGTCGAAAATTACTCTTTTTTCTCATCATTTTAAGGCTAAAAATTTACTTAAAATTTTCAAAAATTAATTTTAGAAAAATAGCTTCGTAGCATTATTCTATATTACCCTATTAGTCTACAGAAAAATTTTGAGCTCCAAACTACATTCTTAAACCTATTTATTTCTAATTTTAAACACACTTGATTTTGTTCAATTTCTTAAGAACCTCATATTTACAAACATGATTAAACTTAATCACTATTTTCCCCTAAATCTACATACAAGAAAACATTATTATAAAAATTTTCAAAAAATTTTTGGTAGAATTAATAATTTTACTAAATTTTGCAAAATCGATTGAAAAATTAAACTCACTTGACTCTTGGGCTTCTGACCACCAGCAATAGCCTAAGGGTGGTCAGCCGATCCAGATGCTCGATTTGGAGTGGGGTGGTGGTGGTGATGTATGGGTTCGGTTCACTAGCTTATACTGCACAAATTTAGGAAAATTTTTTCTAAACCCTAATTTCCTTCTTGTTTTCGACACTTGCTATTTTTTTGAGGTTTCAAACCAAATAACTTAGCTTGTGTAATTTTCTTGTTATTCATAAGGCCATAAAGTAAACTCTTTGCATTAATTAGACAAGAGTAGCTTATCTTCTTCTATTTTTTTTGTCTTTTTTGTTGCTTCAATTTAATTGGTCAATTTTTTTCTTACTTCCCCTAGTTGCCATGACTTGATCTAGATCATTCCCTCTCTCCTTGATTTTTTCTAATTTTTCTTTGATTTTTTAAATAATTTTCTAGCAATTTTCGTGCAATTTAGGTAATTTTATGTATTTCTATTTACACGTAAATACATATGAAGTATAAGTAAATATTCTTAAATATTATTTAAGTCATTTTATGATTTTTAGCATACATATAATTTATTTCTAGTGATTCATTAATTATCGGAATGCATTTTATGTATTTCCGATAAATAACGAATAATATATTTAAAATTTAAAAATTTCATATTTTCTTATTTTATTACTTATTTTCTTAAATTCAAACTTACAGGGTCACTTTTACTAATATTTCTAGTTTTGTTTTATAATTTAGGTTTAATTGGATCATTTAGCCAATCACCCTAAACTTTATGTACTAAGCCTAATCCTATGGTTACAGGGCTTACATTTCCACCCTCCTTCGAAAAAGTTTTGTCCTCAAAACTTCTGTATATCTATATTGCACTTAAATAACCAAAAGCATTAATCACATACTTTTATTAACCTGGAAGTTAGAAAAGCCATAGATACTGCTTCATCATCGCTGCTTTTTGCTCACAAGTATTCTCTAAGTCTGAACCTTCGTTCCATCGGACCTTCACGTACTCCATATCTCAATTTCTTAACTTTTGAACTCAATTATCCAATATTTTTATAGGTTGTCTCATAAATTGAAAATTCCTCGTTAAGTCTACTGGCTCTGTTTCCACTATTGCATTTAGGTTCTTAACAAACCTCCTTAATATGGAAACATGGAATACATTATAATAACCTGACAAACTTGGAGGTAATGCAACTCTGTAGGATACATTACCAACCTTCTCCAGTACTTCAAATGGACTGATATATCATGGGCTCAGTCTTTCCTTTGAGCCAAATCATTTAAGTCCTTTGAATGGGTTTATCTTAACATAAATACGATCACTAACTTTAAACACCAATAGCCTTCTTTTCAAATCTGTCAACTCTTATAATGGTCTTGAGCTTCCTTCATTCGCTGCTGAATAATCTTAATTTTCTCACTTGTCTGATTAATCATCTCCAATTCAATCATGGCATACTCTTTATGATCCCAATACAATAGCGATCTATATTTTCTCCCATATAATGCTTCATAAGGTGCCATTTGTATGGTCGCATGATAGCTATTATTATAGGCAAATTCTATTAACGGCAAATATTTATCCCAATCACCTCCAAAATCCAACACGTAAGCCCACAACATATCCTTTAAGGTTTGAATTGTTTGCTCAGACTACCCATCTATTTGGGGATGGTAAGCTGTACCAAATTGCAACTTTATACCCAAAACTCTATGTAAACTCTCTTAGAATTTAGATACAAACCAACTATCCCGATCAAAAACAATACTCTCTGGCACACCATGTAATCTTACTATTTCTCAAACATACAACCTAGCCATCTTTTCCATTGAATCGCCAGTCTGATAGGGTAAGAAACGTGCACTCTTTGTTAATCTATCCACGACTACCTAAATGGAATTGTATCCAGCTTAAGTCCTGGGTAATGCTATTACAAAATTCACAGTAATATGATCCTACTTCCATCTTGGTACTTCTTGATGAGATGTTGAAAGGTTTACCTCCCTTAAGAGGAATTGAGCATTGCACCGACCTCCAACTAAGGGCTGCCTTTCCAAACCAACTTACTTACAAGCTCAATCTAGAGCAAGTGGATGAGTTGGTGGATCACAAATATGTCCATGAAAGCATAAGTCCTTGTGCTGTACTTGTGTCGAAAAAAAGATAGGACATGGCAAATGTACATTGACAACCGAGCTATCAATAAGATCACTATCAAATACCGATACCCGATCCTACGGCTTGTGATATGCTTGATAAGTTACACTGCACCTGTATCTTTTCTAAGATTAACCTGAAGAGCAACTACCACCGAAAACAAATGAGACCTGGGGATGAATGGAATATAGCCTTCAAGACAAGGGACGGTTTGTTCGAATGGTTAATGATGTCGTTCGGACTAACTAATGCGCCGAATACCTTTATGCTGCTGATAAATCATACACTAAGATCGTTGATCAACAAATGTGTTGTGGTTTATTCTGATGATACTCTAGTCTACAGTGTCAACCTCCTTGTACATGTTGAACATTTGAGATTGGTGTTTAACATACTCCGCGCCAAGAAATTATTTGACAACTTGAAGAAATGCGCATTCTGTCAAAGCGAGGTTGTATTCCTCAGATAAGTCATTTTAGGGAGTGAAGTTCGAGTTGATGAGGAAAAAATCAGAATTATTAATGAGTGGCCTATGCTGAAGTTAGGAGCTTCCATGGCCTAACCTCATTATATTAGAGATTTATCTAGAACTTCAGCTCCATAATTGTGTTGTTGATTGAATTGACCAAGAAGAACGTTGAGTTTAAATGGATAAAAAAGGCTTGGAGGAGTTTTGAAGATGTAAAGTCTAAGTTGACGTCTGCTCTAGTACTCACCCTATTAGATTTCGAGAAGGTTTTTTAGGTTGAATGTGATGTATCAGCATTGGTGCTGTCCTGATGTAAGAGCGTCGACCGATTGCCTACTTCAGCGAAAAACTCCAAGGTATTGCCCTAAATTACTCAACCTACGACAAGGAATTTTATACCCTTGTCTGTACACTCCAAAAGTAGCAACATTATCTATTACCAAGAGAATTCATCATCTATTCAAATTATGAATCTCTTAAGTATCTTCACAGGCAATAGAAGCTTTCTTGGCGTTACGCCAAATGGGTTGAATTCTTGAAAACCTTTTACTATGTCATCAGATATAAGAAGGGAAGCACCAACATAGTAGCTGATGCACTTTCTCATCAACATACCCTTATCACAATATTACAAGCTAAGGTGCTTGGATTCGGTATTTTACTTGATCAGTATGAGCATTGTTACGCCCCGAAGTCGCGAAGTCGCAACAGTCCCGCCGTGTAAACCATTCTATGAAAGAAACTGGCCTCACAGTTCCTACCATAGAGATGATCTATACAAGGCGTCGACGACCACTCGCTTTGAAGTAAACAGTTCGATTAATGATTATACTACAAATATGATAAGTAACTCAAATTACTATTAAACATAGATAATCATATAAATAAGTCCACAGAGCTTCCCAGGAAGATTTACATAATAACTACAGTTTACTAATTTACAGAATAACTAACAGTCTTCATCCTTTAACTACAAGGTCAGTCTAGTTACACATTAAGCTAAATAACTTGATCCTCACACCCCTGGCTTCAAAAAGACTAACCTCTGGATAATTGTAGGGCAGCATGGTACTTGAAGAGATTACAAATCAGAACCTGCAAAAGGATCTATAAGGGTATGAGCAACTACAGCTCAGTAAGTTGAATTGGAGACTCATGAATGCATACAAGCACAAACAGGGTTATCAAACAATTATTTTCATGCAATGCAACAATCAAGTGTCATCGCACAACGTAGTCCGGTCCGTTGTGAAATCAGAGAAATTTCACTCGCTCCGATCCGGGTTGAGGAGTTCCATGTTATGCAGCAGCTCACAACCAAACCCAGGCTTGTGCAATGGAGACCTCGCTCCTCCCGCGACTACCTTCGAACCATTGACTTCACCCCCGCCGCGACCTCCTCTCCTGTCACTTAGTTCGACTGAGGATAAAGAAGGGACCATTTTGCAATCCTGCGCTATCCCTTTCGAAGGGGTCGGTATTTGGTTGGAGAGTCCTATGATCCCCTAACGGGTTGCAATGCATGACGTTTTCGGTTATTACGGTTGACTAAGATTAAATTCCGGTTAGGTTTTCAAACAAGTTCATACCAATTAAATCAGTCACAAAATCACTCACAGCACAAATTCCAGCACGAATTCAGATACATCAAAAACATGCGCAAACTACTTACAATCACAAGCATATACAAGCCTAAGTCTCCGAGCACTACAAAACTAGTACTCTATTACAATAAGCAATAACCCAACTTACTTGAATTTGCTCGATCGCTCGATCCTCAAATTGCGAGCTGATTTGTTTCTGGGTGTCCTATAATGCAAAGAGGTCCCTTTAGTACTTATTTTTATGGATTCTTATTCTAATTTATAATGTAATTCATTTTCCTCCTGTATACCTACAACGTATTAATAATTCGTTGTATTTTATTTCGGGGTTCGGCTTCTAAACTAGATTCTAGTTTTAATTCCTAAGTCGTAATTAGGCTCGAATCCCAATGTGACATTAATCACCTTATGCTCGGGTATTTAAATATCCTATTGGGTCGTAATTTTGATATTCTAACTATTCGGTACACTCTAACCCTAATTAGGATATCGGATCTATTCCCGATGTGTAAAAATCTTACATTTTAAGATATTTACTTAAAATTACATATTAATTCAGATTTATTATTTTTTTTATTTCAATTATAATATTATCTAAATAACTTTATTTTTTTAAATTTAGTAATTTATATTTTCACATATTCCTAATTTCTCATATTCTTTACCTAATTTCCCTAATTAACCATAATTAGTACCTAAAAGCTAGGATTAGGGTTCCACTGCAGAGATTAACTTCCTTAATCATCTAATCAAGATCCAAATCAGTAATTAACATCCTAATTACCTAATTAATCCCAAATCACCCAATTTTACCATCATTTTAGGGCTAAAAATTAACTTAAAATTTTCGAAAATTAATTTAATAAAAAGGGCTTCATAGCATTGTTCTACATCATATGAGAATCCAACAGAAAAATTTTGAGCCCCAAACTACATCCCTAAGCCTATTTAATTTCCGGTTTAATCATGCTCGGTTTTGAACAATTTCTTAAGAACCCTATATTTCCAGACATAATTAAACTAAATCAATATTTTTTCCTAAATCTACATACAATAAAACCTCAGAATAACAAGTTTCATAATTTTCTGGGTAAAATAACTAATTTTACAAAATTATACAAAAATCGGGGTGAATAAATGACTAACCGGTTCAAAGCTTTCTGGCCGTCCAAACCCGGTCTAAGGCTGTCGGCCGGTCCAAACGCTGGTCCTAGTATAGGGTGGTGATGGTGGTTCGGTCCCAGGTGGTGGTGGGTGGTGGTTTTAGTTCACCTTGCTAATTTGCACAGTTTTCTTTTTTTTTTTTTCTGGAATTTCTCTCGATTTTTCTTGTGTTTCGATTTTTCTCAGATCACAAACTGTCCAAATGTCTTCTGAGAATTTTTTCCTTATTTATAGACAAACATAGTAATTAATGTGCATTAATTTGATGGGATTTTGCCCTATTTCCTTGATTTTAGGCTTTTAGTTTAGCAAATTCTTATTGGTTAATTTTTTTTCTTTTCAGTCACGACCTGATCTAGTTGCAGTTATCTTCTTCTGATTTTTTGATAGTTATTTTGTATTTTTCTTTAATTATTTACTTAATTTTCGGCCTATTTTAGCAATTACGCGTATTTTTATCTACACGTAAATACATGTAGGGTACACGTGAACATTCCTAAATATTATTTTGGTCGTTCTAAAATTTTTAGTATACATATAATCTATCTCTACTAATTTATTAGTTATTATATTACACTTTTTGCCTTTTCGGTAATTAGCAGTTATTATGCTTAAAATTTGAAAATTTTATAGTCTCCTATTTTACTACTCACTTTCTTAAATTTAAGTTTACAGGGTCATTTTTACTGGTATTTTGCTAAATAGTTTATAATTTGGGTTTGATCGGATGTTTTAGCCGATCGCCCTAAACCTTGGGTTTTAAGCTCAAACTTATAGTTATTTGGCTTGGCTTTAGGGTTTACAAGCATGACTTACATTTTGGACCCTTAGTAACTAGGTACAGTGCTAGAGGAGTTGTTGAAGGGTTCTACTTGAGTGAGGGGGTTCTTCATGAAAGCAAGCAGATTTGTGTGCTAAGTGGTTTTGCAAAGGAGCTACTGGTTCGAGAAGCTCATGCCAGAGGTCTGGTCAGCCATTTTAGAGAGAAGAGGACGATTGAGATATTGAAGGAGCACTTTTACTAGCCCGAAATGATGAAGGACGTGCACCGAATACTTAAGAGGTGCAAAGTGTATAAGTATGCAAAAGGGAGGAGAGAGCCCTATGGAGAATATACACCCCTACCATAAATTTTTATGTAATATTTTCCACTCATTTATTTATTATATACACATATTATATATTACTACATATTATATACTTATATCACCTATTTAACACTTCTAACACTACATATATTATCTTTTACTACCAATAACGTGTTAAGATGTCTAATTATATTATAAATCAGAATTTATATCTAATTAACTCTAAATCACAAATTTAACTTAAATATACCCCTTTACCTACATATTTATTACATAAACTGCATAAACTTAGAATGAATATATAATAATTAGTATCTAAGCTCCATTAAAGCTACAAAAAATATATTATATTCAATAAATTATAGTTGTTATATTATGATCATGAAAAATACTAAGATAATTTAATATATATTATTTTCCGGAAATATCGATTTTAGGTTTGATTTTGCTAAAAATTAAATTAGGTAAATGACCAAATAAAATGATAGGATTCAAATTAAACATTCTAAAGATCAGAAGTAATCTTTAGAAGTCATTACAAATCAGATTCATTAAGAAATTTAATTAAAAACCTATTATTTCATTCATATGAAAAACATGACAAATTCAACAAAAGTAATTTTAACAAATAATAAATTATGTTTTATTAAAAATTACTTTTATGTAAATTAAATATATCATATGAGGAATATGTACACTAAAAATTAGCTTGAAATAATATTATTTACTATTTTTGAAAATTCATACAAAATTCGTTGGAATTAGGCATGTTCTTAAGGAACCTATACAAGAACTTATAATTTTAAAAATCTGGTTTGATGTTCTACTTTTACATGCAAAAATACGTAGAGAAACCAAATTTCATAATGTTCTATGCATAGTTGATATTTTTACTAAATTAAACAAATTCGGAATAAAAATTGGAACTCATCAATCGACAAGCTTTCAGTCACCAGCAGTGGCTCTACCATCGTCTACAACTCTAGGCATGAGGTCCACTGTCTGGTGGTGGAAGTGGTCGTTCCTCTATAGGTGGTCATCGGATATGGGTTCCCTTTATAAGTCCTAAATACACACTATTTTATCTTATTTTGCTAAAAATACTCTCTCTACTCTTCTTAATCTCTCTTGATTTTTTTTTTAATTTCTAAGAGTCCAAAATGAATTTTAGAATGGGTTTAGGTATTTATAGAAGAGGTTTAGGGTTTCTTTTGATTTTTAGAGGGCTAAGTGTCTCTTATCCTCTTCCATTTCCACTATCTATTTAGCCAATTTTAATTGATTGATTTTCTTTCTTCAATTTCCAACATGCCACGGCTCATTTCTGGAATTTTCTTCATTTTTCCATATTTTTATTGATTTTTATCTAATTATTTATGAATTTCCTTTAATTATTTAGTATTATTTTAACCTATTTCAAGTATTTTAAGTAATTTTGTATATTTTTACTTACGCATAAATACATATATAGTACGCATAAATGCTTTTAAATATTATTTAATTTATTTTATGATTTTTAATATACATATAATTTATCTCTATCGATTCGTTAGTTATTAGAACTCATTTTACGTGTTTCTAATAAATAACGAAGAATATACGTATAATTCAATATTATATTATTTTATTACCTATTTTATTAAATCCAAACTCACAGGATTACTTTTACTAATATTTCTAGCTTCATAGTAAAATTTGAGCTTGATCGAACAATTGACTCGATCGTTATAAACTTTATGAATCGAACCCTGAACACTAGATTGCGGGGCTTACAGGAATACAAGTAGATGATGAAAAGATAAGGGTGATCACCGAATGGCCTATGCCGACTACTTTGGCCGACATAAAGAGCTCCCATGGCTTAGCATCATACTATCACGGATTTATAAGGAATTTCAGTATGATCGTGACTCCATTGATTGAACCATCAAAAAAGAATGTTGAGTTCAAATGGGTAGAAAAGGAGTAGAGGAGTTTTGAAGAGATGAAGGAGAAGTTAACTACAATATCTATCTTAGCTCTATCGAACTTTGACAAAATATTCAAAGTGGAGGGCAGACTAGGCATAAGTGTTGTACTGATGCAGGGAGGTAGACCTATTGCTTACATCAATGAGAAGCTTAGAGGAGTTACACTCAATTACTCTATTTATGATAAGGAGTTTTACTTCTTAATCTGAGCCCTAACTATACAATAGCATTATCTGTTACCTAAAGAGTTTATGATTTATACTGATCATAAATTTTTGAGATATCTGAAGAGCTAACCCAAGTTATCTCGAAGGCAAGTCAAATGGGTCGAGTTTGTAAATGGATTTTCATATGTCGTAAAGTACAAGAATAGAAAGAACAATGTAGTGACCAACGCCCTATTAAGATGACATTCCCTCCTAAATTAGCTACAGACTAGGTTGCTAGGTTTTTCAATAATAAAATATTTATATGCTAATGACCCCCATTTTGACCCTATCTATGCCAGGAGTAAGGAAGGTTGAATATTTGATAACTATTATAAGGAGGATGAATACTTGTTTAGGAAGAGAAAACTATGTATCCTGACCTATTCCATAAGAGAGCTATTAGTGCGTGAGGCGCATAGGGGAGGATTATCTAAATACTTTGGCCATTATGAACTCATGAGACATTATCCTTAAGATTCTTTTGGCTAAAAATGAAGAGGGATGTTTAATCTATGTTAGAAAAGTGTATTACTTGCAAAAAGGCGAAGAGTTAAGCCGAACAAAGACATTATTTACTATTGCCCATCCTAACCAAACCATGGTTCAAGCTAAGTATGGACTTTACGTTGAGGTTGCAGAAGATGTCCCAAATGAAGGACTTCATTATGGTGGTCATGGATCGATTCGATAAGATAGCACACTTTGTGGCCTACTCTATGCTTCGACTATCTCTTTTCCTTTTTTTCGCAGGAAATAGTTAAATTTCATGGAGTACCCAGAACTATTGTTTCAGATTGAAAGCAAAAATTCATGAGCCACTTTTGGAGAACGTTATTGTAATACGCTATGATTTCTAGCTAGTTCAATAACTCTAGGATCCGAGCCCCTAAATTTAGGGCGTCAAGCTATGTTATCTATTTTATTTCAAACTTCATAGTAAAATTAAAAAAGTTAGATGAAATAATTTAAGTAAAGTCAATTTCTCAAAATAAACTATATAAAAATATTAATTTAAGAAAAATGTTAATTTATCGATAAAGTTAATAATCGTAAAATTCGAGCTTTTAGATATAGCGAGATATTAAAAATAAGTTAATTAACTTTCAAAAATAATAAATGAAGCTGAGTTATACATAATATACATGTATTACATGTGATATATATTATATGTATTAAATATATGAATATAATAATAATAAATTGTCAAAATTAGGTAAAAATAATGGAAAATAAATAAAAAATTGCATGGATGAGTCATCAAATGATATGTCAAGCTAGGATTAATTGCAAATGATGAGTCAATACTTGGTTAATGAAGAAATAACACGTGGCATATAGAGAAAAGTGAAAAATGACACATGTAATTTTATTTTTTCATGCAAAAAGAATCCAAAAGCCTATAAATAGGGCCTCAAACCTCATTTGCAATATTTTACAAACCTAAAAACACAAGAACATAATTTTAGAAAATCGGAAAAAATTATAAAAAAATAAGAGATAAAAATAGAACAAAGTATAGGGACAGAATGGGTCTAAGGCGATTTGTGTACCAAACCACCACCTGAGTTTAAGCGACTTGGAGGACCAACAGAGGATGGCTGGAGAAAGTGTTCTGATAAGGAGTGGTAGCCAGGTAGTGGCCGGAGGCGGCTAGTTCAAGTGAACTAATTTTCCGTCAATAATTTGTTTAATTTGCTAAAAATATCAAATATTGACAATTAATTATAAAATTCAGTTTTATATGGTTATTTTAGGTATAGATTAATGTAGTAATTTTATTTTAATTAAATATTTAATGGAAATATGGGTTCCTTAAGAAAATGCCATGTTTGGGCAAAAATTAATTTAATTTTTATAAATATTAGATGATGTTGTTTCAAGCTCAATTTTTGTAGGTAATACACCTAATATATATATATTTAATTTTGGTAACAATAATTTTCGAAATTAAGTATGTTTACCATTTTTTATAATTATTTTGAATAAAAATGTCAATTTTACTGAATTATTGAAATAATTAGTTTTTGATTAAATTAATGAATGAACCCTACATGTTTACACTTCTAGATGTTTATGATTATATTTAGAATATTTAATTTTTATCTCACTCATAAATTTATTTATTTTCCTTAATTTTCCGTAGTTTCGAGCTAAAACCACTATTTTCGTAAAAATATATAATAGCTAGTTTAGTATAATTCATGGTTAATAATTAAACTACATATTTTTGTGAGTCCATAGGATTTTTTGTGAAATTAATCAGGCTCGTAAACTATTTATTATATATTTTCCTAGTATAAGCTTATATATTGGCTTAATATGTAATATAATAATTAGTACTAGTTAAATACTTGTTAAATTCTCGTAAAATGAATACTTTGGGGTATATTAAGGGTTACTAGATAAGTTTGGAAAGTGTGATTTTTAAGATTTTTAGTTTAGTACTAAATCTTACTCAGGTCAATTATGGAGTTAGGATAACGTACGATCAAGTCGTGATGAGAAAAGGATATTTTTGGGTTTTTGATAATATTGATCAATCTTATTTCTTAAGATATATTAATAGTACTCGAAATAACGATCATGACAACATAAAGTTTACTGAAATCGGATAAGAAATGAGTAACGCATGATTAAACCAAATTTAAAAACACAAAAATGAAAGTTTATAATAATTCGGGTTTTACCCATAGTTGATTTGAAGACTATGTTATATTTTCATAGGTGCAAGATGTAAAAAAGGACTACATTGTGAGGTTTAAGATTTTGTGTTATTACTCAAACCGAGTAAGTGGATCAAACCCATGCTTGGGGTAGATATATTGCTACTCATAATGCTGCATGCTGTTTGATGTTGTGTTGATTTAATATTAATATATCTTGAGTGAATTAATATGCTACTATAGTGGGTGCTGATGTGGTAATTTTGAATGCCAATTACTATATCTTGGGTGATGATTTGTGCTTACGATTGATTGTGCTAACTAGGGAAGTTGAGTGATCTAACTCAATCTTCTAAGTATTTACCTAAGTGAATCCTAAGTAAGATAGTAGAATTTTGTTAGGGAGAGTTCAAAAACTAGAATCAAATCACTGGGTTGAATAAAATTAGAAAATTGATTGTGCTGATTGATATTCTTAAGTTGCTAATACATATCATGGCTTAGCATGGCATAGAAAGGGACCTACAGATCAGAACTTTCAGAATATGGCTTCCAAATGATCATGAAAAAAGCATAACTTTATAAACTCAGTTTTTTGAAGCATATAGATTGTATTGCCTAAGCATTATGACTATTTTGATAGTCAAATTTGGTGGACTACAATGTGTGGTCTAATTTGGCAGTGTTGTTACTTTAATTTGGTAAACTACAGTATATAGTCTAATTTTGTAAAGTTGGGGGGTCCTACTCCTAGGCAGCTCCTTGTTGCTTTTTTTGATAATGGTAGACTGCAGTGTGTAGTCCAATTTGGTGGGGGTTCTACTCCCAGGTAACTCCTTGTTGCCCTAGGTTCTTAGACATTATATCTAGATACTCAGCTATGTCGACTAACCAGAAGAAGTTTGGAGGGCATAGGATATCAGTACTGATGCATACCATGTACATGAGCATAGCATGTTGCATCGCTAGCAGTAAATGCCTGGTTGGACAGATGCATATGAGAAGTTGAACCTACGCTTATAGTTGAAATGTTTTAGTCGTGATATGTAGTATTATCTATCATATTGTCTATGTTATGTTGTTTATTGTCCACTTTCACTCAGCTTTAGTAGTTGAGAGGATAAAATATTTTATCTTTAAGTTAATAGCATCGTGAAGGGTCCAACGTGAAGGGGGGATATATATATACTAAGAGTGTGAGTCAGAGTCAGCGACTTTTGTATGGAGCTTGAACTAGGTTAGAGATCCTATTACTATGAAGACGATAAAGGAAAAAGCCGATTCATGTTTTGATGTAAATATTATGTTGTACACATAAGTTGTAACAGGGAATCTAGTTGAACTTCGATATAGAAACCCCTTTATTATGTAAACAATATTGTTTTTTTTATGAATGAGCAGGTTGAGTTAAGTTTTCAACAAGTATTCTTGTGTGATGGTGCATCCCATCCTATGCTGGGATGTGACAGTTATAGAGACAAATAGGAACGAAGCTATTGTACAGCATGTCCTGTCATTCATAAACGAACGGACATATTGAGGTTGTCAATAAGACAGTAAGAACTTTACTCTGGGTTACCGTTGGTCGAAATGTGGTTAATTGGGATATGTGCCTATCGATCATAGAGTTTTCCTACAAGAAGACTGCCTACAGTATAACAAACATGTCGTCATTTGAGGTCGCCTATGGGTTCAACCTTAAGCTCCCGATGGACCAAACACCCCTTCTAAGCTTAAATGATGACCAACCAGCTGCAGAAAGAGTTGAAGCCATCAGAGCCATGCACCAGAAGGTCGTAGAACAATTAAGTTGAGCTGCTATTAAGCTCAAAAGACGAGGCCGAAAGGCAGAAGAATAAGGAATTTCGGTCAAGTGATTTGGTCTAGATCCACCTTAGTAAGGAATGGTTTCCACACTTAAGAAAGAGTAAGTTATCTCCCAAGGTTGATAGACCATTCAAAGTGCTTTAAAAGAAATGCCTACAAGATTGAACTACCAGAAGAGTATAGGGTCTTAGACTCCTTCAACGTTGCTAACCTCTACCCACATATTCCTAAAGACGAGCAACATAGAGCTGAACCAGATTTGATTTGAATCTTAACCAACCCAAAGGGGATGAGAGGAATTATAGACTAATTACGCACTCCTATGCTTAAGGACTTGCTCATTTGATTCGTCGAGTTGTCCGATGATAGTTGAACTTAGAAGAGTAGTGAATTCCTCAGTCTAACCTATCAAGTTACTTTGCCCTCCACATCATTCAAGAAGCTACTGAAGTGACTAACCTGTGTGTTGAGTTGACCCCTCTTCCACACATCTATCCAAGGCCAAGTATCGAATCAATATGCTGCTAACCTGATACGTGTTGAGGCCAAGCTGACACCTACCTAGAGCCAACTACTCGAAGTCGACTTGACAATGAGTCACCTTCTGAACCAACCCTTTCCCAACACCAAACATCCAAGCTATCAAACTGCTAATCCCAACCTAATATGTTTAAAACCTGTTCTGCTCGGCTAGCAGTGTCATTGGGACCCTATAATGGATAGCTGACATACGCCTTGATTTTCTCGATGTCTGTATTATCCTTTTCTATTACTAGATATTCTTTATGCTTATTTACAATATTACCCTTGTAAATTATTCCTTTCCCTTTATTAGTGGGAATCCTTGTTGTAATTTATACTAACCTATGACTTACCTTAATTAGGTCCTATAAATACCTATGTATTATAATAGCCGCAATGACCAGTACAATTAACATTTAGACATTTTTCTTCTTACGTAAGCTAAATGTATCTTACTTACTCTCGACTATTTTGATCTAGCTCATTGAGTATGGATTAGTTGCAAATAACCTCTAACCGCACTTATGCGTAATATTAAGTATGACCAGAGCTCGTATGAGGTGTTAGGTGTCATATTCATTATCAGTATACAAGGACCCCTGCTTAACCTTCAACTGTCATTTATCCTTTGGTCCGTCTCGAAGTTCGGACTAATCTCCTTAGTTTGCGAGATACTCGACATCATGTGTTCATCTACGTCAAATCGTATCATTTATCTTCAATCAATACAAGACACATACAATATATTCGCAAACACACGTTATATAAGAGAGACACATGACATATTCATTGCAATAATGCAACACATGGCGACAATCATGACATATATCCTATGTCCCAAACAAATTCCAATGCACAACCATTTCGCATGAAATACACTCTATGTATTCCACCATGTATTCCTTAGTTAGTCACTAATATTTCGTTTGTTTCCTTTTATATTCTTAGGTTAGGTTTTATGTATATACACCTCATATTGCATTGTATTATTAAGCTTTTTATCATAATGTATTTGAGAGAGACTCTTAAGAGTTATCTTAGAGATACATTCTCTTGGTTATTATCTTATCAATCCACAGTGGAATCGATCATGGAGACATTCATTGCTATCATCAATGGTCGTACATCATATCAATAATTGTTAATCGTCTCCTTAGGTTTATGAGTAACATTAATCCTTATTTCCACATTAATTTGCATAAAAATGCATTGCAAATATTTGTGTAAGGTTTTTTATTGTAAATTACATCAATCTACGAGACAGTGACATATCTTTGGATTACAAATTAGCTAAGCAATTCATCATACGATGCTTGGTTGTATTAGTACCACTACCATGGCTACTACATTTACTATTGTCATCATCATCACTATAAACTCTCTATCTCACTCGCTACTAATTCTTACCACTACTCGCATTTTCTCCATTACCACACTAGTACTACTACCCCCTTTACTGCTATCAATATCACCATCATCATTGCTACCATCACATAAACACTAGCAGCCATCAACTTACTAGTTTACACCACCATCATTTGACAACCATCATCGATGCTACTATCACCACCATTATACCTACACTACAACCATTACTCTTGCAAAATACATTATGGGTACCATTCGATGTTGCTACCATCTTATACTACCATGTCATTTTATAATAATGCTACCACCACTACTACAACCATCAAAATTAAGATTGACATAACCATCACTATCACAATGGTGATTGCAATGACAATGATTCAATAACGATAACAATAGTAAAGGTAACAATAGAGGGATGGTTTCATAGTAACTGGGTGATGGTATGATGGCAATAGTTGTAATGGTAGTGCAATGAATTGTCGTAAAGTTGATGCCAATATGAACTCAAGTGTCTCCTTGATATAAGATGCCAGTCACTAGGATGAACTTTAAGCGATTCATCCATATAGGATGGCATTAACCGAAGAATGAGGATGTGTCAAGTTGCTCCTTTAGATAATGAGGATGTTAGTATTGATGTTTTGTTTTGAACTGGTGGTCGGTGAAACCTACTTATAGCTAAAATAAGCTTTTCAATGAGTGGTTTTTTTAATGAATTGAACCCAAAGTTTAGTCTTTTATGGATATTTTAGTGCTCAAGAGTTAGTTTGTGGTGTTAATTCAATTCTATTGCTCATTACTTGCTTCGATTCCATTTTGAGTGAAATATAAGTTGTTCTTCTTTATTGGAACAGCATGATTTATGGGAGGTTGATTTACAAAAGCTAAGGTTTGTAAAATTTTGGATTGTTTTATTTATTTTTTCTTAACTACTTCTAGATTGTTTTGATATTGAACAAATTTGTTCTTAACATAATTGTAAATAGAGACATGTTTGTCAACAATGTTGTTGGAGTTTTTTTTTTATTATTTGATTAATTAATAGGCATTTTGGTAATGTTATTATTTATTCACGAATTATTCTTTATTTAATCTTTTCAATTGAGTATTGCAATAACAATTTCATTACTTCCGATTGAACAACATAATACGCATTGGACCTATTGCGGCTCTATTCCATTTCATATTAATCACAATTTCATTATAACTTTATTATATTTAATGAAATGGATGTGCTATAAATAGTTTTTTTTTTTTAATCTCACTACTTTATTATTCCCCTACATTACTAATGTAGCATCAGGATTGAGTTAAAGTTGAGCTATACACCAAGCAATTTTGACTTTTATACGAATATGAGCTCTTTCTTAAAAAATATTAGGAAAAATGGCTAGTTTTTTTTAAAAAATACAAATATGGTATACTGAAGGCACATCAAGTGAATAACCCAATTCGCACAGCCACAGCTTATTCTTATCTATATCAGTTTTTGAAATTTCCAAAACACAAAAAAAATTTAAGGAAACCCATAGTTGAAGTACCATACTATTTCTTTACGCAAGTGTACGTCTGAAACAAGTAACAATCTATAACTTATAGGCATGTTATTTATTTATTATTTTATTAATAATCAATATTATGCAATTTTTATTTTTAGAAAACTTTTTTTACGTTATTATGTAAATTTCATAATCGTAAATGTACCGTAAGTTGTATAAATTATTAATATTTCATAAAAATTGATTGTATGTTGTATAAATTTAAGATTGTTTTGTATTACTGTAGATAAGTTATATAAATGTGGGTATAAATAAATTTAGAATGTAAGTGGAAATTGTTGTGTGCGTGTATATATATATTGGAGTTTTTTATTGTGTTGAGTTGAATTAGAAAGTTAAAGCTAAGTAGTTGTGTTGACAATGCAGCTTACCGAGATGATTAAGTACATTTTGTAAAATTATCACTTGATGTGTAGATGAAGTTTATAATGTCATATCAATATTCAATTCATTGTAGCATTACTAGGGTGGAAATGGTAGATTACGTGAAAGTTATTGTTTATGCAAACGGAAATATAATAATGGGTAGTTAGGGGTTATAGTATGATAGGGAGCCCGTTAAAAAGTTAAAAATTAGGAAGAATTTGAACTTCTCTCATTTCGGTCGAAAAATTTATGGATACACTGGAGTTGACCAGAGTAGTGTTGAACTCGTGCACATGCATCCCTTTTTCCATGATGCTGGAATTGTCTATAAGTTGATAGCCATTAGAGATGATGAGGATGTTGAGAATTTTATTGAGATGGTAGAGTCTTTTGGAGAACGAAGTGTTCAATAAGTGTATATAAGGCACACTAGGGAATCAAGTGCCCGGAATGAGCATGAAATATATGAGCTAGATAATTTAACCCTTTTGGATCTCGATGTGCATTCAGCAATGATTGGTGCAGAGCAAACAAACGTGGATCAATCAAATGAACCATACATGGATTTCTCTAAGTACAAGTATGTGAATATCACAGAAAGGCAACTTGACAAAGCATTGGGTCCCATTATCGAATATGGAGAGTCTTATGATCCGTATGTAGAGAGAATGCACATGAATATAAATGTTGATAATGGGAAGAATGCGGCAGATGTGGATGCTGATGAAGATGACCACGCTAAGGATTTGGGAGAGGCCCACGTGAGACCATATGTTAGCAGGAGCAGTGTGTTGGTCCGGACACTTAGCGACAATGGCCCTAGTAGGCCATACCATCAAATTAGTGAAGTATTGTCAAGTAAGTAGTTTGAAGACTTTCCATAAATAAATGAACCTATTGACAGGCTTATCTGAGATCATGGCCCATTTTACAATAGCTAGTATGATGGCATTAGTTATGCAATATTTGAGAGAGATGTTAATGAAATGTGCAGTAATATTATCAGCTCTAATGACTTAAGTATCGGTATGCGTTTCAACACAAAGAATGATCTCATAAATGCAATTACATCATTCTACCTAAGGAACTACTGTGATTTTCATGTAGACATTTCAAAACCGAATGTATACACTATTTACTGTAAAAAGAAAGAGCAAGGTTGTAAATGGAGGCTACGGGCTTGTTTGAAGAAAGTAGAAGATCTTTTCAAAATAACAATTCTAGAGGGTTCCCATACTTATGCAAACCTGACGATGAAACAGGATCATCCTCAGCTCAACAGCAACATAATGGCTACACTATTCATCAATAATGTATGGAACAACCCTGATGTTAAGATACCCAATCTTATAACTAACGTGCAAACTAGGTATGGGTACACAGCAAGCAATAGAAAAGTTTTCAAGGCTAAGTGAAAGGCTATGGAGATGGTATACAGTAACTGAGAGAAGTCGTATAACAAGTTGCCGAGACAATTAAATGCAATGAAGTTGAGCAACCTAGGGACACAAGTGGATTGAGGTTGGAATAATTCACCAAAGCAAGGTCAGTCCCAGTTCAAGTGGGTTTTTTAGACATTTGGGCTGTGTATTGAAGCCTTCAAATACTGTCAACCTATTATATGTGTCGATAGCACATTCTTTATGAAAAGTACGGCTATAAGTTGTTGGTAGCTTGTAGCATAGATGGGGACAATTCAATTGTTCCATTGGTATTTACTTTCGTTGATACAGAATCGGGAGAAACTTGGGGGTGGTTCCTACGGAAGCTTAAAGTACATATTGTCACACCCCGAAGCGGTAGAGTCGTAACAGCCCCACCGTGTAAACCATCCTAAGATAGAAGTTGGCCTTACAACCGCTATCTTAGACCTGATCTACACAAGGCGTCCACGACTAACCCGCTTTGAAGTAAATAGTTTGTAATTTAAATAAATCATTTACCTAAGAAAGTGAGGAAACATATATATAGTATAATTCGGTCATTACAATTAAAGTTTACAATAATTTTCCATAATATATTTTCTAGTTATTACATTATTCACAAATGAAAAATAAGTCTAAAGTAAATAAATATGTGTTTATTTTCCAATGTTTTTCCTCACTCCCGAGGATCCAGCAGTTACTAACTTCAAAGTAATTGGTTGCCGCTTTTTAGCCAGCACCTGCACGACGTCTATAGGGATGTGAGCAACCACAGCTCAGTAAGTTAGGATGGAGGACTTAAAACTATACCATACACACAACAAAGTTTTCAATCACTTATTAGGTACAATGCATGTGCAAGCAAATACCATCGCACGATGTTGTCCGACCCGTCGTGAGATTAGAGAAATTGCGCCCACTCTAATCCGGGTTGAGGAGTTACTGTTAATGCAACAGCTCACGACCAAACCCAGGCTTATGTAATGGAGACCTTGCTCCTCCCGCGACTACCTTCGAACCACTGTCTTCACCCTCGCCACAACCTCCTCTCCTGTCACTTAGTTCGGCTGAGGATGAAGAAGGGACCATTTTGCAATCCTGCGCTATCCCTTCCGAAGGGGTCGGTATTTGGCCGGAGAGTCCTAAATTCCCCTAACGGGTTGCCATGCATGTCTGATTATGATTACTGGTCGTATATTAGATTAAGTCCAGTTTAGGGTGATCAATCATTTCATACAAATCATACAATACATGCTAGAGCAACAAACAGAATCATAGTATCACCCATAATCAAGCACATGTACACATTCAACTATCTAACAAGCACAACTAAGCATAATCTTAAGCCTCCAAATACAGCATCATATTAATCCCAACTTACATCGACTCCTCGCTCACTCACTCGAGGTCCAATTTGTTCAGGCCATCGCCGATCACCCCTACAACACAAACGTGGTTTCAGTTTTTCATATAACTATTATAGGTTCGTTTTATCCTATAACGCTTATTGTTATGTGTTATTTAGGGTTTAAGATACCTAATTATCTAGGTCTTAAGTCTTTTACAATTATTCTAGGTTTAGGATTAGGTTCAGGTTCGGGTTCCGCATCGATTTCTAAATTAGGTTTTAGGTCGATTTTTAAGTATAGTTTTATACTCGAATCCTAGAAATTCGTTTCAACTCATAATGTGAAATTAATCACATTACTTCCCCATCTCCTAAATACCATCATTATCTCTAATTAGTATTTTATTCCACCTGGTACACTTAAATCCTTATTTGTGTAGCGAATTTGCTCCTAATGTGAGAAATTTTTACATTTTTCATATAATTACATAAATTCAAGTTTCCCATCAGATTTATTGTATATTTTTATTATTATCATAATATCAATTTTTATTCTAATATTTTCTATTTAGTATATTTCCAAAAATTACATATTATGCATTATTGCCTATTATGTACGTAATGCATTTCTAATATTTCTATTACTTTAATTACCATCCCTAAACATCAATTATCATTTTAAAATGTCTAAATTCATCCTAAATCAGATTTTACTCTTAATTTCCCTAATTTACAAAATTAACTTAAAGTTAACTATTTTTCCTTATTAATCATTTACTACATAATTAACCTAATAATTACATCTAACACTCTAATTGTTACAAGTATCATACTCCATCGGATTTTCACATCCTATGACATATAATTATTCACTAAATCAGTAATTAACCATTTAATTACCTAATTATCCCTAAATTACCCATTTTATGCCTCATTTTAAGGCCTAAAAATTATCTAAAAATTTCAAAAATTAATTTTTGAAAATGGCCTTCATAGCACTGTTCTATATCATCTAAGTAATCTACACAAAAATTTTGGGCTTGAAATTACACTCCTAAGGTCATTTATTTCTAAACTGAAACATGCTCGGTTTTGCATGATTTCTTAAGGATCATATATCATGGGGCATGTTTTCATCAAAATAATATTTTTCCTATAAACTACATACAAAAATATCCCAGAATAACAAAATTTATAATTTTCTAATAAAATTTACTATTTTTACAAAATTACACAAGAATCGGGCTGGAAATCGGACTCACCGATCTGGGTGGCTCCGGCCGCCGTGGCCTTGTCGGCCGGCCTGGGCGCTGCCTCCACTGTGTGGTGGTGGTGGCTATCCACTCCCAGCTGTTACGCCCCGAAGTCGCGAAGTCGCAACAATCCCGTCGTGTAAACCATTCTATGAAAGAAACTGGCCTCACAGTTCCTACCATAGATATAATCTACACAAGGCGTCGACGACCACTCGCTTTGAAGTAAACAGTTCGATTAATGATTATACTACAAATATGATAAGTAACTCAAATTACTATTAAACATAGATAATCATATAAATAAGTCCACAGAGCTTCCCAGGAAGATTTACATAATAACTACAGTTTACTAATTTACAGAATAACTAACAGTCTTCATCCTTTAACTACAAGGTCAGTCTAGTTACACATTAAGCTAAATAACTTGATCCTCACACCCCTGGCTTCAAAAAGACTAACCTCTGGATAATTGTAGGGCGGTATGGTACTTGAAGAGATTACAAATCAAAACCTGCAAAAGGATCTATAAGGGTATGAGCAACTACAGCTCAGTAAGTTGAATTGGAGACTCATGAATGCATACAAGCACAAACAGGATTATCAAACAATTATTTTCATGCAATGCAACAATCAAGTGTCATCGCACAACGTAGTCCAGTCCGTTGTGAAATCAAAGAAATTTCACCCGCTCCGATCCGGGTTGAGGAGTTCCATGTTATGCAGCAGCTCACAACCAAACCCAGGCTTGTGCAATGGAGACCTCGCTCCTCCCGCGACTACCTTCGAACCATTGACTTCACCCCCGCCGCGACCTCCTCTCCTGTCACTTAGTTCGACTGAGGATGAAGAAGGGACCATTTTGCAATCCTACGCTATCCCTTTCGAAGGGGTCGGTATTTGGTTGGAGAGTCCTATGATCCCTTAACGGGTTGCAATGCATGACGTTTTCAGTTATTACGGTCGACTAAGATTAAATTCCGGTTAAGGTTTTCAAACAAGCTCATACCAATTAAATCAATCACGAAATCACTCACAGCACAAATTCCAGCACGAATTCAGATACATCAAACACATGCGCAAACTACTTACAATCACAAGCATATACAAGCCTAAGTCTCCGAGCACTACAAAACTAGTACTCTATTACAATAAGTAATAACCCAACTTACTTGAATATACTCGATCGCTCGATCCTCAAATTGCGAGTTGATTTGTTTCTGGGTGTCCTATAATACAAAGAGGTCCTTTTAGTACTTATTTTTATGGATTCTTATTCTAATTTATAATGTAACTCATTTTCCTCATGTATACCTACAACGTATTAATAATTCGTTGTATTTTATTTCGGGGTTCGGCTCCTAAACTAGATTCTAGTTTTAATTCCTAAGTCGTAATTAGGCTCGAATCCCAATGTGACATTAATCACCTTATGCTCGGGTATTTAAATATCCTATTGGGTCGTAATTTTGATATTCTAACTATTCGGTACACTCTAACCCTAATTAGGATATCGGATCTATTCCCGATGTGTAAAAATCTTACATTTTAAGATATTTACTTAAAATTACATATTAATTCAGATTTATTATTTTTTTTATTTCAATTATAATATTATCTAAATAACTTTATTTTTTTAAATTTAGTAATTTATATTTTCACATATTCCTAATTTCTCATATTCTTTACCTAATTTCCCTAATTAACCATAATTAGTACCTAAAAGCTAGGATTAGGGTTCCACTGCAGAAATTAACTTCCTTAATCATCTAATCAAGATCCAAATCAGTAATTAACATCCTAATTACCTAATTAATCCCAAATCACCCAATTTTACCATCATTTTAGGGCTAAAAATTAACTTAAAATTTTCGAAAATTAATTTAATAAAAAGGGCTTCATAGCATTGTTCTACATCATATGAGAATCCAACAGAAAAATTTTGAGCCCCAAACTACATCCCTAAGCCTATTTAATTTCCGGTTTAATCATGCTCGGTTTTGAACAATTTCTTAAGAACCCTATATTTCCAGACATAATTAAACTAAATCAATATTTTTTCCTAAATCTACATACAATAAAACCTCAGAATAACAAGTTTCATAATTTTCTGGGTAAAATAACTAATTTTACAAAATTATACAAAAATCGGGATGAATAAATGACTAACCGGTTCAAAGCTTTCTGGCCGTCCAAACCCGGTTCAAAGCTTTCTGGCCGTCCAAACCCGGTCCAAGGCTGTCGGTCGGTCCAGACGCTGGTCCTAGTGTAGGGTGGTGGTGGTGGTTCGGTCCCAGGTGGTGGTGGGTGGTGGTTTTAGTTCACCTTGCTAATCTGCACAGTTTTCTTTTTCTTTTTTTATTTTCAGGAATTTCTCTCGATTTTTCTTGTGTTTTGATTTTTCTCAGATCACAAACTGTCCAAATGTCTTCTGAGAATTTTTTCCTTATTTATAGACAAACATAGTAATTAATGTGCATTAATTTGATGGGATTTTACCCCATTTCCTTGATTTTAGGTTTTTAGTTTGGCAAATTCTTATTGGTTAATTTTTTTTCTTTTCAGTCACGACCTGATCTTGTTGCAGTTATCTTCTTCTGATTTTTTTCTGATTTTTTTATAATTATTTTGTATTTTTCTTTAATTATTTATTTAATTTTCGACCTATTTTAGCAATTACGCGTATTTTTATCTACACGTAAATACATGTAGGGTACACGTGAACATTCCTAAATATTATTTTGGTCATTCTAAAATTTTTAGTATACATATAATCTATCTCTACTAATTTATTAGTTATTATATTACACTTTTTGCTTTTTCAGTAATTAGCAATTATTATGCTCAAAATTTGAAAATTTTATAGTCTCCTATTTTACTACTCACTTTCTTAAATTTAAGTTTACAGGGTCATTTTTACTGGTATTTTGCTAAATAGTTTATAATTTGGGTTTGATCGGATCTTTTAGCCGATCGCCCTAAACCTTGGGTTTTAAACTCAAACCTATGGTTACTTGGCTTGGCTTGGCTTTAGGGTTTACATCAGCTGCTCGTCTGGTGTGGGTTCCCTTTGAAAGCCCTAATTGCACAATTTTTCTAATTTTTTTTCTAAATCGAATTTTTCTCTCAATTTTCGTCTCTCCCTGATTTTCTCTGATTTCTAACTATCCAAGTGAGTTCCTGGATTTTTCCTGCTATTTATAGGGCTTTAGGGGATTTATTGTGCATTAATTTGGACAAGACAATTGCCTTATCCCTAAATTTTTTGCTTTTGTGTTGTTCTAATTTAATTGGTTGATTTTTCTTTTTCAGATTTTGACTTGCCACGATCAACTTTGCATCATTCCACACTCTTCTGATTTTTTTCTGATTTTTCCACAATTAATTTATAATTTTCTTTAATTATTTACTAAGTTTTTGGCTAATTTAGGTAATTTCGCGTATTTTTATCTATACGTAAATACATGTGGTATACATGTAAATATTCCTAATTATTATTTTGGTCATTCTAAAATTTTTAGTATACATATAATTTATCTCTAGTAATTTATTAGTTATTAGATTACAATTTTTGCCTTTTCGGTAATTAGCAATTATTATGCTTAAAATTTGAAAATTTTATAGTCTCCTATTTTATTATTTATTTTCTTAAATTCAAGTTTACGGGGTCATTTTTACTAATATTTCTCTCAATAGTTTATAATTTGGGATTTAATCGAATTCCTTAATCGATCGTCCAAAACTTATGTTCTAAGTTCAATCCTACGGTCAATTGGCTTAACTTTGGGGCTTACACATATAGTCGGCTAGAAGGGGGAAACCTTATTTCTTGTATCCGATAGGGCATCTGGTATTGACTCTGCGTATAAGGAACCATCAGTAAGCTAGTTGTTACCGTTTGTAGTTTGGAGATATTGTTTGCAGCATATTGCTAGTAACGTCAACACAGTCTACAAAAACCAACTATGCAAGAAACTTGTATGGTTTGTAGGTATTTAAGCACAACAGAGGAAATTCGAATGTTTCATGCAGAAGTTGGCCCAGGCTAAAGAGGACGCTCCTGCGTGGTTCGACAATGTTAATTTGGATAAGTGGACTCTTGCATATGATGAATGTTACCGTTTTAGATATATGACATCAAACATTGTCGAGAGTTATAACTTCGTTTTAAAACCAGCGCGTGGATTACCCATCATTGCATTAGTGAAGAAGATATTTTACAACTATTTCACCTATTAGGAGGAGAGGCATAAGGACGCTAAGGAGACAATTGATTATGGCAAGACCTACATTGATTACGCTATAAAGATGTATGAAACTTAAAGGAGGCGAGCGAGTGCACATAGAGTCGTTTCATTTAGCTTGTAGAATGGCATTTTCAAGGTTTTAACCGGTAATCAAATGATGATGACAGGATTGAAGGGAGGAGGAAGGATACATACAGTTGACTTTAAGGGTTGCACTTGCACTTGTCAGAAGTGGCAAATATATAGGATCCTTTACTCCCGTACATATACTACTACAGCAAGTATGAGGGTGGACAGCAAATCGACAATAGGACCATGGTATAAGTAGGCAAACCAGATAAATTGTTACCGAGCTCATTTATACTCAATTGGTGACGAGCTAAATTGGCCACAAGTTAACTTCCCTTATCTTCATCCGAATATTGACTTATCATGAAAAAAAAAGTAAACCTAAGCATAAGCGATATCACATGGAGATGGACATTCGTAAGTAGTCTGACAAAACTAGATGCAGCGCATGTGGGCAAGAAGGACATAATTGGAGGAGATGTCCGAATATTAATAGGGCTGATACATATTTCCTTTTTATCTAAGCATTACATTGTAATACATGATAAGTATAATGATTGACAATTTTTTATTTTTTGTTTACTAAACATGTTTGTATGTATTTGCAGGATAGATGGAGTCAGGATCGATTGATCCATACATACTTGCAAGGCAAGTTAGTCACCGTTCACAGGCAGTTTGGGAGGCAGGGTAAGTAATGTCATCATCAATTCTAGTCAATTCCTTTATTAAAGAGGTGTTATTTGCTAACTTAATGAATATTTCTTTAAGAGGCAGCCTATGCACTACGAGTGCGGTGTGGTGAGATGTCATTACGTAAAGATAAGCAGGATATCCCTATACATCCTAGGGTAAAGCTTTACATACGAAAGGCTAGGTTCTGAGGAGTTGCACAGCTTCCATTTATTATGTTGGATTGACATTTGATTACGGCACTTATCGAGAGATGGAGGCCCAAGATATATACGTTCCACCTACCCACCGGAGAGGCTACCATTATACTGCAAGATGTTGAGGTGTAGCTTGGACTTCTAGTTGAGGGGTTTGCGGTGGCAAGCCAGACAGTGATTGATGATGAGGAGAGTTGGGGCGACGTAGGGGAGAGACTGCTAGGTGTAAGGCTTGCTCAGATGAAGGGTGCTTACTTATCTCTGACGTGGTTATGGGAGCACTTCCAAATACTTCCCCATGGGGCCAACAACAAAACAGTCCGACAGTATGCGTGTACGTACATACTCAGCTTGATAAGAGGATTTAAATCCTCTAGCTTTATTCACCTAATGTTCCTACTATTGTTGGAGGACTTCTCAGTAGTTGGGCAGTTTAGCTGGGGTAACGCTTGCTTAGCATGATTGTATTGATAGTTGTGCTCTACTTCGTCATCCAATACGCATGAGTTAGGAGGGGCTACAATTCTACTACAAATCTGGCCTCGAGATAGATTCCCACACGTTGCCCTCCTCAGTCGATATGGGTTTATCATCGACTGGGATAGGCCATTGGTGGCTAGATGGAGGGTAATGCGGGATACGACTCAGCATCCGATGCATGTCGTAGATGTGTATCGCATTGCTTTTGACATGTAGACGACGCAGCAAGTATGATATTGTAAGTTATTCTCTTTGTTGTTCTTTTCTTGGCTATAAGTGATAACCATCATTGTTTGACTGGTTGTTTTTTTTTCTTTTTCTTTTTCTTTTTCTTCTGCCCTTTAAGTTGTTTGAGAGCCTTATATAGAGGAGTTGCTGCCTTACTTCTGTATTGTCGGGTGACACATTTGGAGTGCTTAGGTACCACTCATATGTTTCCACATCATCGAGTGATGCTTTCCAAGTCATGTTATCCAACAGTTTGGTGGATATCAATACATTCCACAAGAGGTCGACACCTCAGAGCAGCTTCGCTAACTGGACCTTTGGGGTAGGATGGATGTTGACTGGATCAACATATACTCTTCCTACATCTAAGCATAGAGACAAAGATATAGATTCCTAATACACAGCCAAGGTCCTTAAGGGGTCGATGAGAGCTACTGGCCGTAGTATAGGCAAATCACCTAGAGTTATATTACATGCCATGGAGTTATCTTTAGTCGATTGGTACGTATATCTAAAATCGTCTATTATTTTATTTTTCACTCGTTTATACTTGTTATCATATGTACCAACATTGGTTTTCTTTACTTATTTTAGGTGGACTTATTGAGGAGTGTCAGATTGGCACTTGACTATCTTATAGCACTTGGTACTATAGACGGGACACTTGACTTCGTTGAGTAGTACAATAGCCTTATACTCTACCTATAACAATAAGGCATACATGAGCCACCTCACATGGAACATAGCGAGGAGTAGGGACCACCTGTTGACAAGGAGATGCTGGCTCCTTGTGCACTACCTAAGGGTAGAGCTAGAGTTCAAAGAGGCAAGGCTCGAAGGGTACGGCATCGGGCAAACTTCAGTGACGATATCTCACCATGCCCGTCATTCTGTAGACCTATGGCATATTAGTGGGGGATACAGTACATACCCTGGGTTAGGTGTTACCTCCACTTCGGGAGCCAAATCCAACTCTAGGGCTGGGTCTAGCTCATACATGACTCCTAAGTTTCAACAATATTTTGATCTTGTGACTCCACCGGCTCCTTAAAAATAACGTTCTACCTCTATACAGTCATCTATGAGTGAGGACATCACTTAGCTACATCCAGGCCATCTAATTGATCCAATTCCTCTTAAGGAACTCGAGTTCAACGATCTACCATTTAAGCCTACTTAGACACACGATAGACGGGCGTTCACTTCTTTCCCGTACCGTAAGGGCCTTTATACAATGTAAGTGTTAATAGATATGTTTAGTTTATTGTTTTCGTTTTCGTTTTCGTTTTCTCATTTATTTTTTCATTGTATTAATGCTGTCATTGTTTGATTGCAAATTTTGTGTATATACTAATTATTCGAAATACAATTCACTTTTCATCATATATTGCAATTCAATGTATTGTTTATTTATCATAATTTTACAATTTGCAATTATTTTTTCTTCTATCCATCTTGTATGACGGATGATCATCCTATACGTTTATTTCTTTTTTACTTACTATATTTGTTGAGGTGTTTCACTAATTATGATTTTATATAATTGATTATTGTATCAAACTTTCAATTTAGTTTGTAAATTAATGGTCGGAAGAACGTTACTTTATCATTTCATTGAGAAGAAATTAATAGATTAAATGGAAATTGAATTGAAGGCACATCAAATGAATGCGCCTTTAATATAAATATTTACATGGAAAGCAAATATACTTAATGCGCCTTCAGTTCAAATTGTGATACTGAAAACGCATTTATTTAATGCGTCTTTAGTTCAATTTCTATTAAAAAAGTTTATTGAAGGGGCATCCATTATATACGCTTTTAATATAAAAAACATAAGTAACTGAAGGTATATTCATTTGATACGCTTTTAATATACTATATTAGTATTTTTTTAAAAAATTAATTATTTTTTATAATATTTTTTTTAAAAAAATCTGTATTCCTATAAGTATACAGCGTGTTTTCCCTCAGTAATTACATTACAAAAAAATTAATAAAACGGGATCAAAAGAACAACAGCATCAACGACAAAAACAAGTATATAGGAAAATCCGTGTAATTCGAATTCAAAAGAACAGTACTCTGTCCTGTATATTAAAAACAGTGGTGTGTTTCAGAAGCCAATAAAGCGTTTACTCGGGTCTCCCAAACTACAATAAAAAAGGAATGACAATAATACTGCTAATAATGATGAGCCGCTAATGCTAGTTAGGTGCAATAAAAAGGTGAAGATGCGTCGATCCTAGCTCTAGAAAAAATATATATATATTAAAATATCGCATAAATGGACAAAAAAACGTATAAATATTAATAAAATTTTAAATATAATAATAATAAATATATTTTTAAAAAATATTATTTATATTTTTATATATTAAAATATTATTAATATCTATATTTTATTAATTTATCTATGCGGCGGTTGGCTAATCGGAGGACGATATGAAATGACATGCCCACATCCATTACAAAAGGCAAATAGCAATGAGTGTGTGTCAGAAAGAGCCAGTATGTTTTGTACAGCTGACGGCGTGGACCGGTACATGAGTCGCGTCATTGGACATCGGTTCTCTCTCTCTCTGGGGACTCGGCTAACCCCCAGTACAGCTGTACAGCCAGACTGTGCTAGTGCTAGTGCTAGTGCTAGTGCTATGCTATACATATATACACCTGTCGCTCTTTCACCCAACGCCTCGGATTTTGCCACGTGGGATATGTTTCAGTTCCTACGTTTAGTATTGGATGCATTGCGGCCCACCGTGTACCCGTAGCGCGGTAACTGGTGAATCATAAATAAATAATTACTTAGTCTATTCACTTCACTTCTAATAATACTTTGTATAGAAAATATATAAAGTAAAATCGTATTAAAGATTTACAATCTTATTTATTTTATATATTGTATTTTAAATAAAAGATATTGTTAAAAGTGAATAAATTGATAACCTATTTACTTCTTTCCGTAGTAATTCAATATGTGATATAATGGAAGTTTTAAAATCGTCCAATTTATTGCGATACATTCGATGAAAGGCCGTAATGAACTTTTATTCAAATCAACATAGGACGGAATGGATCTCGGACAAGATAGTTGTAATATAGATTATACCTTTTTCTGTTATATTAATTAATAAATATTAGAGGGAATACACACATAATGTGTATATATAACAATAAAATGGATTTAAAAACTATGTGCGATAATTGCAGTAAATATTAGCTTTTATTTTATCTTTGCATGCAACATGTAACATGTTATCTGTTTCAGAGAAGGTTAAGAAGAAGCTGCTACTTTCTTCGCTATATTTATAACAATTGTGTTCTATAAATAATAGTTTCGAAAAACCATTATACGTACGACTCAAATAGCCAATTTTTAGTTTAAAAAATAAATAACATCTGCAACGTGCGTTTCATTTTTTTTTTTTTTTTTATAACGCGTCACCTTTTAATTTTCAAATCTACAAGAAAACAATTTCCAAATTGTTGTTATTCCCATATCAACAAGCTTCATATCCTAAAACTTTTCCGGATGCAAGTTTTAGAGTTTAGTAAGAATGATTACTTTTCTTTTCATCTTAACGATATAAGTCTAGTTTTGAGATGAAATCTCTGCCCCTTCTTCTCTCTTTCTTTCTTTTTTTTTTTTTTATAACAAATAGATAATATTATGCAAATTGTATATCTTGTAGATATTGTTTAATTAACTACATGGAACATGAATTTAGGAAGAGATAAAAGCAACAAAAGTGCTTTTAACTTTTAGCCATTTAGTGTCTAAACTTTTATCTTTTGCTATTTAATATTTTTTTTAGTTTGATTTCAATTTAATATCTTTGTTAATGGTAAAGTTAATGTTGTTATAGTTTTTTGAATTTTAGTATTTATGCTTTAAATATTGTTGCATCTTGGTGTTTGTAATTTAAATTTGATGCATTTTAGAATTTATTCACTTGTTAATTTATTTGAAGTCAATTTTTTATTTTCCTTAATTGATATATCATTTTTAAAATTAAAATAATTTTTTTATATCTAATAATTTCAATCATGCATGATTTTTGTATATAATGTTTAATTTTTGGCAAATCTTATAATTTAAAATTCTTAATATCTACTTTTTTAAAAAAAGAAAATCTATTATGCGTTTAGTACATTAATTAAGTAAAATTTGAAATAAAGTCTCGTTTAATCTTATAACATGAATTATATAATTTGCCAAACAATATACCTCTATATTATAATATTTTCTTGTATTTATGGTAGTGTCCTAATATTGACTTTTATATCTTTACAATCTCATAATTTACAAATCAAAAGTACATATAATAGTTGGAAAGCTTAAATTATATACTACTTAATTTTATTTTATTTTATTTTTAACTCAAAAGTACAAGTTGACTTGTCTAAATTTTTACATTTTTCATACATTACAATTGACCTTACTTTTCTAAACTTATTATTTTTATTTTAAATTACCTTCATAATTGTGGACAATGTTTTGATTATATAAAGGTCAATTATAATATATGAAAAATATAAAGATTCAAACAGTACACTTATAATTTTGAGTTAAAAATAACAATATTTAGGTAATACATAATTTAAGATTTTCAACTACTATATAATTACGGTTATACAATATTTGATTTGTAACTACTATATAATTACGGTTATACAATATTTGGTTTGTAATTATAAGGTTGTGAAGTTATAAAAATCAGTATTAGGACACTATCAAATATATAACAAAATATTATATTATAAAAGTATGTTGTTTAGCGAATCAAAAAATTTTGATTACCACAATGAAGATAGCTAGCATCTATATCCATTCCTCTTTGTCTCAATCTTTGGGCTATCAGAAAACCTGCTCGTTGTAATCTCCATAAAAAATAATTTAATTTTTTTATGGAAAAAGGGAAGACCATGTCCACCTCTACTTCGATTGATTAGGTTTCTAGTTAGAGACTATTACATCCCGAAGTCGTAAAGTCGTAACAATCTCATTATGTAAACCATCCTATAATAGTAACCGGTCTCACAGTGCCTATCATAAACATGATCTATACAAGGTGTTAATGACTCATCACTTTGAAATAAACAGTTCAATTAAAAATTTAATTAAAGTTACAATAAATATTAAAGCTTCAAGTCAACACGTATATATGATTATATGTACATTACTATATAATTCTTAGGTAATTTTACATCATATCATAACAGTAGCTGATTTACATATCAAATATCAGTCTTTCAGTTTTAAAGCTACTAGTGAGACTCTAGATATACATTAACTATTAGGCAAATTGATCCTCACACCCCTAGGCTTAAAAAAGAACTAACCTCCGAATAATTGTAAAGCAACATATTATCCAAAGTATTCAGAGGTCGAAACCTGCAAAAGCAAAAGGATCTATATAGGTATGAGCAATTATAACTCAGTAAGTTAAATTTGAAACTCATGAATGTATACAGATATAAACAAGATTATCAAGCAATTATTTTTATGTAATGTAATAAGTAAGTGTCATCATACAATGTAATCCGGTCTGTTGCGAAATCAGAGTAATTTCACTTACTCTAATTCGGGTTGAAAAGTTTTCATGTTATGCAACAGCTCACAACCAAACCCAGATTTGTGCAATAGAGATACTACTTCTCCTAAGACTATCTTTCAAACCAATGTACCTATCTTCACCGCGACCTCCTCTCCTATCACTTAGTTCGGCTAAAGATGAGGAAAAAACCAATTTGCTATCCAGCGCTATTTTCTTTTTAAAGTGTCGATATTTGATTAAAGAATCTTAATGATCCCCTAAAGGATTACAATGCATGACAATTTAGGGTTTTAGGATCGAATAAGATTAAGTTCAATTTAAGGTGTTCAGACAACTTCACATCAATCCAGTCATTATAATCATCAATTATAATACAAATTCCAACACAAAATCAGATACGCAAACACATATATAAAACTACTTACAATCACAATCATACACAATCTTAAGTCTCCAAATACCCTAAAATAGTACTCCAAATACGGTGAAGTAATAAATCCAACTTACCTGAAATTCTCAGTCGCTCAATCACTTAATTGCAGGTTAGTTTACCTCCGGGTATCCTATAATACAAATACTTCTTTTTAGTATTTATACTTTGATGATACATTTTAAGTTATAATTTAACTCACTTTTCCATATATACTTATTATTTACTAATCATTTACTCTACATTAGTTTGGGGTTCAGTTTCTGAATTAGATTCCAATTTTGGTTCTAAATTGTTTTTAACTACGAGGAATACTAAATACGCTTGAATCTTAATGTAAAATTAATCACATTAAGTTCGAGTATTCTAATATTATACTGGGTCTTAATTTAGTGTTTTAATCTATTCGGTACACTTAATCCTAATTGGGATACCAGATTTACTCCTAATATGAGAAAATTTTACATTTTTTATTCAATTACCTAAAATTAATTTTTGTATCAGATTTATTTTGTACTGATATTATTATTATATTATCCAATTTAACATATTTTTTATATTTATTAAAATCCCAATTTCACACATTCCTTAATTTCTTACAATTACCACATAATTCCCATATTAATTACAATTAACACTCTAAAGACTAGGATTAGGTTTCCATATCAGAGATTAACATCCTTAAATATCTAATTACCTTCTAAATCAGTAATTAATCATTTAATCACTTAATTAAATCAAAATTACTCCTTTTTTTCATCATTTTAAGGCTAAAAATTTACTTAAATTTTTCAAAAATTAATTTTAAAAAAATGGCTTTATATTACTGTTCTATATCATTTAAGCATTCTTCAGGAAAAAATTGAGCTCCAAACTACACTTCTAAATCTATTTATTTCTAATTCTAATTATACTTGGTTTTGTCTAATTTTTTAATAACCCTATATTTACAGACGCGATTAAACTTAATCACTATTTTTCCCCAAATCTACATATAATAAAACCTTAGAATAGTAAATTTTATAATTTTTTAGGCATAATAAACATTTAAGAAATTTTGTAAAATTAAAAGAGATGTGAGACTCACCTGATTCGAAAGCGTTTTGGCCTCCAACATAGGTTCTGGTGTGTCGGCCAGTTCAGGCGATGGGTTTGGAGTAGGGTTGGGGTAGTGGTGGAGTTGGTTTGGTTCTAAGTGGTGGTGGTGTGTAGATTTGGCCTTCTTTCCCTATCTACACAAATTTGAGACAAATTTTCTAAAACCTTAATTTTTCCTCTCAATTTCATTTCTCTCAATTTTTCCTAATTTTCAACTGATCAAATGAACTCTATAAATTTTCTTACTATTTATAGGGACTTGTAGGAATTATTATACATTAATTAGGATAAGACAATACTCATATTTCTTTCATTTTGCCTTTTTTGTTACTGGTTTTTTATTGGTTAATTTTGATTTCTTACTCCTCTTGCTGCCATAACTTGATTTGGTTCATTCCCCCTTTCCTTGATTTTTTTTTATTTTTTCTTAATTTTTTTAATTATTTAGTAAAGTTTTAGCTAATTTCAAGCAATTTAGATAATTTCGTATATTTCTACCTACACGTAAATACATGTGGGGTACAAGTAAACACTCCTAAATATTATTTAAGTCATTCTATGATTTTTAGTAGACATATAATTTATCTCTAATGATTGATTAGTTATTGAAATGCATTTTACGCACTTTTGATAAATTACAAGTAATATACTTAGAATTTGAAAATTTTATATTCTCTTATTTTGTTACTTATTTTCTTAAATTCAAACTTACGTGGTCACTTTCACTAATATTTTTAGCTTTAGTTTACAATTTAGATATAATCAAATCCTTTAATTGATCATCCTAAATTTTATATACTAAATTCGATCCTACAGTTACTTAGCTTATCTTTAAGCCTTACAGAAACTACTTGCTAATATATATCAACTAACGAAGGAGAGATACAGCCGTTGTTAGCTTAGCTAGTAATATCTAAAGTAAATTTATTCAAATATACTGGCCTTACTAGATCTAGGATGCTATTAGCAATAAGAAATCCAATTTTATCTTCATTCCAATCTCTTTCACTCTTCTATGATTCATGTACTGTTATATATAAAATATCGTTATGTATTAGACCATAGAAAATATCTCTCATCCTAAAGTTTCCCATCATCTATCCCACCAAAAAGTGCACTTGAGCCGGCTCCAAGAATTCTTTAACCATTCATAGCTGTGAATTAACTCTTTAACTTATAAAGAAATAGCATAAGTTTTTATAATAGCATATGATTCATTGCTTATTGCCAAGTTAATAAGTCATCAACCACCAAGCTCTTTATGAGATTTACCTAAAGTACTTTCCTAAGCTTAAATTCCCAATATCTTTTAATAGCATATGCTTCATTGCTTGTTGCCAAGGTAATAAGTCATTGACCACCAAGCTCTTCTTAGGAAGCGATAACATCCCAATTAACCAGTGTACTCTTTGTTGTACAAAACCTCAATTCTACGCAAAATTCCTAATAATTTGAGTAACTTTTGATGGAATTTTCCTTGGTAATGTGCTTGCTTGTATGTAACATGTAAGGAGTGCTTCTAAAACAAATTTGGCAATGGTTAAATGACTTGCTATATTAACTTGATGTGCTTTCCATCTACTGAGTTTCTTATAGGCTCTCTCAAGTAAGATACTTGGTCGAGACACATTGGGTTTAGCTCCATCATGAAGAGGAAACCCAAAAAGAATTAACTTCTTGAAAACCTAAACAATTTGTGACCTTTCCTTTGATCTTGAAGGCTATGTTTTTAGATAATAGAATTAAAGACTTTTGATGATTCACTTTTAAACCAGATAACCTAAAAAAGTTTTCTAAAGTGCCTTACAATATCATCAGCAAAGAGAATATGTGAGATGTTAAGCTTTATCCTCTAATCCTAAAAGCTTCTCTACGACCCTCATGTACTTCATTCTCTATTATTCGACTAAAGAATTCCAACACAAGGATGAATAGATAAGGAGATAAGGGATCCCCTTGCCTTATGCCCTTAGTAGGTTGAAATGAAGGCAATGGATGACCATTTACCAAAATTAATCTCTATTGATGTTGTAGTTAGACAATCATCAATTAATTATATTCGCCACTTAGGAAAATTTAGAATAGCAAAGGCTTAGTGAATAAAATACCACTCAATAGTATCATATACTTTTTCTAGATTTAACTTTATTATTATCCATTCATTTTTTCCCCTTGCTTCTTGCAAAGTTGTTAAGTATCTCATTAATCGAGATGATATAATCTGATCCTTTTCTATTAGGAATAAAACTTAAGGAAAATTGCAATGGAGGGAATCAATGCTCAAGAATATGTTTAAATAAGAGATTAATGTTTTAAAAAGTTTAAATAAGAAATCAATATTTTATAAAATTGTTCAAATAAAGAATTAACATTTTATATTATTTGAATTTTTTAAAATATAAATAATTTATTTGATCTTTTTGAAATATTTATTCCTTCCATTATAATTTTCTCATAAAACTCGTACTAGATGGCCAAAGCATCCAAGAATGGTCAAAGGCTCTTAACAAGAATTTTTGTGACAACCTTGTAAAAGGTTGTATAAATTACAAGGTTGTATAAAGACCAATTGGGCAGAATAGTTTAATGTGGTAGGCTCCACTTTGCTTAGGAATAAGGACTAATTATGTTTGATAAAGGAGTAAATGTTTTGGATTAAGTGTTCAATTGATGTCCCTAAGAAGGAATAGAATTTCTCAATTAATTGTTTTAATAAATCATGCTTTTTATATCTTATTTTAATTACGATGAAAATATAGTAATTAGGGAATAATTGTTGAAAAGTATGGGTTAATATATTTTTAAAGGGGAGTAGTATGCGAGATGTCTTCCATGTTTATGCTAGAAATAAATCAAGTCCTAAATTATGTTATGTAAGCCATCTGTGTTTATGTTGAATTCAATCAAGTTTTTCAAATATAAAATGAATCCTTTTAAGTCGCCTAAATTTATGCCGAAATTCAATCGGATTCTTTATAGTTTTAATAACCCATGTAGGTCGTAAATGCTTATGTAATTTCATCATTTTAAGTCCTTTACACATCTAATCATTCATTGTAAGAAATATTAAGTAATTATACATAGGCGTAACAACGTAAATATGGAGAATTAAGTGACTTAGTAAAAGGAAGCAAGAATGACTTAATTAAATTTTGGTATAATCATAGATAAATCAAATGAATCAACATGAGATACTCAATCGAATATTGGTATAGAAATAAATTACCTCAATGTATTTATTCCATTTTCAAGGTAAAAAGATTTAAAAAACGCATTTTATAAACGTGGGAGAATTACAACAAAGGGAATTAATATTTAGGAGTAAATTCAAATAAGGAATCAACGTTTTATAAAATAGTTTAACAAATAATTAATATCTCGAAAAATTCAAATAAAATATCTATATTTCATAAAGTGATTTAAATAAATTTATGAATTGGCTTTTATAAATTATTTATTTGAACCACTTTGTGAAAATCCTTTATTTGACCATTTTATGAAACGTTGATTTGTTATTTAAAATTTTCAAAATATTGATCATTTTTATTATAATTTTCCCTTTATAAACGTGATTAACTTTCATGTTTAAAGTTCTATTAAGCATTTAATTATATAAGAGATATATATATATATATATATATATGACGTTACTTTTATGTTTTAATTATGACATTAGTAAATACATGATTCTAAATGATACTAAAACGATATAAACAACAAGAAAAAGGGAAAAGAGAGCCCCATAACAACCATGGCTAACATTAAATACTATATTAAATCCGAATGCTTTAATTGTCGGGCTAAAATGCAAAATATATTATTCCCTCTCGATCCAAGTAATCTGTTTTGTAATCCTCGTCAAGCAGCAAAGGAATGTCAAGGAAAGGAGCCGAATCCAAGTTTGGTTAAAATCCAACAAAGAATTCCCATTTCATTCTCACGTCAAACTGCAACCAGCAACCAAGTCCCCATATTTTATTTTGATATATCCGTCCTTGTCCATATATGGACAAAGTAAATCTAATGGCCGGGGTTTCATATCGAGAACCCGACCAATGATTTATAAAGGGAATATATATATATGAAGAAAGAAATAAGCAGGTCTCTTCTTAAATAAATCATTGTTTACTTAATTTTAGCAAAATCCTTTGTAAAGGATATGATATAAAAAATAAATAAAACCGTACAATCCTCCATATAATCTCATTTCTTCGATATATTGTACCCTTGGTGGGGGTATTGTTAATAAAAAATAGATGAAGTGAGTTTCATGGATTAGAGTGGTTAGTAATGAAAAAAAAATTATGAATTTTAAATAAATTAAGATAGTCTCTATATATATACATACACGTACATATATTAAGTAAATATATCATCTTTTGGAATTCACGACCTTTAAACATCTTTAATACATAAAAAATTAAAACTTTTAGCCTCACCAGTTTTATTTATTTACATTTTCCCATCCACAATTTCTCACCATCCCACTTGTAAGCTAAACATAATTATATAGCTAAAAAGGCTAACTGTTTTTTTTTTTTTCTCTTTTCTGTTATCCTACCTCTTAATATGCTATACCGTAATTATCTGTTACCATATTACTCGTTTCTTTTTAAAAACAAGTATTGCAGATGCATGATTTTAATAGTATACACGTATATACATTTCTTTTTGACCTATGTATATATACACTTTTTTTTTCTTTTTTTTCATCTCCCTCTTTTGAAGTATCCAACATAAATCGTTTAAGCAAGTTACATGTACATCCAAACTTCACCCATCAAAAAACGCTACATAGTCTCACGGGTCATATCTAGCAAATGGAGAATGTTGAGATTTTGTGAATAAAAAGATAGAAAACAAAATCTCTGAATCATAAAAGAAAGAAGCAAAAAAACAGAATGGAGCAGAGGACTTCAAACGAAGGCCATTCCAACATATATCAGCTTTAAACGAAGCCCTAAGCTCTGATTGCTTCAGCCACCTCTAACCTCGACTCTTGCTCCTGCACATATTTTGTCGTTTTTCACTCGTGCATTCATCAGACACACTCTCTCCTCATTTAATTAATTCCTAACTACGAAATTACTTACCCATGTTTAAAGCTTGCATACACTAATTAAGGAGTAAATATTCTGTAAAAGTGTTACTGTCCTTCCTGGTATCAATGTTTCATTCGACTTTTGCCACTGTCCACGCGCCTGTGCGATGGGATCGATGACCCAAATCAAATTGACTTAATTAAATCTGTATCAAATGAAATAAATTGAGATAAAAGTCGCATAAAGTTCTAAAACTTTCAAATCTCATAGTTTTAAGAAGTTTAGAAATTGACAGATAAAGGTGAAAATCTTCTACGTTTATAATAGAATTCAATTATAATTCAATGAAGCTAATTCTTATTTTAAGTAAATAATTTAAAATCTTTTATAGCAATGTTATAATTTAATTAAATCCTTTCATATTTTATAGAAATTGTCGTCTTACTTTTGGTTTCCGCTAAAGTATTTAGGGCCTTCAAGGGAAATTGAGCCTTATTCAAGAGGTAGTTAAGTCTGAGAAAAGTTAAGAGTTGCAAAATAAGCAAGGGTGAGTCGTTACGTTATTTTTTAGTCTCATGTCTATCTTATCATCGTTAATATTTTACGATGCCATACACTTAAGCTATGTTGGCTAATAGAGGATGAGTCATCAGACGACACATCACATGCAGTGTAGCTAGATTGAAAGTAGCCTTCAGAGGAGTCACGCTCTAAGGAATCGATGCACTTCTGGATGCGTGCTCACTCGGGTCATGTGCTCACCATGTTGCTTAGGCTAGCTAAGTTTCCACCCGATTTCATCGTTGCTGGGCGGGTACACGAGTCGGGACTGATTAGCTATGGGCTAGGCTTAATCGGTACGACAATTGATAGAACTATTGGTCATACAAGCTAAGCTAGTGTACAATTCATGTTTGTTGAGGTAACAATCTTTGGGCTTAGGTCTTAAGCTCTTGGTCCATGTTCAAAGGCAGGAATAGATAAAAAAAACTGTTTGAATTAAACCGAATTAAAATAGAGGTTTTTATTTTTAATGATTTGGATTGCGGTTTGGGTTAATATCCTTTAAACGGTTTACGGTTTGATTCAACTGTGTAATTCGAATCGTATTTGTTAATCTAAACCAAATAATTTATTTTATAATAATAAGAGATCAATCATATATTATTACATATTAGTGTTACATTTATCTCATGAGCCTACCCCATTCGATATTCATTATTCACTTTACCTTTTGTCAAAGCACAAATAAACCTTAGCCTGTCGTTACTTCAGCCTCCTTTATTATGATTTCATTCACACACAAACAATAAAGGCAAAGCCTACTCTCGTATCTTCTAACTTCTAGTTCCTTTCACTTTCGCTTCTACTTCTTGAACTTATTTGTGATATCTTAATTTATTTATGTGGGCAAAAGACTAAATGATATTTTTGGTTGAAAAAAAAAAAAGAGATAGTTTTAGTTTAATCCATAATTTGAACCAAACTAAATTGTTATTTAATAGTTTGAAAAATTTTCTAATTCGAACGGTATGGTTTAGTTTAAGAAAAAAAAAATCGAGCCCTAAATTATGGTTTGGTTTGAATTTTACACAAAACTGAACCAATTCGATTTGTGCCTACCTTATTCAAAAGCTAGTATCAAACAATAATGTTATAATTTAACATAATTTAATCCCTTCTTATTTTAAGTGAATCGCTTAACTTACATTTATGTTATAATATCGTATTAATCCTTCATACAGAATAGAGAAAATATCCTAAGGCAAAAATAATAGGATTCAAACAACTTACTTAAATTATGAAAGGTTTTAATCAACTTTAGTCTAAATTTTAAGGGACTTAACACCCAAAAGAATTTTAATAGACTTAAATGACCTAATTAAACCATAAATGATTTAATTGGATTATGATACAAAGGACTTTTGACATTTGTTTTTTCTTTTTTTTTTTAAGGCTTTCATCATACACTTTGTCGATTGAGTATATAGACATCTTTACACGTGTATTGAAGTTTAAAAGTTTTTTTTTTTAAAATGGCAATTAAGTATGGTTATAGTTGTAAAATTATGATTAATTAGATGTTTGTGACTTTATTAAGTTTTAATGGATCGTTTAGATACAGATTCTCTATAGATTTATGAGTTTAAGTATATTCAATAACCTTGTAATTTAACTGGTTTTATACAATTTTAACCAATTTTATATATTTATATGTTCCAAGTTCATGTAGAGTTATGATTTTAATAACTTTAAGCACGATTATCAATCTTTTAGTCATTTTTTTTTTTATCTCACATTTGAAAATGTTGACCACTAAATTGATAAAAATAAAAAAGTTTAGGACTTGTTGTACCTTCAAAATACTTATGACCTTTTTATTTTGCTTAATAGCATTACCAACACATTTAGTTTACTGAATAAAATAAATGGAAAATGAAATTATAATTGTTACGAAATGGAATAGATGGGTAATAAGATATAAATGTCTATTATGATATTTATTTAAAGGTAATAGAATTAGCATTATATTGTTTACTTAGAATAATACAACATAGAATATGTTTTGAATAGAAATTAAAATTCCTAAAATACTCTTCAAGTAAAAAAAAAAAAAACAAAGTAAATTTAAAGAAAAAAAAACCATGACGGTAGGAAAATCTCTAAATTTGGATATGTCTATTGCATTTAGACTACTCATGTTCACCACTAAGCGGTCCTTATTCTCTCCCTTTAGTAGAAACACTTTCCACAACCAATCTGTATGCTCCATCAAGACCAACAACATTCCTTTCAAACAGATCTCAAACTCCATCCTCTCCTCTCCTTTGAAAAACGATTGGATCGATATTATTGATAAAGGTATATTTTACTCATGTTTTAGTGTGTGAATTAGGTTGAATTATTATTGATTTTATAGAAATCATTAAGAAATGGTACTTAAGTATTTTCGTTTAGATATTCTAGGTCTCAAAAGATTCAAAGTGGAAATACAATCAATTTAGAGGTGTTTTACACAAACAAAGGAAGTCTGAATCTACAGATAACACTTGGGAATTGAAAGCAATCAACCTATACTCTACACCAGTAGCTTTTCAACTCAGCATTGTTGACCTTCATGGTCAACCATGAGTGAAAGATATCCAATCGAAAGCCATTCATTGTTTTCTCTATAAATAGTCATGTGATTAATATTTTAGACAACTTTTACATCTTCTATAGAATTAGAGTCTTAGAAGCAGTTAGGAGATAGTTTTGAAGAAGTTTTTCTTTTGAATTTCGTGAATCATTGAGAAGACTTTGCTTTTGACATGGAGATCATCCTTGGAGTTTGCAATTGAAGTTTTAATTTAACATAATTACATAATTGGTGATTTCTATCCTATTTTTATTTATGCAATTCTATGATTTGTTCTTATTTCTAATCATGAACTTCTTTGTGAATTCAATTGTTATTTGTGTTTTTATTTTAATTTCCATAGCTAGCTAGGTTTTAATTGTAGGAAATTGATGAAACTCTAGATAGCTGAGATGATAATTGTAATCATGTTATGGGGTTAATAGATGTATGGATGATTCATGATTGAAATTTCTATGATTTCGATTATAATTTTCCATTGGTTATAATTGTTAGAAATACTATTAATACGGGAGATGATATAAGGTTTGTTAGAAAATTTTTATTAAATTGATTAGCTAATACGGAAACAGCATTAATTAGAATAATTAGAAATTATCTAGGGATTAATGTAATGTTTCGAGTTAATTATTTGTTGAGTTGAGACATTAAGGATAATTAATTTAGGACATTAGACGATCATAGCATTGGGAGATGTATGATTGTAATTTAGAGTTTACAATTAATTAGAGTTATAGAAGTTAACCGTTTAATTAAAAGTTTAATTCCTTAATTTTAAGGCATGATAATTTTACTTGAATGACCGTATAACTATTAATCTATATAACATGATGACAATTTGATTTGCATAATTAGGGTGGATTTTGTTTTTCCCACATTCTCAATTGATTGTTTAGTTTTAGATATTTTATCATAATTTTATTTTCAACAATTTTAGGGTAATTATTAGATTAGTTAATTCATAATTCAATTTGATTGCCTAAATATTAATAAGAACTATCATATGATTAGTAATTTCTTAGTTCTTGAGGGATTGACAACCTTACTCACTTTTTATTACTTGATTCTGACTCAGTATACTTATTGGAGTATTCGCAATATTTTTTATATATAGTTTAAGCAGATCAAGTTTTTGCCATTGTTGTCGAGAAATGGAAATATTAAACCTTTTAATTCTATTGGTAATTTAGATACACTCGATGACGTATGCTATTTTTTGTTCTCTTTGCAAATATTTTATGTGCAGGAGTAAAAGTGCTATACTAGATTCCGAAATAGAGCGCACTTTGCATCAATTGAGGAGAAAAAACAGACGAAGGAAAGAAGAGATGACAGGTAACAATGATAATAATTAGATACAGGGAGTCCTACGAGCACTTCGAGACTATACGGTACCTATGGTTATGGGTTCTACCATAAGGAGGCCTACTATTTAGGCCAACAACTTTGAGTTGAAACCATCCTTCATTTAGATGGTTCAAACAAATCAGTTTAGAGAATATCCAAATGAGAGTCCTAACGAGCATATTGTAGGATTCCTCCAATACTACAATATAGCAAAGATGAATAACGTTATAGACAAGGTTATCATATTACAGCTCTTTTCCTTTTCACTAAGGGATAAAGTTAGAGCTTAGTTCCATTCACTGTCATAAGAGTCTATTACCACATAGGCTGACTTCTCATCGAAGTTTCTAAGGAGATTTTTTCCCATTACTAGAATCGCAAAACTGAGAAACGACATCACCAACTTTATCGAGTTTAGTGGCGAGTCACTTTATGAGGCATAAGAGTGATTCAAGGAGATGATAAGAAAATGCCTACATCATGGCTTGTCGAACAATCTCCTGATTGAGATCTTCTATCTCAGTGTGGATGAGACATCGAGGTCCTTAGTAGATGTTGCAGCTAGAGGTACTTTGATGGACAAGACCTATGATGAAGCAAGTGCACTAATAGAAGAGATGGCTTCCAGTGTACATAATTAGCAAAACAAGAGAAGCAAGTCAAGTGACATCAATCAATGACAATGACACTATATATCAATTAACAGCTTGGATTAGCTCTCATTACCCAGATAAATAAAACCACCTCAATACAGTCTTTTCATGCTAATTATATTGCTTTTTGTGAGTTATGTTCAAGATTACATTTGACTCTTGAGTGCCTATCCGGGAATCCCTTAACTTCAATTAGTGGAAAGTAGGTGAACTTTATCAACAATTTCCAACGGGGTAATCAAGGACCTTATTCAAACACATACAATCCAGGGTGGTATAATCATCTAAACTTTTCATGGAGGAACGAGAATAATGCATTTAAACCACCACCTAGATTCCAAAAGCAGGGTCCTGCTTAGAATGCTCCACCTCAACAAAATCAGTCTAGAATGGAAGGACTTGCGTTAAGCTATATGCAAAAGATTGACAACATGTTATAGAATTAACAGGCCACTATTCAGAATTTAGATAATCAGATGAGTCAAATCTCTCAACAGTTGAGTAATAGACCATCAAGTTCTTTACCTAACAATACTAAAGAGAATCATAAAGGTGTCGATGCTATAATGTTGAGGAGTGGTAAAGAAGTTGAAACAATTGATAGACAAGTTGAAGAAAAAGAGGAGAACCTAAAGAAAGGAAAAGGGATGCAAGTGATAGAGGAACCAAAGTAAAAGTCACTAGAAGTGAAACTGTATATCCCCGCTGTCCCTTTTCAAGGAAGACTGAAGTAACAGCAACTAGACGCCCAATTCGCTAAATTCTTAGATGTTTTTAAGAAACTGTAGATCAATATTCCTTTTGCAGAGGCACTTTAATAAATGCCTTCTTATGCTAAACTCATGAAGAATTTGCTCACTAAGAGAAAGATCGATGGGAACGAACCTGTAATGCTTATAGGGGAGTACTTTATGATTCTCCAGAAAAATTTATTTAGCCTGTCAAGAAAACAAAGAGATTAGGAGAGTTTTACTGTTCCTTGCATTATAGGAAATTTTCATTCTGATAAAGTTCTCATTGATTTAGGTGCAAGTATAAATTTAAAACCTTTGTCTATTTTCAGGAAGTTAGGACTTGGAGATTGCAAGGAAACTCATGTCACATTACAACTTGTTGACTGGAGTATCAAATACCTAAAGGGTACTATAAAGGATATCCTAATAAAAGTCAACAAATTTATCTTCCTAATTGACTTTATAGTCTTAGAAATGAAGGAGGACAAAAAGGTACTCATGATCCTTGGCAGACCGTTTCTTGCAACATGTAAGGCATCGATAGATGTGGAACAAGATAAGCTTAATTTAAGAGTTATGAACAATCAAGTAACTTTTAATGTTTATGAAGTTATAAAACAATTTGATGATTATAAATCCTGTTACACCATTGATGTTATTGATGAAATTACCTATGAGTCCATAAAAGAGAAAGCAGGATTGGATATCATCGAATCGATTCTTAAGGATCTGGATGATTAGAACGATGATGTCGAGCCTGAGGAAGAACCCATGGAATAGGTGTCAGAAATTAAAGCTCAATACTATGAGGAGCTAGGCACTAATGACAAGAAGCCAGTATCTTCATTAACATAACCTTCGATGCTTGAACTTAACCAATTACCTAGTCATTTAAAATATGCTTATCTTGGAATAGATGATACTTTGCCGATAATTATCTCCTCTTCTTTGATAGGTGATCAAGAGGAACAACTTCTAAGAGTTCCAAGAGAGCATAAAGAAGCTATTGGATGGACTATTGCTGATATCAAGGGGATTAGTCCTTTGATTTGTACTCGCAAGATATTGCTAAAGGCTGAGTGCAAACCCATAGTATAACCATAGAGACAACTTAACCCAACTCTTAAGAAGGTAGTAAAGAAAGAGTTGCTCACATTGCTAGATGTAGTTATTATCTACCCTAGCTCAAATAGTATGTGGGTTAGTCTCATTTAGGTAATGCAAAAAAAAAAAAAAAGGTTGTATAATTATGGTTAAAATTGAAGCTAATGTGTTAATCTCTACTTGCATTATGATTGGGTGGAGAGTCTGTATAGATTATAGAAAACTTAACGATGCCACCCGTAAAGACCACTTTCCCTTCCCTTTCATAAATCAGATGCTAGAAAAACTTTTAAGGCATGATTATTATTGTTTTTTAAATGGTTATTCTGGTTATAATCAAATTCATATAGCACCTAAGGACCAGGAGAAAACCACCTTTACATGTCCTTATGGCACTTTTGCCTTTAAGAGAATGCCCATTGGTTTTTATAATGTACCCGCTACTTTCTAAATATGCATGATGTCTATATTTTCTAACATTTTAGAAGATTTTATTGAAATATTTATGGATAACTTCTCGATCTTTAGGAAGTCATTTGACTCATGTTTGACTAATTTAAGTTGCGTGCTTAAAAGATACAAGGAGACTAATATACTTTTATACTGGAAAAAATGCCTTTTTCTGGTAAGAAAGGGAATAGTCCTAAGTCACAAAGTGTCGAAAAAAGGGATTGAAGTTGACAAGGCAAAAGTGGAGATAATAAAAAAGTTACCACCAGCCACTTCAGTTAAAGAAGTTAGGAGCATTCTTAAGGCATGCTAGTTTCTACAGGAGATTTATCGGAGACTTCTCTAAAATCTCTAGACCTCTTTGTAATTTACTTGAAAGAAATTTTGCCTTTGCTTTTGATAACAATTGTTTATAGGCATTTAATTTATTGAAGGAAAAGCTTATTTTCATTCCAGTGATTGTTGCACCTGATTGAGAGCTTCTTTTTTAGTTAGTGTGTGATGCCAGCAGCTATGCTGTAAGAGCAGTACTAAGGCAGAGGAGGTAAATTATTTCACGTTATATACTATGCTAGCAGAACTTTAAATGAGGCCTGAAGAAGCTATGCTACAATAGAAAAAGAGCTTTTAGTAGTTATATTAACGCGTGACAAGTTTAAGCCTTATCTAATAGATTTTAAAATCATAGTATATATAGACCATGCTACTCTAAAATATTTATTTGCTAAAGCTGATGCTAAACCTAAATTAATTCGTTGGATCTTACTACTGCAAGAATTTGACCTTGAAATCAAAGATAAAAAGGGAACTGAAAACGTGATTGTTGATCATTTATCTCGTTTAGAATCCAACTATTTAGAGCCACTCATTAATGAAAAGTTTTCTGATAAATAGTTTTATGCGATAAAGATCTAAGGATTACCTTGGTATGCTAATATAGTCAATTACTTGGTTAGCAAAATTATACTATCGGTTTCTCATTTTAAAAGAAAAAGAAGTTTTTACATGATGTGAAATTTTATTTCTGGGATGAACTGTATTTGTTTAAAAGTTGTGCTAACCAAGTAATTAAACGTTATATGTTTAAAATCGAATAACTTAGCATAATTCAATACTATCATTCTAAAGAAGTAAGAGGCCACTTTGGTATGGAAAGAACTACAATTAAGATTTTATCTTGTAGATTTTACTGGCCTAATTTATTTAGTGATTGCAGGAATTATATTATGTCTTATGCTCAATGCCAAATGACCATAAATATTTTTACAAGACATAAATTACCACAAAATAGCATTATGGTAGTTGAGCTTTTTGATGTATGGAGAATAGACATCATAGGTCATTTTCCCTTATCTTTTTCAAACAAATATATACTTTTAGCTATAGATTATGTGTTACAATGGGTAGAAGCAATTGCTCTACAAACTAATGATGCTAAGGTTGTAATTAAATTTTTGAAAAATAATATATTTTCCAGATTTGGCATACCTAGAGCCATTATAAGCGATACGAGATCACATTTTTGCAATCGGTAGTTTAAAAAATTGTTATCAAAATATGGAGTCACACATAAAATTGTCACCCTTATCATCCACAAACATGTGGACAAGTTGATGCGAACCGTAACTAAGAACAGATAAGGTCAGTTGCTGGATGGGTCCGAGCTTACAGAAAGCTTGAAAAATGATTAATGGGGAAAGTGTGAAAAGGGCAAAAATGAGAAATGAAACAGTAAGCAAAACCCATAAACAACTTTAGAGGATATGACGCACCAATGGAACTTCAAAGGACTTAAGACTCAATTCAATATGACGCATGAATTGGTTCGGTGAAATTACTCGCCACTTAACCTTACTTGAGGGAAAGGATAAGAGTGATGTCGAAAATAAACAAACAATATTTACACAAGGAAGAAAAAGTACTTAAAGAGTGTATATTAAGAATGATCTAATCTCTGTTATAAGTACAAAGGTATTTTTACTAATAAGTTAAGGTAACTTGCTTAAAAAGGAAAAGACATAGAGAGCATTTCTTAAGGAAGTAATGTACAAGATACAAAAGGGTAAAAATGAATATACAAAAAAAAATCATTAGTGCAACAAATTCTGCGCATGATACTATATACATGGCGATGTTACATTGGCAAGGTCATTAGAAGATGCGGATAAAAAAGTATGGACAGATGGGCTTATCTGAGTAAGGATTGCTTAGTTAGTCCAAACTCTCTCTCTTGACTTCTTGACAAGGAAGATGTCGAGTAATTGGTCGGTTTGGTGCTAGAGAGTAATCATCAACTCAACATACTGCAAAAAATGAGCGGTTATACGGCATGGCATGAAGGGTGACTCGGCAAGGAAGTACTCAGTCTTAATAGGGGTTAGTTAGAACAGAAGAATTCATTGTGCCAGCCCCTCTAGTCTTTAAGCTCAACTGCAGGTCAGAGGTCCAGTAACCTGATTCCCATCACAAGTTGAGGTGTCTTATAGGGAAATAAAGCGTATCTTAGAGAAGATTATCAATGCATCTATGAAATATTGGTCTTTACAACTTGATGATGCATTGTGGGCTTATAAGACAACTTTTAAAACCTCTATAGGAATGTCCCCATACAAAATTGTTTTTGGAAAATCATGCCACCTACCTGTAGAGCTTGAGCATAAAGCATATTGGGTCATAAAATACCTTAACTTTGATTTATAAGTTGTAGGCGAAAAGAGATTGCTCCAATTGAACTAGCTGGATGAGATTAGAGAAGAAGTATATGAAAATGCTAGGATATACAAAAAGAGAGCTAAGCGATGGTATGATAGGAACATCTAACAGCAGGAGTTTATGCCTGGTCAAAATGTTTTTTTATACAACTCTTGATTAAAGTTGTTCTCAAGTAAGTTAAAATCTTGATGGTCTGGGCCATTTGAAATAGCTAATCTTTTTCCCTATGGTACAGTTGAGTTAAAGGCAGAAGACAATCGAACTTTTAAGGTAAATGGTCACCTCCTCAAATACTATTTTGAAGAGGAAAACATTAATAGTGATACCACTATCGTGGCTGGCATGAACCCGTTGTAAGAACTGGAAAAGTTGGGCTAACGACTATAAACTAAACGCTTCATGAGAGATAACCCATATCTAACTAAATTAATTTTTTTTATTTTTACTTTTATTTTTATTTTTATTTCTATTTTTATAGAAAAAAAAAATTTACTTTATTGTTAGTCTGTTTCTTTTTAACACCTACTTGATTAGGTAGACTTTGGATAATGGTTATTATACTGTACTTTTGAGTAAACTTTTATACTATAGTTGCTCTTTTATCTTTATCCGTGTTTGTAGAAATAGGGCTAATTTGAACTAAAGGATCCTTGGTTGGAACTCTCCTTATTACTGAAAAATTGAAACCAGGGAAGTATTAGTTCTTTATTTTTTGCGATTTTTTTTTTCCTATGGTACATTGAATTGGAGACAATGTAGACACTGTTTATTCTAATGTGTAAGGAAGGGAATATAGAAAATGGATTTTGAATTGAATTAAATATCATGACATTTGATGTCATTTTTTTTTTATAAATGGTTATACTTTCCTATGAACTTGAACTTCATTTGTTCTTAAGTATTTGACAATTTTCAGGCCAAAATTTTAAATTTTCTTGTTTGGAATCTAGAGATTATATAAAGAAAATTTGTTGATAGTATCTATTTGTGATTAGCTTGAATAATTAACTTACTAAGGTGCCCTACTCACTATTGTTGTGATTTTTGTATTTAGTTAAAATTAATCAGTCAAATTTTTAGAAACCCAATTTATCTAGTTTTTAGTCTTTGAATTTAAAGTTTAAAAGTCGATCAAGTGCTTAAGTGAAAAGTAAACAAGTTTACTTCTATGTAAGGTTAGTTAGTATATCATCTTTTTAGTTGTTCTAACGGTACTTTAACACTTCGTGTAAAAGATAAGTGAAGCTTTATATTTAGTGATTTCTATAAAAGAAGTCTGAAAAATTTTAGTGAGTATTCAAAAAGTTATTAAATTAGAGCCTTTACTCCAATAACTCAAGTAATTGATTTAAGAGTATCTTATCTTGAATGTTAGAGTGAGGAAGAGTCCATAGGGGTTCTTTTAAAACCTGGTCACTTGGGTGACGAGCTCGGGATGTGTCGACTCAATGCACTCGCTATAACGAGAAGGTTCAAAAAGGCAAAGTTCAATATATGAACTAAAAAGAAAAGAAAATGAGGAAAAGACAGAAAATGGGAATGAAACATGGAAATTTTGAATGTCATTCAAGAAATGAATTAATGTTTGTAATGAAAAGGAAGAAAACTTAGGGAGAGAGCTGATACCATATGCTTTCGTTACTTTGTTAACTTGTTTGTTAGGATAATTAGAGGGATAATACGCTTGCTAACAGCTATTATAAAGTTTAAATGGGTATTTTTCCTTTTAGGACTGAATATCTATTTTTTAAATAGAAATCTTAAGTTAAATGCTTGGATTAAAATTTGTTTTCTTTAAAGTGATCGATTAATTTCAATTATAGTACTTTAATCACATATTTCGATTTGGTTTGAGTGGTGGGCATTACAAATTAGTGAGTTTGAAAGTGTGAAATATCATATGCTTAAATTTGCAATGAGAAAATTTGCATTTTCAATAATAGATTTCTTTAGTTTTGTTTATTTTGCTTGAAGACAAGCAAAAGTTCAAGTGTGGGGGAGTTGATAAAGACATATTTTGCTCATGTTTTAATGTGTGAATTAGGTTGAATTATTATTGATTTTATAGAAATCATTAAGAAATGGTACTTGAGCATTTTCATTTAGATATTTCAAGTCTTGGAGGACTCAAAGTAGAAATGTGATCAACTCAGAGAAGTTTTACGCAAACGAAGGAAGGCCGAATCGACACGTAACACTTGGAAATTAAAGGTAGCCGGTCTTAGGCCTGCTTATACTCTATATCGGCGGCTTTTCAACTCAACACTGTTGGCCTTCATGGCTAGCCTTGAGTGAAAATATCTAATTGAAAGCTAGGCTTTGTTTTCTCTATAAAGAGTGGTGTGATTGATGTTTTTGTAGTGATTTCTATCTTATTTTTATTTATGCAATTATGTGATTTATTTTTATTTCTAATTATGAACTTCTTTGTGAATTTAATTGTTATCCGTGCTTTTATTTTAATTTCCATGGCTGGCTAAGTTTTAATGGTGAAAAATTTATGAAACCCTAGATAGCTGAGATGATAATTATAGTCATGTTATAGGGTTAATAGATATATGGATAATTTGAAGAACACTAGACTAAACTCAAGAGGAGGGGTGAATTGAGTTTAAGGATAAATTTCAATTCTTTTTCAATATAAACGACTAAATGCAATAATAAAACTAATTAAAACAATAATAAATGCAGAAATTAAAAAGATAGGGATAAAGAAGATCAAGCCCAGATTTAACGTGGAGTTTGAACCGCCCCCTAGTCTCCATGGACACACGATGCCTCTAACTGAGGATTTCGCTTTCACTTTATTAATTTCACAATCTAAGAGCTATACAAACTTACACAATCTCTTTTACATACAACGAACTCAAGAGTATTACTTTTTTCACTCAAGATTACAAATGTGAGGACTTTCAAACACATAACTATGTCTTTTTTTGTTTGATAGCAAATAAGTGTACAAGAGACTAAAGAGAAGTGAATATAAGCTAAAAAATGTACGAGAATGTCTTTAAGTTGTAGTAGAATATCAGATCTTGAAAGCCTTTGGTTAGGTAGTTGAGCTTTTATAATAACTTATTAGATTCTTCCCATTGCCATGCATTAAATGCTCTAATGACTACTTGAAATTGACTGGTGCTTTTAACTACCGATAAGCTGGTTGTTCTAGGTCAGTATGCTTTTCTTTGTATTTTTCAAGGCTTTATACCGTCAGTCTGGTTTTTCCTTGAGCCATCATCCCGGTAGATCAAATATCACCTGAAAATTCTTTTAACACACAACAAACAAATACTCTTTGCAATCTAACTTCAAGATCATTTGATCATCACTTAAAAGATTAAATTTTTGTAGAGATAATTTATTTAATCGTTAAGCAAGCCAATTGAATTTATTCAATTATCTCGAAATAATCAAATAATACTTAGTTTAATCATCCACTTGATTTGTTTTCTTCAAAAACAACGTGTTTAAATATACACTTTTTGTTTTGTTCTCATTAAAATCAAGTTAATAAACCCTAAGTTCAATAATCTCTCCCTTTTTTATGAGGACAAAACTCTTTTAAGAGCTCCCCCTCAATTTATCATGGGAATTCAAGATGATCAATGATTGAATAAGATTGAGCAAAAAGGTGAAAATTGATCTTTTTCATGATAAGTCAATATGATAAATTTGCTAAAGCTATAATGTATCTATCTAGGAGTTAACAAGGTATGACCATTATCCAATTTACTTATAATTAACCAATCAATAAAAATATCCAATTTAGGCAATTGTAAAATTTAGACTATCAACTTGAATAAACTAATGAATGACTATGGAAGACTTAAATTATTCTTTCCCTTTGGCCTCATCAAAAGGAGGAGGATCCAAGCGATGAAGAGGGAAGAAAATTCAAGCAAAAAATTTGGCAAAGTTCAGGCTTGTATTGGAGAATGGGCTCCTTGCAAGAAGAAAATAAAAAACATACAAGGCTTGAAAAGAGCATAAAAACAACCAGCAATGGACAATCACATATAGTAAAGCAAGTTCATTTAAAACAAGAGTTTACAAGAGGTTTAGCAAGGAGATTACAAGGGCCACAAATATCCAGCAGTAAAAGTAAGTCCAACAAGGACCAAAGTTCTCAATACATAAAAAGATAAAGTAACCAAAGGCTGAGTCCTTAAACAAAACAACAAAAAAGTAAACAGAACTTGTAAAGAAGTTATAAACAGCCAATATAAAGAGCAGGCCCATCAAGGACCAAAGTTTACAAAACAACAACAAAATGAAAGTGTTGCCAAAGACCAAGTTCTTTAAACAAAAAGAGTAAAGAAATGATAAAAAGCTGAAGTACATGATTAAGCGGCAGGAGGATCATCATCCTAAGCTGGAGGAGGAAAAAGGCAAGATGGGCAATGGTAATCCAGCTGGAAACGACAATAGAGCCCTTAAAACCCACTATGTAAGTGATCATGAATGTCCTCCCGAAGCTGATTGTAGTGCATCTTTGAGTATTGATAAAAAGGATGCTGAGAGGCCAGAGGAGCAGTCGAATCAAAAGAAGAGAACCCATAGTTAAGTGGAGGCTGGTGAGAAGAACCTTTAGGTGGAGGAGAGGTAATACGGCTGGGAGCTGCACCAGAGTGAGTATGAGCACTAAGACTGCCTGGCTCATCAGAAGAAGTGATAAGATCCTGAGTACAACGCTCAGAACCAAGATCAAGGGGAGGAAGGTCTTTCCTCCGAACCCGGTTGTTCCCTGATTTCTTCCAGATGCCTCGACAAATATCAATCAACTCAAGATGCTTAACTTAAGCAACTCGAAGAGGGGTAAAAAATTAAACACCCTTTTTGATAAGCAGCTGTGTAACTAATTGCCCAAAACGAAGGAAAGCTTAAAGGGGTTATTAGTAACATGTTTAAAGCACTGAACAACGATACTAAAGAAGTTAATCTGCTTGTTTATGATCAAATAATATAGAATTCATAAGTCTTAAAGTGTAACATTTGATTACGAACCTCGACGAAGGCAATAACTATGAATCACAATATGATGGAGGATTTTGGTCCGAAGATCTAAGTGAATGGTTGCTAAATTTTTTGCCTTACCCCAATTTCCACCAATACCCTCATATCTAAATACTCTTTCATAAAATTTGGCCCAATAATAATTAACATTTACATCAGTTCCTCCAACAGTAGCATTAATAAGATCACAGATATCTTCAAGAGTAATAGTGATTAAGGTACCATAAACATAAGTGTAAAGAACATTACGATAAATTTTATCACTTAGATTCATTTTTAGTTTTTGCCAACCTTGATCGTCTAAAGAATCTAACATATTATATTAGAAATATTTAAGGGCATCCTCATGTACCTCGGTAGGAAGCTGAAGAATGTCCAAAACATGATTGGTGATGACGCCTGGACAAGCCGTAATGCGGAACTCGTCAAGCACCTTTGGGGGATAGAAGATACCCGTATTAACTTCAAGGTTGGAAAACTTCTCAAATCATTGGGCATGTTGGCGTAAGGGAAAGAGATGGTGGTCAAAGGCTGGGGGGGGGGGGGCGAAGTTACAAGCAACATACGATGCCATGAAGGTTGGAAAGGTATAGATGTATATGGGCATGTGTGGTAAGGAGGAGAGTACAGGTAAGGGAAGCTGGCGTAACAATAGAGGCAGGTTGACGATGGGTATGGGTAAAGAGAGAAAGTGAAGAGAGAGAAGATTAATAAAAGATGAAGAGAAAGAGAAAGAGGAGAGAGTGGAGAGTTGATTGATGGAGGAAATTTTAGATTTTGATGGAGGAAAATAGATGAATTGAAGAGAGAGAAATGCGTTAGGGTTAAAGGAAGGAGAAAAGGGGGTTTTATAGAAGAAGGATAAGGGAAAGATAGTATGACACAACTTTAAGTCGCGCTTGAAAACTAAACAACTGATTTGCCGGTATTTAGATGAGTTGACATGCAGGTTAAGAGAATAGAAGCAAAACAAATTGCTTCAGGAGTGGAGTATATTAGCATGCCAGTAATGATATGGACTGGCTTACTGGTTACAAGCATAGAACCTAAAAAAAATGAAAAAGGAGGGCAGTATACGGGCTTGCCAGTACTTAGAATGTAGGCATGCTGATTAAGAGAACAAAAGCAAAATTAAGTTGTTAAAAACGTAACTATACCAGTAAGCTAGTAATTTGTATAATTAACATGTCGGCTGTCTGCAATTTTGCAAAAAAACAGCAGAGATCACTTGTTTGAGCAAAGTTACTAATGCAATTTGATTTATAGAGATTCAGTGAACATCTTAACACTTTAAACAAGTTTATTTAAATCCGTTAAGGCTTGAAAAACTTAATTTTTAACTAAATAGCCAAGGTTTATCCGAATCAAATCCATATAGCCAAGTAATTCATGATAAAGTGCAAGTGTCCATATATGAGCAAAATAAGTGCATAAACATTGAGTTTTTGCACACCAATAATTTAAGCAAATTTCAAATGCATGTTTAAATATGATAGGCACAAAATATAGCTCTAAGGCTCTATGAATCGTAAAATGACTGCTTAAGTTCTTTAATCATGCAAGTAGCTAGAGAGTAAGTGGAGATCCTTTCTCAATGTTCAAGAAAAGTTCATGTTTCAAATATGTTAAAAGACATTGAGAGATAGAAAAGAGACATGATCAAGCTAAGCAAACTTCATATAAGCAAGAAATGCTCAATTTTGCACATAGAACCTAAAAAGGGTCTAAAGAGGTTAAGCATGCACAAAATTCAAATTGAGCTTGTTTGACCACTCAAACATGATTTAGGGATGAAAATAGACATGTAAGCCCCGGTTTTGGGCACGGAAACTAATGCTTAATAATTTTGTGCATATATAAACTTAGATAAGCATAAATGACTTCAAGTGTGCCCAAAACGTGTTAAATATGATATTTAATGCATAAAAGCCATATGATCATGTTTCTTATACCTTATAGTGTGATAGTTTACGATCAACTTACTTAGCAAGTTAATTTTATTCAAAAAGGCCATGTTGGTTCTTATGTGTTTAGCACTCATCTTGCAAGATCATTCTTAATTCTCTTCTTAGAGTGCAAAATATTTCCTTACTCAAGGGTTTTGTAAATATATTAGCTATTTGATTGTTAGTATCAACAAATTCTAAGCAAATATCATTGTTTTGCACATGATCACGAATAAAGTGATGTCTAGTTTCTATATGCTTAGTCCTAGAATGTTGAATTGGATTTTTGGTCAAGTTGATGAACTTGTATTATCACATCTTATTGGAATATTAGTAAATTTCAAACCATAGTTAAGCAAAATTTGCTTCATCCATAATACTTGAACATAACAACTACCGGCTGCTATGTATTTAGCTTCAGCAATAGAAAGTGCTACAGCATTTTGTTTCTTTGAGTGCCATGATACTAATGAATTACTAAGGAAATGACATGTTTCGCAAGTGCTTTTCCAATCAACTTTGCAACTCGCAAAGTCGGCATCGGAATATCCAATAAGATCAAGTAAGGTAACTTGGGATACCATAAACTGATTTCAATAGTGCTCGCAAGATACTGAAAAATGCATTTAATCGCATTCAAGTAAGATTCTTTAGGGCAAGATTGAAACCGTGCACATAGATACACGATAAAGATGATATCTGGCCTAGATGCAGTTAAATATAAAAGACTTCTTATTATAACCCTATACATCTTTTCACAAATGTTCTTTCCATTCTCACCTTTGTCAAGTTTTAAGGTGATGCTCATTGGAGTTGGCTTAGTTTTGCAATTTCCCATTTTGAACCTTTTATAGTTCTTTAGTATATTTGTCTTGGTTAATGAAGGTTCTATATTTAATTTGCTTAACTTAAAGGCCTAAGAAATAGTTGAGTTCTTCCATCATACTTATTTCAAATTCATTTTTCATACATTAAACAAAACTCATTAACTAAATTGTGTGAGTGGCACCAAACACAATGTTATCGGCATATATTTGAACAATTATTATATGATCATCATGTTGTTTAATAAATAGAGTTGTGTCAAGTTTCCCTTTAGTGAATTTATTCTTTATCGAGAAGTTACTCAATCTTTCATACCAAGCTCTAGGAGCTTGCTTTAGTCCATACAAGGTTTATTGAGCTTATATATATGGTTTGGGAATTCATTATCCTCAAAACCCGGTTGTTGCTCTACATAAACCTCTTCTTTGATGAAGCCATTTAGAAAGGTATTTTTAACATCCGTTTGATATAGTTTAAAGTCTTTGTGAGCCACAAATGCCAAAAGCATCCTAATAGCTTTTAGTCTTGCAATTGGGGTAAAGGTCTTATCAAAATCTATTCCTTCTTCTTAATCATAGCCTTTAGCAACTAACCTAGCCTTGTTTCTAGTTACTATACCAGTTTCATCAAGTTTGTTTTTATAAATACATTTTGTTCTAATAACCGGTTTATCTTTTGGTTTAGATACTAAGTTCCATACCTCATTTGTTGCAAATTGATTTAGCTCTTTTTGTATAGCTTGAACCAAAAATTCATCTTTTAGAGCTTCATCTACATTTTTTTGTTCAAGTTGAGATAGGAACACTGTAACTTAGATTTTTAAGTGAGGCTTTTCTTTAAACCCTATTAGATGGTTCTCCTATTATTTGATTCTTAGGATGATTTTTCATAAACTTCCATTCTTTAGGTAAATCTAAGTTAGAGTTGTTAATGATTTCATCTTTCCTAGAGAATTCCTTTTCAATTGAGTTGGATTAATTCTTGTTAAGACTAAGATTGTCCAAATGAGCACCAATGTTTTCTATTTCATCATTAGACACTTTTATATATACAAGTATCATCAAATGCAACATGAATTGACTCCTCTACAATAAGCGTTCTCTTGTTATATATTTTATAAGCTTTACTAGTAAGATAATAACTAAGAAAAACACCTTCATCTGACTTTGAGTCAAATTTTCCTAATTGTTCATTTCCATTATTGAGAATGTAACAATTCGTTCCAAAAGGATGAAAATATGATATGTTAGGTCTTTTGTCTTTCCAAAGCTCATAGTGGGTTTTCTTAAAAATTGGTCTAATGAAAACATGATTTGATATGTAATAAGCCGTATTGATGGCTTCGGCCAAAAAATATTTAGGTAGGTTATTGTCATAAAGCATGGTCCTAGCTATTTCTATAAGAGTCCTATTTTTTCTTTCGACAACTCCATTTTGTTGCGGAGTTTTTAGGTGTTGAGTATGTATGTTCTATTCCATTTTTATTACAAAAATCTTCCATATCAAGATTTTCAAATTCTCCTCTATGGTCACTTCTTATAGAGACAATAGAAACATCTTTCTCATTTTGACCTTCTTGCTATGGTTCAAGAACACATGATAAGTTTCATCATTGTTGGCAAGAAAGAAGGTCTAAGTGTATCTAATGAAATTATCAACTATGACCAAGGTGTATCTTTTCCCTCCTAAACTTAAAGTTTGGCTTGGACCAAATAAATCCATATATAGTAGTTGGAGTGGCCTAGAAGTTGAGATGGCTTCTTTTGATTTGAAAGATAACTTAGTTTGTTTGTTTGTTATATTGATATGCTTAACATTGTTGACATGTTTTATCTTTATCAAAACTAATCTTAGGTAATTCTTTAAAAAAATTCCTTTTGGCTAGTTTAATAAGATATCCATATTAGCATGTCTTAATTTCCTATGCTATAACCAACTATCATTGTTTTGAGCGGATAGACGAGTCTCAAGAGAGCATGAAAACATATGAAAGTCAATTTTGTAGATGTTTCCTCGTCTATACCCCTCAAAACGGATTTTGTCATTGTTAATGTTTTCAATAGAACACTTCGATGCATGAAAAATTTCTTTATATCCTATATCACATAATTGACTAATACTAAGTAAGTTATGTTTTAAATTATCAACGAGTAACACATGCTTAATAGTAAGATCATTATTAATGAAAATGTTACCTTCATCGATGACATGAGCTTTTTGATTATCTCCGAAGGTTATGCTTCCTCCATCCTTTAAATCTATAGATGTGAACTTGGATGCATTTCCCATCATATGTTTTGAGCAACTGTTACCCAAGATCTATTTGTTGTTGTGCCTTGAAGGATCCTACAAAACAAGTGGTCATCTCTTTGATACCCACTTTAGTTTGGGTCATTTGGGGTTAGTTGTTGTAATGTAAGTTTGTCCCTTAAGGACCTAAACCATTTTATTTTTATTGCATAAGGAGAGATTACGTCATAATGTACATATGTAAGCAATATCACCATGTCTTCTGCAATAGTTACAAGTTTTATTGGATGCCTTAATAAAATAGCTTTTGTATATTCTATACACATTCTCCTTAATATAACCTATTTCAATTTTGTCTAAGCCTAGCCGTTGTGTTCCAAGGATTTTATCTAAATTCTTTTCTCCATCTACGAATTTTGCTATTGTTTTTCTTGAGTCATCTAGGCTAGTTCTCAAAATTGAATTTTCAAATTCAAGTCAACTTAGTTTCTCTATCGTACCTTCATGATTTTTTGCTTCAAGTTTTAGTTCTTTCGTTTCCTTTTCAAAATTCTTCTTGACCTATTTTAATTTGTCATTTCCATTTATCAATTCATTATTTCTAGTACTTATCTCTATATTTTCTTTTGTCAATCTCTCATTTTCAATTTTCAAATATTCATTGTCTTTTTCTAAGCTTTCTTTAGCATCAACTACTTTATTATATTCACTTTTAATAATATTAAACTCATCATCTGCTTCAATACTTTATTCTTCTTTTGCACTTTTATGAATTTTTTCAATAAATCATTATACATACTCCTAAGTTCATCAAAAGAGGAGTCATGTGAAGGAGAGCATACCCCATCATCATTGAGAGTCATGAAGTAAGTTTCATTATCGAAGTTGCTAGAGTCCCCATTACTCTAAGTTGCTTTTATAACTTTTCTTTTTGACTCTTTATTGGCCTTCTTAAGCAACGGACAATATTGTTGAATATGTCTGGCTTTTGATAATTGTAACGTTTGATAACTTCTCTCTTTTCCTTCTTGAACTTAGAAGATGATCCATATCCATTCTTATCTTTCTTAATTCTTTTATTGAATTTCATGAACTTTCTAAACTTCTTTGCAAACATTGCGACTTCATCATTATATTCACTTTCTTCATCACTTGAGTTCTCCTCCATGACTTTTAGAGCAATTGTCTTCTTTCTAGACTCCTCTCCTTGTTTCCTTACCATCTTATGTGTCTTAAGTGCTCTAAGGAGTTGTTTTTTTTGACATTTCATTAAGATCACGAGCTTCCTCGATTGCGATTCTCTTAGCTTCCCAATCTCTTAGCAAAGACCTAAGCATTTTGGAATTTATTTCAAAATTAGTAAATATCTTTCTAAGAACACTCAAAGGATTGATGATATTAATGAATCTATTATGCATCTCATCAATTGTTTTGTTTGGATTCATCTTAAAGTTTTCAAATTGTCCATACAATAAACTTATTTTTGTATCTCTTACTTTACTAGTTCCTTCATATGTGCTTTGTAATTTATCCTATATTCCTTTATTGCTTTTACATGCACATAATCTATTAAAACCATTTTCATTTATGACACAATGCAAAATATTCATGGCAACTTCATTTAGATCAAGTAATTTTCAATCATCATTTGAGTAATCTCTTTCTTCTTTTCCTTCTATCTTAAATAGTTTTTGGTTAACCACATGCTGTCACGCCCCGAACAAGAAAAGTCATAACAGTCCCGCCATGTAAACTAATCTAAGATAGAAGCTGATCTCACAGCTGCTATCGTAGACGCAGTTTACACAAGGCGCACAACTCAATCAGCTTGAAACGTCTGTTCTGACATCTGTTAATATTCAAACCTGTGGTAGAGCTTTTACAAAATACTTGTTCTATACAATCTGTTGTTTAGTATTACAACAGTAATTATACAAACATTTCACGTCCAAGGGTAAAGATTACAATCAGAGTTTACTAAAAACCACAGGTTATACGATTTATATACAATAAGTTAGAAAACTAGTGGGCTCCTAGGGAATTCCCATTTATTTTTCTAAAAAAAACTTAAAGACAAGACAAAAGCTCAGGTTCAGTTAAATTCCTCGATCCTCACTTTCCCACACAGCAGCATACTAACCCGAGAACGGTGGTACCAGAACATCTTTACCTTCACTCAGCACCTGCAAAAGAGTCTGTAGAGGTGTGAGCACAACTAGCTCAGTAAGTGGGGCGGAGTCAGAATAGTACTATACAATCACAAATAAGGTTAATAATTATGATGAAATGCAATGCAATCACTCAAATGAAAACATCGCACAGTGTTAACCGGTCCACTGTGAGGTTAGAGAAATTTCATTCGCTCCAACCCGGATTGAGGAGTTTCATCGCGACTCAAGTTAGACCAAACCTGGGCTTGTGCAATGGAGAACACCCCCCTCCCAAGACCGCCTTCGAACCACGGCCCCCAACCTTGCCACAACCTCCTCGCCTATCACTTAGTTCGACTAAGGATGGGGAAAGGACCATTTCAGCTATCCTCATCGAAGGAAGTCGGTGTTTGGCTTAACACTCTTAATCGTTTCCCCTAACAGGTGATTATGCATGACCAATTACACTTTAGTCGAATAATCATTAGTGATAATCAGGGGTGACCAATAAGTTCACACAATACAGAATCTATGCAAATATGCAGAACAGCACACTAAGGAGTTGAACTCCTGTCACAACAGAGTATCATTCACACACATAGCATGCGCATAATCATCTAACTACAAATACAACCAAAAGTACTCTTAGGTCTCCGGATACTTTTAAATAGTACCCAAACAGCGGCGAAGCTACCATCCCAACTTACTTGTTTAGATGTTCGCTATTCCTGACTTGAATTGTCAGCCGTCTTTGGAAGATCCTAATTACACAAAAGGTCCAAATTTAGTTTTCGTAATAATTACGAAAACATTAGGGTTTAATCTAAAATGGTTATATATGTATTATTTCCATAATATGCAGTCATGTTATTACTATATATCGAATTAAATTATTAATTATTGATATTGTACATCATATATACTATTACGTATTATATATCGTTTTGATCGTATCGAAACGTACTTTTTTATTTATTAATTCACGTTTTGATTCCGGTAAAGTTACCGAAATATGTATATTCTTGAATATGTTATAGTTATAGGCTAGATTGCTTAAGGTTATCCGATTTCAACAAAACTAGTGTCATTGAGTTCGTATAGACTTAACGACACATCTTATGAGTCCTGTTCCTAGAGATGGATTTTAACGGGTAGTTTGAATTTTTAATACAATTATACATAATTATATAAAAACAATCGTATGATGCGAAATTTACAGTTTTAAATTATATTTTATCCAATTTGTCCTTATATTATAACAATATAAGTATTATTCAATTCTAATACACCTAAAGTACATCCCGATCAGAAAATATTAATAATTATAATAAAAATCTCCATTTAACCCAATTCGATCAGCAATCCTATATATAGGTTTTATTTAACTATTTAACTCATTTTAGTCTATTAATATTACAAATACACCCCGACTTGTAATTTAAGCTATTTTACTTAATAAATTCGTAATAAATAGTTCGGATTACCCAATAATTCCCCGAAAATTTCTATGGACTTCTAAAAATATAGGGAATTCAATTATCACTTGATTTCAAGTTTTCGACCTATTGCCTATATTTTCGTATTGACGATTTTACCTCTAAATTTGATAAATTATCTAATTATAATTCTTTTAGCATCCAATTAATTTCAATTTGACTCAATACCATTATTATTTATTATAGATCAGTACATGTCCATTTCATCAATTAATTTCATAATTTCCTATTAAATTCATAATTTTAGCCTATTTTCGAACCAATTTCAGGCCTAAAAATTCAATAAATATTAAAATTATTCAAATAAAAATTTGGGCTACGTAGCAATTACTCATATATCATACACATCCTACACAAAAATTTTCAGCTAGAAACAACATAATATAGTACATTTATTTTATAAATATATATTCGGATGAATTACAGATTTCTTAATAAAGTATATTACATATTATGAATTTTTCAAAAATAAAAATATCACATGAAAGCATGTTTAAAATAACCTAAGTGTAATTTTTTTTCATAATTTTCTGGGCAGATTTACTATTTTTTAGAAATTATTGAAAAACAGGGCAGAAATTTAACCTTGGTGTTCTTAGGTGCTTCGGTGGCCGGCGGCGGCTGGGCGGTTGTCGGACAGCCTGCGCGGTGGGTGGACCGTGTGGGGTTGGCTGGGTTTCACAGCAGATCTACTCTAGGTTAGGATTCCACACTTTCACTAATTTTTCTGTTTTTTTTTTAAATTTGTTTTTTTTTTCCACGATTTTTTCTAATTTTTCTTTCTGATTTTCTCTGATTCCAAATTGCTAAAACTATCATATCTGATGATCTTGGCTTTTTATAGTGCCTCAAGGTCGGTTTAAGGATTTTTCCTTTAATTAATTCATATTTTCTTTTCCAATTTTTTTTTTTTATGCATGAGGTGTCCAAATATTATAACTTCACCTTTTGAATCAATAATGCAATTCCATCCTCCTACCACGCCTCCTTCCAATGTTATTTAATTAATTTTTCTTTTTCTTTTATTAAATAATTACTTAAATATAGATATTATATGTTAGAATTAATTATTTAATTAATATACAAGGTTATATCCTATGTAAATAACATGTGAAATATATAACTTTACTCATATAATTAAGTTTCTAGCATATCTTTTATTTTTAGGATACATTCTAAGGTTAATTTCATGAATTCAACACAATATATATATAATTATTCAATTTTAAGTTAATTTACGAGTATAATTATTATTTATACCGGGTATACTAAAAAATTACATGTATTTTTTTATAGTAAATTATACTACATTATCTCATTTTATAGCTCAATTAACTTATCTCTAAGTTTTCGTTGCAATCTAAGTTCAATTTTAGGAGTTATGAACATTTTAGGGCTTTAGTAAATACTCCAATTTCTAAGGGCAAAATTGGAATTTCGGGTCATTATTACTAAAATCTAATTTCACTGTAATATCTCGACTAACTTTTTCATTCTAGTTGCAAAGTTTGGGCTCAATTGGATAAGTTACCCTAAAAGCCCTAAATCTGAGCTCGGTTATCCTAAACTCAATTTTGGAAGCTTACACATGCCATAGTAGCTTATTTTGTGCTTTTAAAAATATGGACATCCTATACTTCCAATATGGATAATTGCTACCAGTTTAGAGAGGAGACCTATCGATTGCTTGTCCTTCTATGAAGCCTAATGCATTAGATGCCATGATCTTTACTCTAATATGCGATTAAGTAAGTAATTAAAGACTAGCTCTGATATCAATTGAAGAACACTATGCTAAACGCAAGAGAGGGGGTGAATTTTGTTTAAGGACAAATTTTAATTCTTTTTCGATATAAATGACTAAATGCAATAATGAGAGTAATCAAAGCAACAATAAAACAATAATAAATGCAGAAATTAAAAAGATAAGGATAAAAAAGATCAAGCCCAGATTTAACATAGAGTTTGGATTGCCCCCTAATCTCTACGGACACACAATTCCTCTAACTGAGGACTTCACTTTCACTTTATTGATTTCACAATCCAAGAGCTATACAAGCTTACACGATCTCTTTTTCACACAACTAACTTAAGAGTATCACTTTCTTCACTCAAGAATACAAATGTGAAGACTTTCAAACACAAAACTATATCTCTTTTTATTCGATAGTAAATAAGTGTACAAGAGACCAAAGAGAAGTGAATATAAGCTCAAGAATGTAAGAGAATATCTTTAAGTTATAGTAGAATATCAGATCTTGAAAGCTTTTGGTCAGGTAGTTGAGCTTTTATAATAACTTATTAAATTCTTCCCATTGCCGCATATTAAATGCTCCAACGACTACTTGAAACTAACTTACTGGCATATCAGTACTTTTAACTACTGGCAAGCTAGTAAAAATTACTTTACCAGCAAGCCAGTTCTTTAAGGTCAATGTGCTTTTCTTTGTGTTTTTCAAGGTTTTATACTGTCAGCTTGGTTCTTCCTTAAGCTATTAACCCAGTAGACCAAATATCACCTAAAAATTCTTTTAACACACAACAAATAAATACTCTTTGTAATCGAACTTCAAGATCATTTGATCATCACTTAAAAGATTAAATTTTTTGTAGAGATAATTGATTTAATCATTAAGCAAGCTAATTGAACTTATTTAATTATCCCAAAATAATCAAATAATACTTAATTTAATCATCCACTTAATTTGTTTTCTTTAAAAACAACATGTTTAGACATATACTTTTTGTTTTGTTCTCATCAAAATCAAATTAATAAACCCTAAGTTTAACATAATTGATGTTTGAAATTTCTATGATTTCGATTATAATTTTCCATTGGTTATAATTATTAAAAACACTATTAATACAAGAGTTAAAATAGGGTTTGTTAGAAATTCTTAATTAAACTGATTAGCTAATGCGGAAGTGGCGTTAATTAGAAATTCTCCAGGGATTAATGCAATGTTTCAAGTTAATTATTTGCTGAGACATTGTAGATAATTGATTTAGGATATTAGAAGATCATAGCATTAGGAGATATATTATTGTAATTTAGAGTCCACTATTAGTTAGATATACAGAAGTTGACTGATTAATTAGAGGTTTAATTCCTTAATTTTAAGGCATGATAATTTTACTTTAATGACCGTATAGCTATTAATTTATATAACATGATGACAATTTGATTTGCATAATTAGGGTAGATTATGTTTTTCTCACATTCTCAATTGATTGCTTAGTTTTAGATATTTTATCATAATTTTCTTTTTAACAGTTTTAGGGTAATTATTAGATTAGTTAATTCACAATTCAGTTTTGATTGCTTAAATATTGATAAGAATTATCATATGATTAATAATTTCTTAATCCTCGAGACATCGACAACCTTACTCACTCTTTATTACTTGATTCCAACCCAGTATACTTGTTGGAGTATTTGCAATATATATATATATATATATATAGTTTAAGTGGATCAATTACCTCTAAGAGTTTCGATTTACTTAGCTTTGACTTATGCTCGCATATTCTTCCTGTTATGTGATGTGCTAAGTTTGCGCTAGTGTTGTCTTTAATAAGGAAGGTTTTTATTGGATTGGCATTTGAAGGGAGTACATCAGGGTTTTGGTTTAGATACTTGAGGACATTAAAGCCTTCGTCGTATTAGTAAGGGAATCGGTGCTTCGACGTTAGATGGTAGTCAACGAAGTCCGATAGAGTTATAACAATCTTGAAGCGGTAGAGTTGTAACAATTTTACCGTATAAACTATTCTAAGATGGAAGCTGATCATATAGCTGCCATCTTAGACCTGATTTACATAAAGCATTTATGACTAATCCACTTTAAAGTAAACAATTCATAAAATAAATAAATTATTTACTTAAGAAGGAATGAAAATATATATATATACTAAGATTCGAATATTATAAATAATGTTTGCATGGTTTCATTGTATTATATTTCCTAAATAATATATTATTCAAAAATGGAAGATTCTAAAATAAGAACTAAGACCTTAAAAATATATCTGTTCTTTAGATATATTTTCTCACTCCTCGGGATCCAGCGGTTGCTAGCCTTAAGGTAAATAGAAGTCGCTTCTTAACTAGCACTTGTAATAATGTCTATAGGGATGTGAGCAACCAACCACTTAGTAAATTAAGACGGAAACTTAAAACTATACATCAAACATAAACAGAGTAATCAACTGTCATACCTCAAAGTGACAGAGTAGTAACAGTTCCGCTGTACGAACCATTCTAAAATAGAAGTTGACCATACAGTTACCATCTTAGACCTAATTTATACAAGGCGTCCACAATTAACCGGCTTTGAAGTAAACAGTTCATAAATTAAATAAATTGTTTACTTATGAATTTAAGAAAAATAAATATTCACATTAAATTAATCTAAGTGTATTTACAAGATTTAGTAATCTAATCACAATATAATCGAGTAATTTGTAAACTAATGCTAAAAGCTTTAAAATAAATCTAACTAGAGAATGAATTTGGTCTTTTGTTTACATCCTCACTCTCTAAGATCCCACAGTTGCTAGTGTCAAGGTAATTATAGGCCACTTCATCGCTAACACCTGTAACAACGGCTATAAGGATGTGAGTAGCCATTGCTTAGTAAATTAAGACGGAGACTTAAAACTATACCACAAACACAAACAAGGTTATCAACCAAATTATTAGGTGCAATGCATGTTCAAGTAAGTGTAATCGCACGACATTGTCTAGCCCATCATGAGATTAGAAGAATTGCGCTCGCTCCAATCCGGGTTGAGGAGTTGCCGTTAATGCAATAGCTTACAACTAAACTCAAGCTTGTGCAATTGAGATACTGCTTGTCTTGTGACTACCTTCGAACAATTGATTTCACCCTTGTCGCGATCTCCTCACCTGTCACTTAGTTCGATTAAGGATGAAGAAGGGGCCAATTATGTTATTCACCGCTATCCCTTTTGAAGGGGTCGGTATTTGGCCGGAGAATCCTAGATTTCTCCTAATGAATTGCTATGCAGGTTTGATTTACATTTACAGGTCATATATTTAATTAAGTCCAATTTAGGGTAATCAATTATTTCATATAAATCATACAATATAAGCCAAGCAACAAATCAAAATTATATCATCAACTGAAAACAAGTATAATACAATTTCAAGCCTCCAAAATATAACATTGTATTAATCTCAACTTACCTCGACTCTTCGCTTATTTACTACTCGAGGTGGGACTCATTCAAAACATTACAAATGATTCCTATAATACCAACGTTATCTCAGTTTTCATATAATTATTATAGATTTGTTTTATTCTATAACAATTATTGTTATTTTTGTTTTAAGGTTTAATATGTCCAATTATCTAGTTTCTCAAATCTTTTACAATTATTCTAGGTATGGGGCTAGGTTTGGGTTCAGTTTCTGCATCGATTTTTAGATTAAGTTCTAGTTCGATTTCTAAGTACAATTTTATACACAAACTCTAAAACTCATTTTGACCTCATAACGTGAAATTAATCACATTATTTTCGATTCTTCTAAATATCATATTCACCCCTAATTAGTATGTTAATTCATTCGGTATACCCTTTATCTTACTTAACTATCGAATTTACTTCCAATGTAAGAACATTTTACATTTTTCATACAATTACCTAAATTTAAGTTTTCTACCAGATTTTATATATTTTCCTATTATTAGTAAAATATCAATTTTTATTCTAATATTTTCTATTTATTATACTTTCGGTTTTCCATATTATGTATTATTACCTATTATGTACATAATACATATCTAATATTTCTATCACTCCAATTATTATCTCTCAACATCAATTAACATCTCAAAATATATAAACTTATCCTAAATAAGATTTTACTCATAATTACCCTAATTTACAAAATTATCTTAAAATATACCATTTTTACCTATTATGTATATATTACATAATACCCTAATAATTACATCTAATACCTTAAATGCTATAAATATCATACTTCATTAGATTTTAACATCCTAAAACATATAATTATTCACTAAATCAGTAATTAACAAAAAATAATCCATTTTGTGCATCATTTTAAGGCCTAAAAATTATCTAAAAATTTTGAAAGTTCATTTTTGAAAAAAGGCTTTGTGGCATTGTTCTATATCACCTAAGTAGTCTACACAAAAATTTTGAATCCAAAACTATACTCCTAAGCCTATTTATTTCTAATTCAAAATATGTTCAATTTTGCATGATTTCTTAAGGATGGTATATTTCTAGATATAAATTCATTAAAATAAAAGTCTTCCCTAAATCTATATACTAAAATATTTTAGAATAATAAATTTCATAATTTTCTAATAATATTTAATATTTTTACAAAATTACATAAAATCAAGATGGAAATTGAACTAACCTAAACTAATGGCTCCGATCGCTGTGGCCTTGTCGGTCGGTTTGAGTGCTGCTATCATCGTGTGATGGTGGTGGCCGTCCACTCTCAAGTGCCCGTTAGGTGCCAGTTCCCCTCTAAGGTCTTAATTGCACGGATTTGAGTAATTTTTTTTGTAATTAATTCTAACACTCAATATTTTGGTTCTCTCTATTTTTCTCACTCTTAAAACTGACCAAATGAGCTTTTATAATTTTTGAGTATTTATAGAGCTCTAGGGAAATTATTGTGCATTAAATTGATTAGACAATTGTCTTATCTCTTCTTTTTCTTACTTTCTATTTGTTGTAATTTGATTGGTTGCTTTTATTTCTTCAATTCCAGATTGTCACACCTCAATTCTGGATGTTTCCTCATTTTTCTTGATTTTATTGATTTTTTATTAATTAATTATGGATTTTCTTTAATTATTTAACATTATTTTAGCCTATTTCATATGTTTTAAGTAATTATGCTTATTTCAACCTACATGTAAATTCATATATAGTACAAATAAATATTCCTAAATATTATTTAAGTTATTTTATGATTTTTAGTGTATATATAATTTATCTTTAGCGATTTGTTAGTTATTGAAATGTATTTTACGTATTTTTAATAAATAACGAGTAATATACTTAAAATTTAGGAATTTTATATTTTTTATTTTATTACTAATTTTCTTAAATTTGAACTTACGAGATCGTTTTTACTGATATTTCTAACTTTATTTAATAATTTAGGCTTGAATGGATCTTTTAGCCAATTATCCTAAATTTTACAAGCCAAATTCCAAGTAGTTGATTGTGGATCTTACATCAACCATATTAGTTAGATGTAATGCATGTATAAGAAAATGCCATCGCACAATGTTATTCAGTCTATCGTGAGATTAGAGAAATTACATCTGTTTTAATCTAGGTTAAAGAGTTTCTATTTAATGCAACAGCTTATGATCAAACTCATGCTTATGTAATGGAGATATTGCTTATCGCGCAATTACCTTCAAATCATCGACTTTATCCTTATCGTTACCTCCTCACTTGTCACTTAGTTCGATTAAAGATGAAGAATGAATTAATCATGCTATTAGTGCTATCCCTTTTGCAGAGGTCGGTATTTGGTCAAAGAACTTTAAGTTTCCTCTAATGGATTGCTATACATATCTAATTTAGAATTTTAAGTCATATATTTAATTAAGTCTGATTTAGGTTGTTTAATCATTTCAAACAAACGATATAAATACAAGGCAAAGCAGTAAATCATAATCATATTATTAAGCTCAGAAACAAGTACATACAAGTATGCACACGATTAACTATCTAATAATCACAATCAAGTATAATTTCAAGCTTTTGAGTACTACAAATTAGTATTTTGAATACAGTAACGTATTAATCTGAGTTTACCTAGACTCTTCACTTGCTCACTTAAGGTACGACTCGCATAGGCCATTGCTGATCATCCATACAATACAAACGTTGTTTTAGTTTCCACATAACTGTCATAGATTAGTTTTATTCTTTAACGCTTATTGTTATCTTTAGTTTAGGGTTTTAGTATACTTAATTATTTAGGTTTCTAAGTCTTTTACAGTTATTCCTAATTTATGTTGGGTTTTGATTCAGTTTTAGAGTTGGTTTCTAGGTTTCTAATTATGGGTTATACAGGAGCCCTAAAAACTTATTTCAAACCATAATATGAAATTATTCATATTATAATCGGGTATCATAAATATTGTATTTGGTCTTTAACTAGTATTTTAGTCTATACGGTACACTCTAATCCTTATTTAACTACTAAATTTATTTTCGATGTGAGAAAAATTTATATTTTTTATATAATTTTATATTTAATATCATATTTATTTTATATTAATATTATTATAATATTATCACTTTTGGCATAATAATTTCTACTCATTAATGTCCTATATTTATATGTTATGTATTATTACACAATTCACTCCTAAATCACCTATTTAACACTTCTAACACTATATATATCATTCTTCATCCTCCAATAACATATGAAATGTCTAATCATATCCTAAATCAGAAATTATATCTAAGTAATCATAAATTACAAAATTAAATATACTGTTTACTTACATATTTAGTACATATTATGCATGATATATTCAATTGATGCCTCAAATTCCAATAAAACTATAGAAAATATATTATAATTGGTAAGTTATGGTTGTTATATTATGATCATGAAAAGTACTAAGATTGTTTAATANAGTAGAAAATATTATGCCAAAAGTGATAATATTATAATAATATTATCACTTTTGGCATAATATTTTCTACTCATTAATATCCTATATTTACATATTATGTATTATTACATAATTCACTCCTAAATCACCTATTTAACACTTCTAACACTATATATATCATTCTTCATCCTCCAATAACATATGAAATGTCTAATCATATCCTAAATCAGAAATTATATCTAAGTAATCATAAATTACAAAATTAAATATACTGTTTACTTACATATTTAGTACATATTATGCATGATATATTCAATTGATGCCTCAAATTCCAATAAAACTATAGAAAATATATTATAATTGGTAAGTTATGGTTGTTATATTATGATCATGAAAAGTACTAAGATTGTTTAATATATATTATTATTCGGTATATTGATTTTAGGTCCGATTTTACTAAAAATTAGCTTAAATTAGGTAAATGACCAAATAAAATTATAAGATTCAAACTGAATATTCTCAACATTATAACTAAGCTTTAGACGTCATCACAAATCAGATTAATTAAGGAATTTAATTAAAACTTATTATTTCTTTCGTATGAAATATGTGATGGATTCAATAAAATAATTTTAATAAATACTAAATGTATAGTTTATCTAAAATTATTTTTATCTAAATTAAATGTATCATACAAGGAATATATAAACCAAAAATTAGCTTGAAATAATATTATTTACTTTTTTGAAAATTCATACAAAATTCGTTTCAATCAGGCTTATTCTTAAGAAACCTATATAAAAACTTCTAATTTTAAAAATTTGGTTTGATATTCTAATTTTAAATGCAAAAATATGTAGGGAAACCAAATTTCCTAATTTTCATGTATATTTGATATTTTTACGAAATTAAACAAATTTAGAAAGAAAATCGAAATTCACTAATTGACAAGCTTCTAACTACTAGCAATGGCTCCACCATTGTCCACAACTCTAGACATGGGGTCCACTGTCTATTGGTAGTGGTCATTCCTTTACAAATAGTCGTTAGATGTAAGTTCCCTTTATAAACTTTAAATATACACTATTTTGTCTGATTTTGTTAAAATTGATTTTTCCTCTTTTCTCTTCTCTCCTTAATTTTTTTTCTGATGCCCAACTGATTATAATGGTGTTTGGTTGAGTTGTGCTGAATTTATAGTGTGGTTAAGGTTTTATTTTCAATTTTATGTTACCAAATGCCCCTTATCTTTTATTTTTTTCACTTTTTAAATGGCCTAATCATTTTTGTTAAATTTTCATCTTCCATTTCTAGCTTGCCATACCCATGGTCTAGACAATTCCATACCTTTTCATATTTTTACTAAATTTTCTTTAATTATTTATGAATTTTCCTTAATTATTTAATATTAATTTAGTATATTTTGGGCATTTTAAGTAATTTCATATATTTTTACCCATACATAAACACATATATGGTACAAATAAATATTTCTAAATATTATTTTTGTTATTTTATGATTTTTAGTGTGCATGTAATTTATCTCTATTGATTCGTTAGTTATCGGAACTCATTTTATGCATTTTCGATGAATAATGGAAAATTTATATATAATTCGATATTATAATAATTAATTATTTTATTATTTATTTTCTTAAATTCAAACTCACAAAATCATTTTTACTAATATTTCTAACTTCATCGTAAAATTTGAGCTTGATTGGATAGTTTACCCGACTGCTTTATATTTCACGAACTGAACTTCGAATACTTGATTGCGGGACTTACAGTAATTATGGAATTAAGAAAAGGAATTAGCATGGAATACAGATTCATAATAGTAGGAGAGGAGTTTGGATTCTTTCTTTGTAAGGAATGTACATTTCGCATTATCTAAATTCTTTAGAGCTTAAGTATAACTAAACAAGGGAATGGGGACTCATTAGGGATTAAGAAAGGAATGATAATATTATTTTGCCTTACTGAACAAGCTATACATACAACTTAGGGGAGGGAAGATTTGAATCCAATCGATCCCATTAAGAGATAAGTGTTTATATCACTTAATTACAATATCGTTGGCAAAATATTTATGACTTAATCGAGTTGATTTAGTATTTCCTGTAATACTTACCAATATATCTTAACATAGACACAATTATAAGATAATAATATAAGAGCATCTTTACTTCTCATCCCCTATCTGATGTGGAGAAACTTGGTTATCTCTCCTAACAATGAATTGTGTCCCTAAATTTGGGGACGTTCCCTTAACAATGGACATACCCAACTCCCTTTTTTTTTAGTTTTTAATTTGTTAAAGGTAGTAATTAAGGCCCATAAAAATTTTAAAAATAATGTGAAGGAATTTTTTTGAAGTAACTTAGGGATAAAATGTTGAGTTCCTTATCTAGAACTACATAGTAGATAAATAAGAAATACTAAAACAAAAATAATAATTGGATTAGAGAAAATTTAATAGACTAGATAAGTTTAAACATAATTAAGTAAAAACTAAGATAATTTTACTTTATACATTTGATTACTAGATTTAGATCCTCTCATTTCTTTAACTCTTTTCACTTTCATTGATTTAAAAATTAACGATCGAAACTATCTAGATTTTTTTAAAATGCCTTATTATATCATCATGATGTTATAGTCCTCATTGTAATATTAACCATTGACTATATATATAACATCTTAAAATGATAAATTGAAGAAAAAAGAGTAGAAGTAAATTGAGACGACCAATTTTCATTCCATTCCATTATGAATATGTTACAACCAAGCACAATATTATAATGAATTCAACGATTCCATTGATATTTCTAAAATCAAAATTGAATTTATTGTTTTAGTCTTGATTCATTTCATTATAATTCGTTCCATTTCAAACTGTTATTACATATTAAATGCAACATTTGTCAATCGATTTGACTAATCAACACAATCTTAATGTGTCTCCGGGGTCGGATATACAAAGAAGGATCACAATGAAGCAAACCGAAAGAAATAAAAGAAAAGCTAATAAAATCCGGGCAGTTTTTGAATGAATATGATATACTACTTGATCTTATTTGGCTTACAATCTGTTGGATGTGACTCACTGATTTGAATTAAAGGGTGACTCGCTACTAGTCATTGTTAAATAGAATAGATAATAATTGAATGATAACAAGAATATTATGGTTACTTAAAGGAAACGTAAATAATTTCTCTATCAAAGATCGATTAAAATTGTCTATGTATAAGTAAATGGGGGTTTATATACCCATCTACTACGGTTATTTTAATGTATGAAAAAATAAAAAGGGTATTTTTATAATTAAGTTACATAAGATAAATTAAAAGGGATAAAATAGATAAAGAATATTTAGTATAAAAAAACATGAATCATTATAGAATGTTGTATCAAAAAACACGTGTCATGCAGTAATTAGATGTTGGAAATATGGTACAAGTAGATGAAAGCGAGAGAAGATTTTGTAGTTAGAGGTTGGCTTGATCTAGATCAAATAAGGGGTCAATTAGTCATTTTACAGAGAAGTCAGCTTGAATTCGGATTGGATATTTATGGTCGGTTTGGGAGCTTAACTTGGCTAATCTTGGGTCATTTTTTGAGATAAAGCATAGCTGCTGGGCATGAGCGAGTCCAACATAAGCAAGGGCTTTGTAGTCAAATTAGCAAAAAATAAAGTTTGAATAAGAATCTCCATCTTGGATAAAGTCTCGAGTGAGTACTCTTCTTGTGAGTCATTGGAGTCCCCGAGGTCACTTATATGTAATTAATTCAAGAGGTTGATTCTCATTAAATCTAATTATTTTTATTTTTAAGTCATGGAATTAATTCACATTTGAATTATGTCACGTATTTAACCAATAACTTTTTCATTAGCTAATTATGTTATAACTTTAAAAACGATAGATTTAAACACTGATTTATCTAAAATAAAAAATCAATAATGATACCCTTCAACTCTAATAATATTAGTAAGTTTGTTATCAATAATCTTAAAAATTTTATTGGAATTGGAAAAGGTATTGGGCATGGTAAATTTGGGGGCAAACCAACCATAATCCAACTAACCCCGATCGTACTCGCCAAAATTAATCATGCAAATAAATGCACTTCTTGTTCGGCCAAAAATAAAGAAAAAATAAATAAATGCACTTCTTCTATTCTTGTCTCCATATCATATCAGACACCATACCATACTATACACTTGTAAGAAGGCGTGTGGAGGCGGTATCTTGATTCTGTCTATATTATTGGGAAACGGCGAAGACTGTACGAATGACGGCCAAAGGAGTGTCAGCTCCGCTCTAGCTTCCACCACTCACGTCCCGTCTCCGCCGTTTATTGTCTCCTCTTTTTGATAACTGTCTCCGTCTTTTCACTCCAGTCTCTCCTCTTCCTTTCCTTTCCATTTTTAATATTATTTATAATTTTTCTTTTTTCGTTGTATTGTCTCTTTCTCCCACCGAAATTAGAAGACAAATACAGCACATATACATCGCTCTGGCCACCTAGGAGCTCATTTTTATGCAAAGGCAAAAGTCATACCAATTAGATTATATGATTTCTTTTTTCATTCGTTGAGGATACAGCAGGAGGATGAAAAGATGGAATGGTGTTGCCATGTTAATAAATAGAAAGATAACGTGTAAATATTTAAAAAATCTTAATACGTGTTATTAAAGAAAATTAATATTTTAAAAAATATTAATTATATTTTTATATATTAAAATTTTATAAATATTTATATATTATTTATTGACTTACATGACATATTAATACCATTAAAACTTTATTCCGACGTAAAGTTTTTTTTTTTAATATAAAAGGAAACATTCACTACATAAAATAAAAAGAAAATAGATTTATCAAAAAGATTATAATCTGATAATATTAATGAGTATATGAAGTAATATGTCAAGATCAAAATTTTCATTAAATATTAATAGCATAATCTTTCGAGCCAACGGAAAATAGAAACATTTCACGTTAGAAAAGAGATAAGATTCTTATCCTCGAATTATCCTTTAATTATGTTTCTACTGGTTTACCTTTTTGACTTGCTGCGTAAAATAAAAATGCGATGCTCATAATTTTTGAATTTTATAAATCTATATTTTAGCTACAACTGTCATTCTGCGGAGTATCCTCCTGCTCACCGATCCCTTGGGTTTTAAATTGATTCAAATTTCAGGCCGTTTTAATTGCGTAGAAGGTTTCAAAGACTCGTTTACGCTTGAGGTTTATATTTTTAGGAATTGAACTATTAAATGGTCACTGCAAAATAAGTTAAAAAATCGTATACTTTATAAAAAAACCCTATATATATTTGCAACATTTATTACATGAAGTAGCTCTGCTTGCGTATATAGATATTGAAATTTCACAAGTAAGAAAAAAAGATTCCAAAAATTTTTCCTAATCCATATTTCCAAACCAAATGTTTTCCGGGTCTTCTTTTATTAATACACATGCGAACCAGAATATAATATACATATAAAATGAAACAATATGAAGATACAAATAAAAATAGTGATTGGAGTATGAGATTTGAAAATTAAAAATTCACAGTAAAAAGATTGAAGAAAGATATCTTATGTATTATGTATTGTAGAAAATTATTTTAATTAATATTTTAGTAAATATGAATAAATTCAATTAGGTACTTAAATTTATGATAGGGATATATATATAATTCTTTTTAAAGTAAAATTTAAGTAAACACCGAATAAATGGGAAAAAGCCAAAATTTATGTAAATAAAAGAAAAGAAAAAGGTTATATTAGATACCGTTTTACACTCTGTCAGTATTTCTGCAACAAAAAATAATTGGCGATATCGTTTAAAATAAGGTGAATTATTATTATCCTTCAGCAGGACACCATATTCTTGTATAATGGAAACCTATTTTAGCGTAGATTAATAATGGCGTGGGACGAGCCGGAGCCATAAATGGTTTTTAGGACCGCTCTAACTTAAATTTGCCTGTTTGATGTCTGTGTCAGAGAGAGAGATAAAGAGAGACAGAGGGGGGAAGGGGGAGGGTGCTCGTAGATTAGACATAGACATAGACATAGACCAGTGTCTTTAATTCGCGATACACCAACATTAACACCTCTGGTATGTATCCTGTCCGGCTTCTGGTTCTGGGCTCTGTTCCTCTGCTACCTCCTCCTTTTTTCCTTACAGTTCACGCTGAACGCCTGCTCTCTCTACCTCCAGTCTTCTCTTCTACGCACTATAATACATATGCATACATCCTACTCCATACACCAAAACACCCTTACAAGAGCTAGACAAGTAGAGAGCTAAAGAAAGAAAGAAAGATTCTCTCTCCCAACCTCGATCCCAAACCAAAACAAAAACCCAAAATGTTCTTCTCAGTTACCCTTCTCTACTCTCTCTTGTTTTAGCAAGAAAAGTTGTAGAAAGGTAGCATCTTTCTGGTTATTCTTCTTGTTGCTGCTGTTGCTCCTTTCTCTCTATCTGTTCTTTTTTGGTTGGTTTTGGTATGGAGAGTAATGGAATGAAGAAAATCCAGTTGGGTTTAGTTCTGGTAATGGCGGTTTTCATGATCCAGTTTATCACTACCACTTCACTACTCAGCGAGGAAGGTGATTTTAAAAAATAAATAAAACAGTTGTTGACATTGTGTTTGGCTTTGAAGCTGTACATATTTTATTATTTGTTGGTCAAGGTCGAAAGTATTTTTATAATGCAGGAACAGTGTTCTACTGTTCATGCCCCCCCCCCCGTTCATTGTGTTCTTTATTGTAATTTTTAAATGCCTTACGAGTAAGTTATTACTGAACCTGTGCGTGAGTTTCGTTGCGTCGTTTATGTGCCCGGAAGTAGTAGGTTATATCGCAAGCCGTGGTATTCCATTACCAAAAGAACAATTAGTTAGCTATTTCTGATGGAATATATACAATGTGCAGGGAAAGCTCTAATGACTCTGAAGGCATCATTTAGCAGTGTGGCCAATGTGTTGCTCGACTGGGACATTGTCCAAAACGATGACGTGTGTTCTTGGAGAGGCGTTTCCTGCGATAACTTCAGTGTCTCGGTCATGTCATTGTAAGTTTTTTTCTTATTAGCGTTCTATATTCGTGAATATGCTCAGTTTTAGGATTTTTACGAAGATATGTAATAATTTTTTTTGTTTATACAATGTTTTTAAGAACTTGTGATTTTGTTTTATTCAAGGAATCTGTCAAACTTGAATGTTGGAGGAGAGATCTCCCCAGCTATTGGAGAGTTGAAAAACTTGCAGTCCATGTATGTACATTGTTACTTCTTTGCTATTTTGCTAAAAAAAAAAAAAGTGGTTTACCCACTTTTGCAATACACCCAATTGAGGTGTGATATATAAGATAAATGGGACTGCTGTTCTCGTGCGAGGAACATGCGATCCCATTGATCTTTTGTATCAAACTTTGAGGGTGTTGCTAATATGGGTAGACCATACTATACCTAATCTATTATTCCTATTTTGCCTACTTTTTCTTGGACTTTCTTTTTAATATTTTTGATAAATCAATGGGACTGTAAAGTATTTCTTTACGTAATTATATATATTTTTCTTCATTCTTGTTGTTATAGTGATTTGCAGGGGAATAAGTTAACCGGACAAATACCCGATGAAATTGGAGATTGCACTGCCCTTGTTCACTTGTATATATCCCTACATTCGTATTTCGTTCAAAATGTTTTATTTTTTTTTATAAGTATTTATTAAGTATCGGTAGAAATTAATAGTTGAATTGATTGATATTCAGGGACTTGTCTGGTAACTTCTTTTATGGAGACATTCCATTCTCAATATCCAAGCTAAAGCAGCTTGAGTTTCTGTGAGTTATAAGTGAATGATCATCCCGTAGTTTCTTTCTTCAAGTTTAATCTTTTTTTGACGTTTAAGTTTATGGTTGAATCAATATGAATTTATCTTTTTTTGGGTTTCACGCAGAAATCTAAAGAACAATCAGTTGACTGGGCCGATACCTTCCACTCTTAGCCAAATTCCCAACCTCAAGAATCTGTACGTCCCTCACTCTATGCACTTAATTATTTTGGCAATGTATTTAATGCTGTGATTTGTGCTGTTGCTTAAGTTATCGATTCTGTAGAACTTGATATTTACAAAATAATTGTGGTATTATAGCTTGTGCAAGGGTTCTGATCACTATGAGTTGTATGTAACTGGATTGTACCAAGAAAGGAATATTATAGGTGTAGTTGCTTGAGATCTATATGAAGATATTTTTCAAAGAATTGCTCATCCAGTATAGAATCTTCAAATTGGTTCTTGGCGGGTGATATATGTTGCTAGATTTTTTTCTATAGAATTAATCAATTTCTTTTGTTTTCATAACTCAGTGATCTTGCTCTAAACCGGCTTACGGGAGAAATACCGAGGTTGATTTATTGGAATGAAGTGTTGCAATATCTGTAAGCACCATCTTCTTGACACTGAAGTATAATATTTTCTGTATAAATTGTTGGTATTGCGAAATAGTCAGATAGCTACGTTCGGGAATTTATTTTTATTCGCTTTTATACTGTATTATCTGTGACTAACTGTGATTTTCTTTTCAGTGGTTTGCGAGGTAATTCTTTGAGTGGAACATTGTCCCCCGATATGTGTCAGTTAACCAGTCTTTGGTTCTTGTAAGTTTTATCTCCTGGATTTCTTCTTGTCTTTACGTCTGTCAAATTACCTTCTTAGCAATATCGTGCTTATTGTAACCCTTTGATCTTATTTGATGCTCTCAGTGACGTAAGAGGCAACAATCTCACTGGCCCAATCCCTGATAGCATTGGAAACTGTACGAGCTTTGAGATCTTGTATGTCTTGATTTCCCTTTACATGGTTCATTTATACTTCGTTCTGGTTATGATAGATTACTTGTAACTCTGATTCTTGCACGTAGGGATATATCCTATAATCAGATAACCGGGGAGATCCCTTACAATATTGGGTTCCTACAAGTTGCAACGCTGTATGCCTTCTTCCCCAACTGTTACTTCGAAAGATGATCCTGTTCCTGTCTTTTAATTTTTTTCTTTTTCCTCGGAGAGTACATGCAGAATTGATTTTCTTCTTGACCGCCCCTTTTACTTTTAATAGGTCTCTCCAAGGCAACCGCATAACTGGTAAAATTCCTGAGGTCATTGGTTTAATGCAAGCCCTTGCTGTCCTGTAAGTATGCCACGACAATTCATATCCTGCTGTTCACAAAGGCTGGATGAAGTATGCATTGTATGAATCCCGACCAGGAGATAACATGCCTACTCTTCCTTCTATCAGGGATTTGAGTGAGAATGAGTTAGTTGGGCCAATCCCCTCTATACTTGGCAACTTGTCTTACACTGGGAAATTGTAAGTCCAATTGTCTTGTTTCAGTGATTTAGTGCGTTGATTTAGGATAGGCCCCTAGCGGTATGTTAAAAATGTCACTATTTGGTTATCTTTCACAAGGTGGTGCACAATAATATTCAGTTTCTTCCTATAGGAATCGAGATATTACGCTTACGTTTGAGCTGCTCTAATTTCTTTGTATCTATATATTGATTCACCCAACCCAATCCGACATGTTTAGGTATCTCCATGGCAACAAGCTTACGGGAACTATTCCTCCAGAGCTCGGCAATATGTCCAAACTAAGCTATTTGTAAGATTTCTCTTTCCTTTTGGTTGCGGGCAGATTACTGTTCGTGGTTTTCATGCATGTTAGTTTCCTTATCATGCATTAACTAAGGAAATGTTCGCTGCAGGCAATTGAATGATAATAAGTTGGTTGGAAGCATTCCGGCTGAGCTTGGTAAACTTGAGCAGCTATTTGAATTGTGAGTCCCTTCCCTCTATGATTTTATACTCATAGTAGTTTGTGATGATGCCAACGTGCAATCTGTCCTTCCATTTCATGTTTGTGTATTCTGGATCAGGAATCTTGCTAATAACAATCTTGAAGGTCCCATCCCAGATAACATAAGCTCATGCACTGCATTGAACCAACTGTAAGACAATTCATCTTTATTTGTTTCCGCTTTTTGGATCCTCATTTGTATTCCAGATAACAAGTAGATATTGATTTAAACTGATCAATATGATATTTATTTTACAGTAATGTACATGGTAATCATCTCAGTGGATCTATTCCATCTGGTTTCCGCAATCTTGAGAGTTTGACATACCTGTAAGTTGATGATCAACCTGCTGCGGAGTTCCCTCTGTTGTTGGTAACTAGATGTATTGGTAATGTGATCGATTTTCTTCACAGAAATCTTTCATCAAATAATTTCAAGGGAAGAATACCCCTTGAATTGGGGCGTATCGTCAACTTGGACACACTGTGAGTTTTTATTTTCAGCTTGCTTTTCGTTAGAGTTTCTTAAACAGAGCTACTGAAGCTTATTTATGCCATCAGGGATCTTTCAAGCAACAATTTCTCCAGAAATGTGCCAGCTTCTGTTGGTGATCTGGAGCATCTACTCACCTTGTGAGCAATTAAATTGGTCGCTGTTTTATTTGTATATTTTTGTTTTTTCTGTTTTTCTTTTACTCAACTAATTCCACTCTGCATGCAGGAATTTTAGCCGGAATCAGCTCTCTGGACAACTGCCTGCTGAAATTGGGAATCTTAGAAGCATACTAATATTGTCAGTTCTCATCCCTTGCCTTTCTTTTTTGGTTTCTTAGCTAATATGTTGTTACCTGCATGTTTTACAAGTTCTTTCTTCCTGAAGCTCACTTCCGCTTGTATCTCATATAATGCTTATTTCAGGGACATGTCTTTCAACAATCTTTCTGGTACCATACCTGTTGAATTGGGTCGGCTGCAGAATGTTGCCTCTTTGTGAGTTAATTGTTTGTTAAATTCCTTTTCTTTTCAGTCAAACATAGTGGATAAAATATAAGTTACTTTTATTTGAATCATGTTTACAGGTTACTTGATGACAATAATTTTCATGGTCATATTCCTGACCAAATGGCCAACTGTTTCAGTCTTTCTGTTCTGTGAGTTCCATTTTCCATTTTCAACATTCCATGCTTATAGGCTTTTACTAAGCAAGTGGCTCTTGACCAGAAACGTATCCAACAACAACTTGTCCGGTGTTATACCTCCTATACGTAACTTTTCAAGGTTTCCCCCTAGCAGGTACATGATCATTTTGATGGTTTTTCCACCATATCTTACTTAAATTACATTAAGCAAAATGGTTATTCTGCATACAGCTTTATTGGGAATCCGTTGCTCTGTGGAGACTGGGTTGGTTCCATATATTGTGGTGCTGCTCCAAAACCCCGAGGTATTTACTGAATACCTTGTCATTTGAAAACAGTACCCAAGAAGATTAGTTGTTTGGTTTGTGGAATTTTTTGTAAAAATTAACGTCTGCTCTTTTCTCAGCAATAGTTTCTAGGACTGCTGTTGTTTGCATAACTTTGGGGTTCGTCTCATTATTACTAATGGTTATGGGTGCCATCTTCAAGTCTTGGCAAGTGAATGGTGAAATCATGAAAATGTCTAACAAAAGTGGTCAAGGTATGAGGATGTTTGTTTGGTGGGCACTCGCTGTTTTAGTATGTCACCCATCTCCTCCGGCATTGTGATGTTTACTCTCTCCTTTTTTTTCAGGCCCTCCAAAGCTTGTTGTTCTGCATATGGATATGGCTCTCCATACATTTGATGATATAATGAGAATGACTGAGGACTTGAGCGAGAAGTATATTGTAGGATATGGTGCTTCCAGCACGGTATACAAGTGTGTCTTGAAAAATTCCCGGCCTATTGCCATTAAGCGACTATACAATCAACATCCCCACAACATGCGAGAGTTTGAGACTGAGTTAGAAACCATTGGGAGTATCAGACATCGGAACCTTGTCAGCCTGCATGGTTATGCACTATCTCCTTATGGAAATCTCCTCTTCTATGATTATATGGAGAATGGATCGCTATGGGATCTACTTCATGGTTAGTTTGCATGTAACCTACTATTTTTCTAATGTTTTCTTTAGTTTGCATGTAAGTTCATACTCTAGTAACTTTCCAAGGATCATGCTATAGCTAGATCATTGTTCCTTTCCTTGAATCCTCACTGATCTTTGGAAATTGAGGACATTTTAGGCTATATTGGTTTAGAACTGGTAAATGATTGTACTGTATTGCACCACAGGGCCATCAAAGAAGGTTAAGCTTGACTGGGAAACACGCTTGAAAATAGCTGTTGGTGCTGCTCAAGGACTTGCCTACCTCCATCATGACTGCAACCCGAGGATTATTCACAGGGACATAAAGTCATCTAATATCCTGCTGGATGAAAATTTTGTCCCTCACCTCTCTGATTTTGGGATTGCCAAGTGTATACCCACTGCCATAACACATGCATCGACTTATGTTCTTGGAACCATTGGCTATATCGATCCAGAGTATGCAAGGACTTCTAGGCTAAATGAAAAGTCGGATGTTTATAGTTTTGGCATTGTTCTTCTGGAGCTACTGACCGGGAAGAAGGCTGTAGACAATGAGTCTAATCTGCTTCATATGGTATCTCTACTTCTTGTGTTTCCTGATATTTAAGTAATTGTCATATAGTAGACTGAACTTACATAGAAAAAGTATTTACATTGCTCTGTCGAGAGACTTAGTGGTGGTCGTAGAGAGAGTTATTGAGGTTTCTGCTCCTTATTTATTTATTTATTATTATTATTATTTTTTTTTTGTTTGCAGAAATGTATTGCCCTTGTAGTTAGAAAGTACTTGGCTTGTCTGTTTCTTATAAGTTATCGACATGCCCCATTTGTAGATACTAGCCAAGGCAGATGACAACTCAGTAATGGAAGCTGTTGATCCGGAGGTCTCAGTCACATGCATGGATATATCCCATGTTAAGAAAGTTTTCCAGCTCGCTCTCTTATGTACGAAGCGCTATCCTTCTGAGAGGCCAACTATGCATGAAGTAGCAAGGATTTTGGCTTCGTTGCTTCCTGCACCAGTTACAAAGGCTTGTTCAGGATCTGTCAAGACTTTCGACTATGCCAAGTATGTCAATGACTACAAGGGACAGCGGGAGTCACAAAATCAGTTTGAAAAGCATCATGAGGATAACAACTCATCCGATGCACAATGGATTCTGTTTCAGGAAGTTATATCAAAGAATTCCCTTTGACGGCTTTCATCTTTAACTTTTGCCTATACATTGAGGAGACACTGATATTATAGAGAGGGGTTTTGGTGGAAGAATTAGGAGGTGTATCGATAGCTGGATGGAGTTGGTACTAATCTGCCCCCTTTTGGTGAGAGCTAATGAGAACTACATTCTCCTCTCCTTGTAAGCAGTCTTTTTGTGAAGAGCTTTTGATCATGGTTCTTCCTTGAGGTATCAGTTGTTGACAGACAGTCTGTATCTACCATGGCTGCCTCTGAAATGCTTTCTATGCCTTCTGGAAAAAGTATTACTATGTCGACAATTATGCGGTTCTCATGCAAAATCAAAGTTTGATATGTTACCTCAAATATAGACTTTGCTTTATGACTATGAGATACTAATACAAAGATTGCTTGTTTTGCTGTCTGAATTCTATGAACTTCAGTTAGTCTGGGATTTTACTCTCTGATGCTTGCATATGCCTCCCAATGCTGCCTATTAATGTTGTGCGAAGTGAATACTCTGACGGTTGTGGTTGTGCTAGTTTTAAGTGCATGCTCAAAAGCAGGTGACTGTAGTGGCGGTAGATGGCTTGAAAATGCGGCTCTCTTTGTTTAGTTGTAGGTACTGTGTCCTTGCTGCTGATTGTCCGATGAAATCTATTGTGTGTAACTGGGCTTTTACTGCACAACCTGGTAAATTACGAATTGTTTTGTTTTCGTTCATTTGGGCATGTCCCGTTATAATATGATTTTAAAGATCTTTATTGTAATTTAGTTCATTACAGAGATAAAATGAGCGAATAAGCGGGTGATAAGATGCCCTAATCTATGAACTTGAAATATTGAAGATAAATCAGCAAACCAATTTAAGCATTAAACATGGTACTGCGTCCAGCAACTATCAATCGGATAGTTTGCTGCAATCTGAAGAGTCAAGGAATTGGCTGGTGGTCCCCCATAAACAAATCTTAAGAAGGAATTCTTGTACACAACGAAACTACCAATTTACACTAAGCCAAGATCATCCTCGCTGTTGATCGAACCATCAGCGAACAATCAGGGCTGTCATTTAAATTCATCAGACTGTCGACTAGAAACTATGGATAATTCATATAAACAACTTTTCTTACCGAAAGACACTTGCACTGCTCGTATTAATTTTGAATGCAAGCTTTTCATATGATTTATACATTGAGCAAGTTACCATTTTCTAGATATTGGCTGAGCTTGGACTGAAGAGGAGAAACTTGTTCAGTCGGCTTGAAAAAGTGTACATGGATTCCAAGATCTGCCTCCTTGTGATGCCCATTTGCATTAAACTCATCAATGCATGCCTTTGCTCCGCTAAGTCGAAAAAGCCAACCGAATATCATTGCTTCTGCCTTTATCGTCCAAAACTGTAATAAAAACATGGATAAAAACTTTTGGCATTGAGAAGATAAGGAACTGTATAATTTATAGGTAGCATGCCAATAGCCAAGGGAAGGTTGTCATAGCAAGAAGTCTGGCATCAATATAGAAAAGAAGAAAGAAATTTCAGTTGTGGAATGTTCGTACTAGAACCTATTCATGGTGCGTGTATTTTTCATTTCAGATATCAGAACTTCCCTTGCACATTTGCACTGCTTTCCACCAAACCGCTGTGATTTTTCCTTTATATTATTACCCGGTTGTATTTTGGATTCACAATTCGCCTGTAGAAAGTGAGGTATTTGTTTAGTTAAAATTACATTCTGAATATACTCAAATGTGTTGCTTGTGCTTGTTAATAGCAATAGCAAGGTATATTATGCTTCCTTTATAGTAACACGAAGATGCATGCTCTCATACCTCAAGTTCGACCTCTAGAACTTTCGATTCATTTTCTTGAAGAACCTAAAACCATTTCCAAGGAAAAGTTTTAGCTGACTAGTTAAAAACACTTATGCCAGATCAGAGTGCAAAAAGAGCATCCAAGGAGCCAACCCTTGTGTGCTGAGGCGGTTTATACTGGAAGTTCCTACTCTGCTGAGCTTCAGATCTCAAGGAAAGCTGGAAACAATTATAAGGGTAAAAACATACTTGTTTAACAATGTTTTAAAAAGAGGAGCGGACTTGAAATCAGAAATTACTTCTTATTTTCGGTTGGGTAGCAAAAGAAGGCAAGTGGGAAGCTGAAAATAAGTAAAGAAATATATGCAAGATGAAATGATCCTTACCTTTTGAAATAAATCTATGGGTGGATGAACCTTCTCTAAAAATGAAATACTATCCTGGATGAAACATTAATCAGTGAGCAATGTTTTCACGATGACTTGAAGGACTCAATTGGGTTGGACAAATTATTATGTTACCTTCTTGTTTGGTGGGCAAACTCTAGATTTGTTAGTTCTCTCACATTTTTCCTGCTCTGCATTGTCTTGTGGAGTTGATCTGCAAAAGAGAGGCAACAAGAATCTCACTACGTACCCATAAGCAAAACCAGGAACAAGGACATATCTGAGGCACTGTAACTGCTTGATGGTTAACAAAATTCGGACTAATCTTAGCTCTGGTTTCAAGAGTTTATATGTAATTTATTTCAGCAGAATTGAGGAGATGCGAGTCACTCCAATGCCTGCTTTTGAACCAGCTGGACTAGGTCCAGATATTGGTTAGGGATACGGCTTAATGAATCAAAACCATAAATTAATATGTCAAAAGATCTCTAGCAATAACTTCCATTATGAAATCTTCAAGATACATGCCACATACTATTAATAGGACCAAAGTATTAGACTTCTGCATCTCCACTTTGAGAAAAGAAGTAGAACGATCTAGTATATACCTAAGATGATCTGCCGTTTCTTTTGGAGAAACAGAGGGAGAATCTGATATATTGACTGCCTGACAAAACAAAAAGACTTCAGTATTATATTATGCTGCAAATGTTGCCTTAAGATTTGGTAGAAGCATTAAGTAAATTATGATTTTTGGTTTGAATACGGCAAAAGACATAAAGCATGACTATCAAGCAGACTGAAGCAGAAGTGCTGCATGCATATGCTAAAGACCCATCGTTTGTGTCCATGCCAAGACATATAAAGCATGACTATCAAGCAGACTGAAGCAGCAGCGCTGCATGCATATGCTAAAGACCCATCGTTTGTGTCCATGCCAAAATACAAACAAATGGTGCAATAGATACCAACTTTAGCAGCCACTTGGCACTCTTTGGAAGAATTGTATTTTGATTTTGTACTTTCAACTGATTCTGCACCATTCCTGAGCCTGAAATTTTAGAAAACACACACCATTATACTTAAGAAATCAAACACATGAATAAGGATCATTGACCAACATCATTGATCATTTATGCAAAGTTTAGGAGCACCTGTGCCTTTGTGCTCTTTGTGCTGTTTCCAGATGGGGTCCCTTTGGGATGGTTACCTTAGGTTTTGGTCTCGCTGAGCCAACATTTGGTTCAAACTAACATGCGACAAAAAAGTTAGAAGCGAGTCATTCATAATTCATAGTCGAAAGGGAATATTCCAGAGAACACACCTCCGTTTTGGACAGCTTATGTGGGAAAGGGGCTCGGTGCTTCAAATGAGCTACCTGCATCAAAGGACCTTGTGTTTTCTAATAATGTTCAAAAGCTCTAGCTACCATTTGGTGGTTAAAACTGTGGCCACTCAATCACAAATTCAGGGTTATGGAGTACAGCCATTGCAGCAAAATATTCAACGACCTTTCCTGGTTTTTTCTTCTGTTTTTGTTTCTTTTTTTTTTTGGGTTGGGTGTTTGCAGGAATCTTAAGCTTTTGGCATAAAGAAAGGAGCACAATGTCAGAGAGCAATGAGTTACAAAATTTGAAACGTTTTGAACCATTTTGTAGTACATAGTTTAATCAGCATCAATTATAGCATCTGCAAGGAACTAATCAGCTATTTGTTGCTAAGCAATTGGTACTTAATCAGTGTCAAGTCGAATATCACATTTGCTATCAGTTAAAAAGAAAGACTAGTCGTTGTGAAGCAATTCATATTCAATTTGTTTCAAGAAAATCTTACATTGTCAATTGCAGTCAGAAGAGAAACAATTTTTCTATTCGATTAACGGATTCCAATTTTTGAGTACCTTTCGCAGGTAACCAGCCTCAAGCTTTTGACGTTTTGTTGCATAATTCTGAAGAATGGATGAACTCTGCAAACATTGTTTCCCATCTTTTGCCAGTGCTCTTGGGGATCTGTTAGTAAGATGAAAAATAAGTAGCACTATAAATATATGCTCTTCTTTTTAATACTTTTAACAACACCAGGGCATCATAGTGCTAGTAACACCGAGCTAAGAGAGCCCAAAAATATATGAAGAGACAACACACTGAAAGAAAATTTTACATGTGCAGACTGCACAGATTGTTGATAGAGGAAATAGATAGTATCACCAGGCAAACAGCATATCAGTTTTTCGGCTGAGTACCTCAATAATCTCCGGAACTGAATTTCTTGGTTATGATTAAGCTTTGCCAAGTAACTTGCTGTAGGCTTCAAGAGAGTAGAAGACCTTGATGAAGATGACTTGGACGAGGACTTTGTTCCAATTTTTGAGGACTCTGTATGGACCAAGAAATTATCCTGTCAATCAAATCCTTGTACATACTAAGGAAACAATCATGAAACCAAATCATCTATACTAGAATATGATCTGAACCAAAATGTTATTCATTAAACACATCCACCATGAAATAATTAATATATCGAAGATTAGATTCAGTCTACCAGACTACTTAGTCTGATTCTAGACCGAATTTCCTGGGAAAGCTAACCAGAGCAACAAACAATGTATCGAGACTTGGGTGAAACATAAAAGGGGTCTCTTTAATGAGTGCAATTGTTATAAGCAAATACGTGGAAAAAGGATTAATATTCCGTGGGCACGCGGTTATGTTTATCATATAAGAACGAAATTCTGGTAACTAGTTTAGTATAATAGTTGAAGGTCTCCAATATGAATGCAGAGTCATTATTTAACTCTCTATTTAATTAATTCAATGCGATTGGAACAATACAATGTGCAAGATTGAAGCTTGAAACCTAAAAGGAAAACAACAACGTCTACTAATTTAGGCTTTTATATCAATCGGTTTTCAATGTTGATTCAATTTGTACCGTGGGGAAAGACTCGATACCTTTACTATTGATATCCGAAGATGAAATCCCAGATTCCTTGCTACGGTCTGTCCCGCTGCAGCTATAATATGCACCTTCCTCGTCCTTACAACCCGAAGATGACGACTTCTCATAAGCATCTCTTGGATGAATCTCTTCATTGTTCCATCTCCAATTCCTATTCAACTTAACTACAAAAGCTGATCGAACAAACAAGTCTAATATTAATTTATAGAGCCTTATAAACAGGAACCAAAACCAATGCAAGACCAGATGAATAAAATTGACATAAAACATAATGTCAGGGTGTAAATTATACGATTTAGATCAAGCATTACGTAGAGTTAGTGTTGCAACGTTCAACGTTAAATTTGATGGTAAATATGCGCGCATGACTTCATATCACGTGGAAATAATTCAATAGAGAAGAGCGCTTACGAGATGTTGAATAAGATGGTGCAGAATCAAACCAACGTTCGGCCTCTTGTGCCTCGGCATCACTTTCAGGCCTACTGAAATCGAAAAACCGAACCGCATCATATTCATAAACAGGATCATAAACTTCAACGGATAGAAACGATTCCTCCTCTTCTCCGCTAAAATACTCGCAGCCATCTTCTTCCATTCTATTGCTTATTACGCGCGTAAACGTTGATGGTGGATTTGTATGTGGCGTTGAAATTCAAGCTTCTTTGTTTTAGTGTTTGAATGAATGAATCAATTAATCGAAGTTCTTGATCCTACAAAACGTCAAGAAACAACTTGCTGAAACGAAAGTAAGCACGAGAAGCATGTTGTTTAAATAAGGAAGGGCGATATTGGGTTGGATTTTTCTTCATTTGCTCTGTCCGCAGAGTGGCACACCCAAAAAAAAAACCACGCAAGAAAGGCTCAGCTTATTAAACCTGACCATAGCTGCAAGAGGGAAGCCGAGGTATGAAAATTAAGAATTCTATGTTAAGATTATAATAATATATTAATAATGTTGGTTTTTATAGCGGGAAAGATATGAAAAATAAGAATTCTATATTATAATTATATATTAATACTGCTGGTTTTTATAGCGGGAAAGGTCTTAAGAGAGAGAGAGAGAGAGAAAGAAGCTTTGGTATGTTTTTTTGAACCAGCGGTGGGTCCCTTTTTTGTTTACATTTCAATGGAATAGCCAATAGGTGCGGTCGTGGAGGTGTGCTTTTGATGACTTAGTTTGGCCTCCACCTTTTGAATACTAATTTTTTTTGGGGTAAATTTTAATTACAAACCGTTATGTTTGCTTAATGTTATTTAGCTCTTTTGTCTTTAAAACCATGCCCTTGGAGTCAAAATATACATTCTTCAAAGATTTAGGGTCCAAAGGTATAATTTTGAAAATAAGGAGATCAAGTGTAGGTAAAGTAAATATAAGGGAATGTATTTATAATTTAACTTTTTTTTTTAAATTTTAGAAAGAAATGATGACAACTAAAATAAAAATGTCGATGAATAAAAAAAAATATAAATTGCTTAACAAATATTAGTAAATTAAGAAAAAAAAAAACAAAATCTAAAATTTATTATGGTATAAATAATGTTTAAGTAATTTAAGGCTAGAAATTAATATTACACGGTTCATATCTTTTAAGAAGAGTGACCAAAGTTCAAGATAGGAGAAAAATAATCTAAGTGCAAAGGTGTTGTAAAAAATTTAAGAGGTTTTCTTTCAGATTTATATCGTTGAACATCATAATTTTACAAGTTTAGTTTTGCTTGCTTTTTGATTTTTAATATTTTTTTTAACTATATATTTTAGAAAGATTAACAAGCAAGATATATCTTCCATTCCATCTATAAAGTGATATCATCATATTATAAAATTATGCTACTTTGAGTTTGATTGAAAAGCAATTTCTAACCTTTAATAATTCAAATATGAATTGTCTCATAATAAACTTTAGATTTTGCTTTTTTAATTATTTATTTACTAAAGTTTTTTTTTTTATTTTGGTCATCATCTTTGGTTCCTAAAAAGGAAAAAAAGAAAAGAATAGAAAGAGTAAGTGCAATTTCATACTTTTATGTTTACTTTATATGCACTTGATTGCTTATCTTTAAATCTTCTTATCTTTAAAAACTATGCATTTTGACTCAAAAAGTAGTTAAAATCCACAATTTTTTAGGGATTTAGATTGCAATTCATCCATATTTTTATTCAAAATATTTTAGATGTAGGCTAGCAAATTTTGTTACTATAACGATGTAGTTTTTTTTCCATACTTATATTGTAATGAAAGATGATGAATTTAGGAGTAATTATAATTCTAGTCCTGATAGGTTTTATAAAGTTAGAATGCTTAATTTTTTTAGGTAATATTAGTTTTCCATTTTTCAATTATACAATTCATCCTAAGACTCTATTCTACTAAGGAAATAGTTATTGCAATACATATATATATATATATATAATAAATTTCAACGATGGTAATTATTGACTCCCCATCCTAATACATTGTATGATCTACATGTTGAACCAAAGTTCCTATTTGATTTTGATGAGCCAAAACTTTAACTAATGATGTCATTAAATCAAAACCCAGCTTATCCTGATTTAAGTTTCAACTACTGTATATTCAACTTATTAGGACTTATTCTTATATGTGTTGAACTTGAAATTGAGCTTGAAAAGAGTATAAAAGGTGTAGTATGGGTATATGTATCTGTTCCTATGTGTTCTATTTACTTTTGATAAGAGAATTTGGAATGGGGTCTAGCGTTTGGATGCCATACGCTGGATTAGCTACAGGGCATTTTTTGTACTCCTAGAGTCCGAATGCTAAGAATATGGAGTCCGGGGGCCATGTTGTTTCTCTAAAACCCTAAGTGCCAACATTTGGATGCTAGATGGAATAGGGTCTGAATGCCATGATAAAAAAGAAAGTCGTTGGCTTGCATTTAATTTAGGTAAGGAGAAGAAATTTAAGAGCACCTATAAATACATCAATTACCTCGTCAAAGAGACAATTATAATTGAAATTTTTTGCTATATCCTCTTATTCTCCTACATTCTTTGTGCTCTTTTGTCTCTTGTACATATATTTACAAGTTATTTGTGAGATTTTATAGTGCAATGCCTAAGTGTTTCCTTATTACAAAAATATAATGTACAAAGCATTACACTAGTGAGATAAAAAGTGTGTTGAGATTGAGTCTAGAGCTAGCTTTGTAGAGTGTGAGAAACTGTATAACTCTATTGAGCATTTATGTTTGGGATTAATAAAAGTAATGCAAAGTTCTTGGTTTGAGGTAATTGTGTAATCGTGGAAAGTAACGAGTAGTCTAAACTCCACGTTAAGTTAGGGATCGATTATCTCTCTCCTTTGCTCTTTTATTTTTCAGATTTATCATCATTGTCATATGACTTTACTTATTTATCTAGTTGCTCATATTATTTAAAATAAAAAAGAAATTAAAATTTATCATATAAACTCAATTTATCCCCTCTTGAGTTTAATCCTAGTATTTCGCTACATTTCAAAATAAATCGTGATTTAATGAAATAGGTGGTTGTTAGCCACTTCTTTGTAGTGAGTTATGCAATTTATTTTAAGATAGCGTTTGGTTATAAGAATTAAACTGAACAAAGAGAATTGAATAGGACAAGTATAAAGAGGATTGGACAGTACAGTACAACTTTACAGTACAACTTTACAGTACATGTTTGGTTTGTGCAGTACTAGATACAAAATTTATATTAAAAAATTAATTATTTATATTATAAAATAAATAATTTTTTTGTAATATTTAATAAAAATAATATTTATTAACTTAATATTATAATATGAAGGAGTATCTTTGAAAATATAAAATATTTTTTTTTATTTAGTGAATTTTATTTTTATATTGTAGTTTAGATGAAACGAAATTTGGGTATTTTATCTAATCTATCAGTTTAGTTTTTATTTGATCATTAAGCAAATTTACAAATAAATTTTTTATTAAGTCTAGTATTATGAAAATTGCGCAACTAAACTCTATTTAAATATCACTTTTTTTAAGTGGTAGTGGAATTTAATTTGAAGACCTTAAGGATTGTAATTTTATTTGTTCTTGCTGTTCTATTTAATAATATGTTATTGTTTCACGGTGATAAATAATGTAGAAACACGGTAATTTAGGAGAACTTACTCGCCCGATGGTATAAATATTGCTAAATTTTTTAGATTTCACTTGTTTATTTCTTATTTTTTTGGGTTAGATATTTCAATCAGGACGGGAAGCATGGAAAGATGAGGTTTAAATTGATGGACGGTTTTAAACCAACAATGACAAGTCAATTCTTAAATATTATTGCGGTAATTTGAGAAAATCGAGTAAGTATAGTAACAATCTAATTTTGGCATTTTATGATACATTGAGGTGCATTTTTGCCTTCTAGCAGAAACTTCATGAACGTTATTAAATGGGAAACAAACAATTATTTTCCGCGATAAAACTGGAAAAGATCTCTTGAGGACTCAACCACGTTGGCATTAATGCTAACGTACGATGAATAAACGTGAAAAAGTACATCTTAACGGTCGGGAGTTTCAAAAGGAAATTATAAATTGATTTCTTTTATCTAAATGTAAAGAAAAACACATTAATTAATATCGGTGCTAAGATACAATGAACAAATGTGAAAGGTCGACCCTATTAATCTACGGGAGTTTCAAAAGAAGATTTCTAGTGATTGTTTTTTTTTTAAATAATTAAAGAAAAGATAAATTTTATATGTTGATCTTATAATAAAATGAATCAGACTTAATTAAATTTCCTTTTAAATGATGCAATATATATATATAACAATTTGCATGGAAAAAAAAGAAAAGCACAGTGATGAGCATTCACATTTAGGGGACTTTAATTCAAGAAGCCGTTTGGTGGTCAAATTAGTTCGACCAACTCATTTATTTTGTTATTTATTCTCTCTCTATTTTTTTTTTAATTTAAAGTAATTTTATAAAAAATGATAAAAATGCATATTTTGTATAGTATAATTTACTTGAGTTTTGATGAAATCCTTATAAATTTTCTTAACCATAATATTGCAATTATTTTCTGACCATGTATCAATATTGAAGTTTGGATTTTGGACGATACAGGCTGTCGCGGTACTCCGATTGCTTAATGGTCAGTTTATTACTTTGATATATGTGCATAAAATTATAAAAAAAATGGATGTTTTATACGAAGTCCAGTCAAATTGAATAGTCCAGGATGACACAACAAAGTCAAATTTATTAATATATTGTGGGTTGTGTTAACATCTATCCAATAGTATGTATTGCATATATATAGTATCTTTTACACAATTGTCTGATTATTATATATTGTATTGCATTGTAATAAAATTTTATCGAACAGGTAAATACAAAAATTTAATGTACGAAAATGAAGATTGAGCACCACTTGGAATTAAATAACTTATTGCTAAGCCAACGCTTATTCTGTCGCAAAAAGAAGTAAGAGAGTTTACAAGATAGAGTTCTTAATTTTTGATGGTATCTTGACATTTCTACGTCCATCCGTAGTTTTTGACACGGAACCTTAGACAAAAAATCTATTTTTTGAGGTTTTTGGTGGATGAGAGTGGACTCTTGCAAGTTATCCATTTTTATTAATTTTATTTTCTTTAACAATATAATGTGTCTTCCACGTTCTGGAAAGTAAAACGCATTTACTTTGAAAGTTCAATAGACCGGGAGCTTCTAGGTAGCAACAATATTTAATGATTTTATATGATTAAATTATTAATCAAGTAGCCTACATAGTTTGCAAAAGTAAATTTAATTGTCCATTTCTTGGGGAAAAAAATTTAATTATCCATTCTTTCCCCCTCCCCCCGCAAAAAAAAAAAAAAAAACAATAATCCATAACTTACGTGATAAATTGAAGAGTAGAGTGGCTGGGTGTATTCTCTTAGCATGGAATGGCGTAGAAGATTAATTTCCTATATTATTATTGTTTTTCTTTTTCTTTTTTTTTTCTATTTAGTTGTTTGATAAAAGATTAATTTACTATAATATTATTTTTTGATAGTAGATTAATTTCTATTTCATCCATAGCTTATTCTTTTTCCTATATTATTATTGTTTTTCTTTTTTTTTCTATTTAATTATTTACATTATGAAGAAAACATTAAGATTTTATTTAAAAATAATTAGTGTGAGACATATAAAAGGAAATGATAAAAACCTCTCTTTAAAGATTTCGAATAAAATGAAGAGATTTTTAAGAAAAATAGGTTGTTAAGATGTTATGTGGTATCTTAAGAACTTTGAAGAAGCCCTCATGGATATGGATGTTTTTATAGATTTATAGCTTCTTGCTAAAGTGAGAAAAATAAAAATTTAAAAGAGCTTATTTGAAATATGAATGTTCACCTTACTAAAGGTATAGTTGTTTTATTATAAGGGTTCGATCCTATATAAATCATTTAGTTTACTATCTCATGTAAACTAGGGAATAATTTTTTTTTACATATGTTTTCAAAGAAAAAGGGAAAAAAATTCTAATTTGTATGAAAGTCTCCATTTCACATTTTATATTAATGGTTTTATTTTAATCAATTCATTCTATTTGATGCAATCGAATCCAAATCTTTGTTACCTTGATAAGTATACATGTATATATATTTTGATGTGTTCATATTTACCAAACTAGCGAAAATAACTTACATTTCTTTATAATAAAACATTAGAGAGCAGTAAAAAGATCGTTTTATATGCATGTAAATATAAAAAAATATTAAAATATAATCATAGACAGTTAAATAAAACAATTGAAAAAAAAAATAAATGCGAATACAGTTCAATTGCATTGTATATATTTCGTGAACATGCATTTTTATAAATATATAAATTCCATGATGTTGGAACAGATACCAGGTAGGTTCTGAATTCAAAATTCTTAAAGCTGATTTCTCATTTCCATCTTTTCAATTACCTCCTCACTTTGCTTCAACTATATGTTCATATGATGCTTTAGTATTTCAAATATGGAATAAATTTGTCCCATTTGTTTTTTAAAGATCTTTTGTCGTTATAAATTTCCTTATTCACTGTCTGATGGCATGCATGTACCCACGAAATATGGTGCATTGAAAAGTCCCTTTCATGAGTTTGGATAAATTGTCCAAATAAAATTCAAAAACCAAGCAAATCCAAAATTGAGAAATGTGGTTTTGTCCGTATATGGAGTAGCTTTTTGGGGAATGGACAACCTCGACTAATATCCGGCAGTTTCTTCTATTCCTTAAAACGACGTCGTTTTCTTATTACCGGCCAGAAGACCAACGTTTGTGTACGTGTGTAAGAGGATTGCAAAAATTTTAAGGTTGGAATTCAAATAGACTGTAAAAGATTTTATTAGTATAAAAAATAAATTAACATCGTTAAAGTAGTGTTAGAGTATATAGAAAAAATCGTCATGCCATTGTTGCAAAGTAGCATATGGTACATCTATATCAACTTTGACATTTGACATAATATATATATATATATATATATATTTATTTATTTATTAGTTGTATTACAATTCGATAAAAGATATTCAAATCTAATCTATTTTATTAAAAAATTTATATTTGTATTAACAAATTACAACAACTTTAATCATTTCATATTATATATAGATATTTTTCACTCGAGAACCGCAGCTAATAATGTTTATATCTATTTTACACCACTAAAGCCTTCCATTCTCCATTTAAATTGGAACAACCTTCTTTTTGTATAATTTTTCCCGTATTTTATTTAACAATACATGTTTCTATGTCAGTAAAAAGAAGTAGAAAAGAGATCAAATTAAATAAAAACAGCAAATAGTAAAATGGGTACGGATAGAGATGTGGAATGAAATGTCTCATTGCCTTGGCCTTTGCATGTGGATAAAATTTGGTAGACGACAAGAACATATATGTTCTTTTATGAACGAGGGACAATCCCTTATATTCAAAATATATAAAGGAGAGATATGTTGTGTTCGTTCTCACTGTTTAGATAACATTTGAGTCAACGGGGGGTTTTCAATTATTATGTCTAAAGGTCAACTGATGGCCCATCAAGAAAAAAGAAAAAAAAAAAGAAAAAATCTTTATGAAATCTATATATGATATATAGTAAGTACTCAACATGATTAAAAATTAATCATAAGTACTGACATATTATAAGGGAAAAAATAATTCAAACTTGATCTATTCCACTGAAAAATCAGCGTTCATATTACTAAAATATAAAGAGCCCTCGTAAGTTTTCACTGTTGTTACTTTTTCTTTTTTATTTTATTGTCATATTATTCCTAATTTTATAATCAGAGTATTCAAGTTAAATAGGTTCTTTTGGTTAAAAATTTTAAAAAGAAAAGAAAAGTTGTGTAGCTTGTCATAAATGGACTAATGGGTAATGCCACTCTTAGAGTAGCATTTATATAGATATATAATGGTCTTTATTCCTTTTTAAAGATAGAGATACTAGCACAACAAACAAAGTAATGATATAAATTATAAGAGGAAGATATTAGATAGAGATAAAGGGAGGGGAATCAAACATATTTTGAAAAGAAGTATTCATATCATTCGAAAGAGAAAAGGCTTTTTAATATATAACTTATTGTTTTACAATTTTGTAAAGGGTTAAATTCAATATTGGGTTTTAAGCCCATTGATTAAATGAATTTGGCTCCTTAGATTAAAGTAACAGGGCTCAAGAAGTCAAACTTATAAATTATTAGGATGATTAAGGGAGTTTTGGCATAGTAGACTTAGAGTGCAGTTCGTTGGATTGATTCATTTGATCTAATCTTTCTCAACTTAGCTCGTACTAATAAAATAAAACCATTTGGACTTAAGCTCATAAATGAGGCTCATCTCATGTCCATTAAAAGGAATAGATTTATTTTAGCCCTTAATTGTCATCATGATTCGACGGATGGGATCAAGGGTTATTCTTTTTGAATGCCCCTCTCCCTCCTTCATTTAGACCAAAGAGAACTAGCACTAATGTTGTTACTTTACCGGATTTTCGTTGTGAAAGAGCAAACACTTAAACACTTCAAGAAATACTACCCCCTTTTTTATCATTAGTAGAGTATAAGGCCTTTGAGTTCTTTTACCTATCGCAAATGTGTTAGAGTCTTGTTGAGATTACTTACTTCTCCTTCTAATACTTCTCTCCTGATCATCCTACATGAGTCACTTAAGTCATTTTTCTAGTCACGTATATCACGTATAGTGCAACTTTATACGCGACACATATGTAATCCTTGCATCCGTTACACCTATGTTTTTTGCGACTCCACTAAGGAGAAAAGACTTGAAACTCACATAATGATACCTCCAAGACAAAGACGAGCTAATCCTGTTGATAGGATTAATCAAGAGGAAGATGCTCCTATTGTGACTAATGACCAAGATTTATATCCAACTGGAGACACTAATCAAGGAGACGACACATAGTAAGGTGTCCTTGACAATATGCAATTAACGTGTGAGTTACGAGAAACTAATCGCAACCTAGGTGAACTCATGGCAATGTTTGCTCAATGTGTGCTTGCTTTGGCTGTCTTTGTTGCTACACAATAAGGAGCAACTACCTCGAATCCTTCTAATGTAGCATAATAACATACCCCACTCAACCCTCTTGTTGTTAACGAGTAAGTCACTCATAGAGTTGAAGAGCAACTTTTTGCAATGGAACCTATAGCTATGCTAAGATGCATTACCTAAAGTAAGGAATCGAGGAGTCTAAATTGGAGGCTCATCATCCTCACGTACCATACCATGTGTCATAATTATTGACTTCGTACAACCAACACCCATAAGTCCTATGCTTATAAGTTTTACACTTGTGAACCTTGCACATATGCATCTTACTCTTGTGATGTCAGTGAGAGTGGAAGCATCTACTTAGAGAGGTTCATTTGTGATTAAAGAAGATTTAGACATGTATTTGAGGGAGATATAAGCAAAGTCTATGATTGGGATGTCGGAGTTGAAGCTCCCATATTACTAACGTATTGTCGCAAAGTTGTACCCTAAGGATTATGTTAGTACAAAGTTCATGTTATTCAATGGTAAGAAGGGGAGCGCCAAGGAGCACTTGCTAAAGTTCATTGAGACCTTGAAGGTATATAGTCCAGATAACAATTTGAAACTAAAAGAATTTTTTAAGTAGCTCACTGAAAAGGCATATACTTGGTACGTTAATCTCCCTCCGAGATCAATGGATTCATGGGAGAGTATGTGTAAGATGTTCTTTAAAAAGTTTTTCTCCATTGAAGAAAGAGTCACCTTTATTGATATGAGAAGGATCCATCAGAAGTCTAAAGAAGATCTTATGGACTATATTGAGCTCTTTAGGGAGCGTTCGCTAGATATATAGGACGTTTGTGTTGAGAGGGAGTTAGTCAAGATTTGTATCCAAAGAATGTTTCTTGAGTACGTGGTTTAACTTGAGAATCTTTCGTTGGCTTCCTTTGTTGCGTTAATTAAGAACGCTTACGCGTGAAGGATTAACAACTCAATAGCATGACAAAGAAGTGAAATTAGAAGATTTAATAAATGTACTTTGCCTATAAATGTAGTTGAAAGCAAGTCACTAAGGGGAGCAAAGAAACCAAGAAATGATAGGCCCATCAGCTCTAGGCCAAATTTGACATATCCTTATCCCATGGTTAAAGTACATTAAATGCTTGACTAATAACTCCATAATGGAAATATCAAGCTCTCGAAGGTCAAGTACATCCCTACAAAGAAAGAAAAGAATGATCATAAATATAGTAGATTCCATCGGAGTGTTGGTCACCCTACTAAAGATTATTTCACTTTGAAGAAAATATTCAACGATCGAGTTGTATGTGGTGAGCTAATTATCGACAATGATCATGTTAGAAATAATCACTTCTAACTCATAACAACCAAAGAGGTGATGTCAATACCATTAGCCATGATCCCATCACAATTGAAGTGATCAATGTGTAAACCTCTGGGAGTAAAGGAAAATAAACTAAAGTTCATGAAGAGGAGTACCTACCTATCATTACGGCATTGTTAAAGATTGTAAATTTTAAAAACTTTTTTAACTTATTGGATTTGATGAGAAGTTTAGGTTTACAGCAGTGGCTGCACTTATGCAGATCTCTAAGGGTTAGTATGTGGAGCGTAGCGCAACTCGTGAAAAGAATGGCTAAGGCGCATGAAAAGGCCATCTGATTCACCGAAGTAGATATATGTGTGAAGAGCCCTAATCATAATCGCCCACTATATGTAGAGGATGTTCTTAATGGCTACCTAGTTAAGAGGACCTTCATCGATAATGGTTTTTCCTTAAATATAATGCCAATGAGTACTTTCAAAACTGTCAGGATTGATGTTCAATGTTTGATCAAACAACTTATATCAATAAATGGCTTTAGTCATGCTCCTACAGATTCTGTAAGGTATGTCAATGTTGACCTTAAAGTTGAGCCTATTCATGGTGCTATTACTTTTCATGTGATCAATGTGCCCGTGCAATATCATTTACTTATAAGAAGAAAGTGGCTATACGATCATAACTTAGTCCCTTCGACGTTGCATCAATGTATTAAAGGGCATTGGAATGGGAGTGACATGTTTATTCCAACATAAAGAATTGTTTTGAACAACATGAGTCATATTTGACTGAATTGGGTTTCTTCGATGAGTTCATTGAGGACAGGGAAACAACCATAGCCAAGCCATCCGGTGTTCCCTTGCTTACATGGGAAGAAGTCTAGGAGGGCCAACAAAAGAAGAGAAAGATGCGTGGTTATTGTAAGGGGAGGAAGAAGAATAAACAAAATAATAAGATTGAAAGTTTTATTAGACAGGATGGGAGACGTGTGTACCACTTATGATGGTTTGAGGGTTTTGAGGAGGTTTATCTTTCCTCTTTAAATCCCATACTAGTGTAAGAAGTCCAACTTGCCCTACGATAGCTATAATATCAAATGAAGCCTCAAGCTGAGGAAATAGAAGAATTGGATCTAGCGCGACCAGGAGAGTCACAGTGGCTAATATTCATAAGTAAGAGCCTTCTATGAGAAATAAATGTTCATATTATTGAGTTGCTGAAAGAATATAAAGATGTGTTTGCATGAACCTACGAAGAGATGCCGGGATTGGATCTTAGCATCATAATATACAGGATGAATATTACTTTAGGAGCTACACCTATGAAGCAAGGATAAGGGGTCTTCCGCCCTAAAATTGAAGTGCAAATCAAGTAAGAGGTCTAGAAGTTGTTGCAAGTTGGATTCATAAGGCCGATTTAACATCTTATTCGACTCATTAACATTGTTTTTGTAAGAAAGGAGAATAGACAGATAAGAGCGTGTGTGAACTTTTGGGATTTAAGCAAGGCTTGTCTTAAAGATGACTTTTCTTTACCAAACATTGATACTTTGACAAATGCAACCGTAGGATATCACCTATTCTCATTTATGGACGGATTTAATGGTTATAATCAAGCTAAGATGGCAATAGGGGACGTGGAATGTACCGCCATTTGGACACTAGTAAGAAACTTTTATTATACTGTTATGCTATTTAGACTTAAGAATGCGGGTGCCACTTATCAAAGGGCAATGACCGCTATATTCTATGACATGATGCATGACTTCATGGAGGATTATGTCGATGATATAGTCATTAAGTCTAGAAGAGCACCCGATCACATGATTCATTTATAAAAGGTTTTTAAAAGATGTTGGCTATACAAGCTTTGCATGATCCCTCTTAAATGAGTCTTTGGAGTGTCTTTAAGGAAGTTCCTAGGGTTTGTCGTTCATTGAAAAGGAATTGATACTGATCCTTAAAAAGTGCAAGCTATAAGATTGATGCTATCCCCTATCACTTTAAAGGAACTAAAAACTTTTATGGGAAAGGTCTCTTATATCAAAAGATTTATACCTGCACTTACTGAGATTTCATACTCATTGCACTAACTTTTGAAAAAGGAAATTTCATTTGAATGGGAGCAAGTCCATGAAGAGGTAATTCAAAAGATCAAGACGATCCTAACCTCTCTTCAGACTATGATCATGCCTGTTAAAGAATTGCTATTGATCTTGTATCTTACTTCTACCGACAAGTCCATCAGAGCTTTACTTGTGCAAGAAATAGATGTTTAAGAGCGACTCGTATACTATTTGAGCGGAACCCTTCAAGGGAGCAAGATCAATTACCCGGCTTATGAGAAGCATTGTCTTAAGCTGGTATTTGCCATGTAGAAATTATAGCACTACTTCCTTGCACATAGAATCAATCTTGTAACTTGTTTATATTCAGTCAAGTATTTATTGTCATGACTAGATGTTTAAGAGCGACTCGTGTACTATTTGAGCGGAACCCTTCAAGGGAGCAAGATCAATTACCCGGCATATGAGAAGCATTGTCTTAAGCTGGTATTTGCCATGTAGAAATTATAGCACTACTTCCTTGCACATAGAATCAATCTTGTAACTTGTTTATATTCAGTCAAGTATTTATTGTCATGACTAGTTTTATCAGGACGAGTTGTTAAGTGGTTACTTCTTCTTGAAGAATTTGACATTTCAGTATAATCCCCAAGACCATTAAGTTATAGGCCTTAGTCGATTTGTTAGCATACTTCCTAGATACCCAAGAAGGCTCAACTATAGATATAATACCAATTGAGTTTCACGAAGATTCTTTGATAGTCAAGGTAGATGGTGAATGGATGCTTCAATTTGATAGTTTTGCAGGGAATCAAGATTGGGGAGTAGGAATCATATTGACATCACCTAAGGGTCAAGAGATACCATTGGCATTTAAATTTGATTTTCAATGCATTAATAATGAAGCTGAGTGCGAGGTATTATTGCTTGGTTTATTGTTTGCATGAAAACTTAGAGCATTTCATTTTCGTATTTGAGGCAATTCAAATTTGATCATTAAATAGGCTATGAGTGAGTTTGGCTTGAAGGAATCTACACTTACACCTTATAGGGTTGCAGTGCAGGCTATGGTAAAATATTTAATTTTGTGCAATATGATGATACGACTCGATCAACAAATAGATATGCCGATGCCTTGGCTACACTAGCATCTAAAATTTCAAAGCAAGATGCAAGAGATAATGTGAATATCCAAGTAGTTAAGAAATCTATACCATATATGGTTTTGAATTTTGTTGATGAGGATGAAGACATGTAAAATGATTGGTGCATCCCACTTGTAGAACAATTGGCACATTTCAACCTTGAAGAATTTTGTCAAAATTAATGGGACGTTATATTATAAAAGTCAAGAAGGTATCTTCTCTTGATGTGTTAGTTCTATGGACCTCGTCTCAAGTTAGACAAGTATGACCAAATCTGGTGCATGGAGGAAAGGCTACCATTGTATTGTCATATTCAATGTGTAGGCTATTATTGGCTATTAATAGCTAAAGACATGCTTCGAGTACAATTACATTGCCTTAAATGTTTTGAGCTCCTCAATTAGAGTAAGTGCAATTTTGTATCTAGTGCTGGAGATTGGAAGCGCTTGTACATTAACTATTTGAAAAACAACGCGCTACCTACGAATAGTATAGACGCTAAACTTGTAAAGCGAAAGGTTATGAAATATCTTATGCATGAGGATGACCTTTATAGAGTGTCTTTTATGAGAAAACCCCTAAAGTGCATTGCTCCTACTGAAATAGAGACAGTTTTGATTGAGGTCCATGTAGGACAGTGTGGGGAACATCAAGGAGGAGGTAAGCTATATTATTACTTGCTTGATAGAGGATACTACTAGCCAACAATGGAAGTTGATGCTTTTAATTTCACTAAGAAGTGTGTTGCATATCAATAGCATGGCAATGCCATTCATGCTCCTACAGTTACACTTTATAATATCACAACTCTTAGCCTTTTCACATGTGGGCGTTTGATCTTATTGGACCTATACATCTACCATTAAGAGGATGCATCTGGATTCTAGTAGGAATAGAATGATTTACAAAGTGGGTATAGGCAGTTCCTTTGAAGAAGTTGACAAGAACAGCAGTTGCAACTTTCATAAAGGAAAATCTCATATGTAGGTTCGGGATCTCAAAACATATTTTATTTGACAATAGTATTCCTTTCATCAATTCGCACACCTACTAACTGCTAGCCTCCTATGGCATTGACTATGTGAAGTCTGTACCCTATTATCCGAAAGGGAATGGTTAAGCTGAAGTTATGAACAAGAATCTATTAAAGGTGCTTAGTCACATGGTCCGCGACAATCACAAGGAATGGTACGATAAACTACCTTTAGCACTTTGGGCATACAGGACGTCAAAGTGAAAGCCGATACAAGCGATCCCTTTTTCTCTAGTGTATGGAGCGAAAGCAATGGTTCCTATAAAAGTCCTAATTCCATTTGCTCGTCTAACTCTTAATGCCGAGCTTGAACTTGATACTTTACGAACGTTAGACCTAGAAGCATTAGAAGAAAGGTGAGATCTGGCGAAGCGCAATTTGGTTAACTATCAGCAAAAGCTTGGTATAGCTTACAACCACCTGGTGAGGAAAAGATCCTTTCAATGAGGTGACGTTGTACTTTGAGCAGCCGATCATGTGCACCGAGGTACTCCAGTACCTAAGTTCACGCTCAAGTGGGAAGGACCATTCATCATCGAAGATGGTTACGATAGTATGTATCGTAAACTTTGAAATCTGACAACGGATGCTATCACAACTCCTATCAACTTTCAATACATAAAAAAAGTTTCATTTGTAAAGAGAAAATTACAAAAAAGTTAAATGAATGAAATTTACAGCTCAAATCATGCGAGCTAGTTTTGCATATCTCGTTCTACTATAAATTCTCTTATTAATACATACTGGGCGTTGCTAAAAAAAAAAAAAAAGAAGAAGTGTTAATGCGACATATCTTATTAATATCGCTACTTGGTGAGAGGGTCATCCCCTGAGTGCGCATTGTGAATCTATCTTATGGATTGTTGACTAATTGAAGCATTGACTCCCAAGCGCACCATATGATGTTTTATCAAATAAAATAATAAGTCATATTATTTAAGTACGTATGTGAAGTCTATTGTGATAGTCAAGTAGTGGGTAAACCCCCCTTGACTAACAATGAAACATCTTCTAAACCCTTACTATTGATCATCTATTTAAACCTTGCTTGCAAATAAGGTTATACTTTGAATGTACGAAATTTTTCTCAAAATTTTGCCATATTGCGAAATTGTGTCTTATTATTGTCTTTTATCTCATAACCTACTGCTATAGGAATCCAATATTTTCTAAGCACACAATTGCACAAGCTCTTATGAGCTTGGTAAGTCGATAAAACTTAAGTCATACAACATAAACAAAATCAAGCATGAGAAACATCATCCTTTAGCATATCTTGGTCTACATCAAGCATACTCAATGGGAAAGCCCAAATGAAAGTAAGCATGAAAGTTAAATAGCTACTCTGACTTGAAATGTCCAAAGTCAAAAGAGAAAGAAATAAGAGCAACGACAAGTACAAAAATGAGCAATCACTTTGAGTAAGAACCCCTAGAGAATACTATAGGGGAATTAACATCTAAGTCACCAAGGCTCTTTTTCAACTTTAGGTTGATTTACTAGAACATAGCCAAAGCTTCTTTGTGTTGATTTCTCAAGTCCCTATGATCTAGCATCTTTTATGCTTTGGTGGTGATATGCTCCATGTTGTTAACTCTAAAATTCAACAAGCATGCCCTAACAACATTATCAACTAAAAGTTTTAACTCTTCATCATTTAATAAGTCCCAAGGTTTGCTTAACAAAGCAAGGGCCTCTCTAAGCATGGACATTGTGGTATTAGCCAATGCAAAAACTTGACAAAAATAATCTAACTAGAATTCCCCCTCCACCTCATACAAATGCTTTAGTTTATCCAAGAGATGATGTTGAATAGAGAAACCATGAGATACAATGTTGTCCTCAAAACCTACTACAAGTGCACTTGACTCTTCCCTCTCAACTTGCTGAGGTGTTTCGATTGTTAGGGGAGGGAGGACTTTAGAACTCATTTTAGGTAAAACGGCACCCATTGAAGGAATTGGGATACCATCTACTCCTCTTGCATTCATAACATCTCTACCTTCAGTATTTGCCTCATCACCATATAGACCAGTATGCAACAAGATATCTGCATACGTCCAGACTTCCCCTTCCTCATGATGATCAAATCTATCTATGCTCTCTAAGTCTTCAAGAAGCTATGATTTATTGCGATTGCTGTCATCATCTTGAGGTATAGGATTCATTTCTTCGCCATCATTACTCTCCTGGCTAGCTATAAGCCTTGGGGAACCTTCTCTTATGTCATCATCGTCATCCCGCTTTGGAGAGTCTTCCCTTATATCATCACCATAATCTTGCCCAGACGAATCTTCATTTACATCATTGACACTATTGTGTTTAACAGATTGCTCCAAGTCAACTAACTCAATCCTCACATTCTGATTTTCGGTCTCAGTGGTATCATGATGGCTTCTAGGTTTGGACACCTTATCCAAACCATATCGGTTTGGGAAAGGCCGAGTGATAGCAGGGGTAGACTTTGGTGAGCTAACATCATTCGACACATTGGAGGTCCTTTGATTAGAACTCGAGTTGTCCAATGTACGGTCAATCGGTACTTGATTGCTATCTTCCATATCCTTCATAAAGGAGCACAAGAAAAAGAGAATGTATAAAGAGTACTTGAATATTGAAAAATACTTGAGAACAAAAAATTGTAAGCCATAAAGCCTTAAAGAAGAAGTGTTATAACTCAAAAGTGTGAGTGCGCTTAGTTTACCTAATGACAAGTAAAAGAGAGTCATTGCCCTACATCTTTCCTTGCCTACCTTTAGAAGACTTCTCTTCATCCTTCGAGAGCAGCAAATAAAAGTCATACTTACGAAGGACTATTTCAAGAATATTGTTCTTTATAGTTATAGACACATATTTCTTAAAATGCTCTAAGTAGTTGCCCCAGTATGTCAGCCACTTGTATAAGTGACTCCAAAATGGTCAATAGAAGGAAAATACAACTGCCTCACCTCTAATAGGATATTCTTGAATCTACTAGGAGGTTGTTCTTTACAACATTTGTCAAAATCTTCATTTGACATGGAACACCTTGATCATACCTTAGTTGGCATGAGACTCGATGAGGGGAATAAAGCATGACTTTCTTCTTTAGAAAACAACCAGAAGGCCTCTCCTAATTATGCAATGAAGGGATGCTCCTTAGTGTACACCATAGTATGAATCCAACATTGATAGCAGTAATTTTATCGCAAGCATCCACCAAAATCACCAAACCTTGAGATCCTGAGGGGTAGAACCCTTCAAACCACTAGAACCCACTTATTCTCTCAATAAAAGGATGAAAGGTAAATTCCTTCTCGTTATCGATGATCTCGAAAAACTTCGATTCTAGCTTCCTAATAACCCATGCCCAGGCTTGAGGCTCTAGAGGAATTTGTTTCTTCACAAGTCTATTAAAGTATCTTTTGTAATGCTCACAAAGGAACAACTCCAAAAATACAAAGTCCACTTGAGATACCATTATATAACTTCCTTTCAAAAGCACCGAGGCTTCATAATAAAGATCTAAACTTTGGTACAAAGAACCCAAATAGAAAGGACCCAAAGCAAATCGCTCTACACCAGCGATATGAATAGCTAGGTTTTTTGGATCACCAGGAAATATGTACAGAGAAATCCAGCAAGTTAAAAATGCCTTGAGCTCATACCTGCAAGAAAAGAAAAGAATGTACAAGTAAAGTATAAATAACGGTTCAAGCATAAACGATGATAAGGCCATGAAATATATGGGTACTTATTTGCATTGAAAGTGAGAACCTTCTTTCCTTGTTCCATTTTCCTTAAAAAAAAAAATGCTTAAGCCATCGAGAGTATGTAGTCTCCTTCTGAGTATTGATGGCAACTTTCAAGTCATCCTTTAAGGCCATTAGTGTTTTTAATAGGAATCATTTTGCGACTATCTTCAAGTCGAGGCCAACTTGTCTCAAGCCGACACCGACTTATCGAAAACTAAAGCCAACCTACTCTAACCCAAGGATAAACTATTCGAAGTTGAGGTCGATCAACTTTTACCGAGATTGAGTTGATAATAGAAGGCCGAAAAAAAGAGAAGGAGCTATTCGGCATCAAATTTGTTATCTGTCGAGAAGTTGAGAGACCACATAGTCGAGGCCTCTAGACCATAGATCCACTCGACACGGCATGGAGAGATCAGTACCAACTAATCATAGAACTCGGCAACTGTGGCTGACCTTTTAGGTATCATGGCCAAGCACTGTAAGACTTTAGGAGTTCTTACCTAGACTCGGACATCTAGTTGCTGACCTCACCCAATTTGGATCTTGCTCCTTCTAGGATAGCCTAAATGATTGCATGTTGATTTATTCTACCAAATGTACAATTTTGTATTTTTGTGAATATTTTCTTTAATTTAATTATGAGCCTTTTTTCAGGGCTTAAAGCTTTGTACATTATTTATAGTTTTACTACTAAGGTTTTAAGACTTGCTATAAATAACAACATTTGTAATTAGCAAAATATAAATCATCAAAAGGAGAATATACGAATAAGAGTTTACACTTGAACATTCCTTTTTTGAGTAAGGATATTCTTGAAGATTCTTGAAGCTTTCAAAGCTTGCTCTCCGGATTATTGAGTGTGCTTTACTCTTTAATCTTTGTCGTGTTCTTATCAATCTTAACCTTAAGATTGTGGTGAACTGTAGACATTTAATTTTTGCTCCCCCCCCCCCTCCTATTTTATTTTTCAATTTAGGTTTTAGGGTCTTAAATTAGAAAATTTTCAAAAAAATAGGAAATTAAAGAAAACCCCTAAAAAATGAAGAAATTTAGGGGAAAAAAAGGAATTCTAGAAAAATACAAAAAATAAGAAATTTAGAAAAAATGCAAAAAATGAAAAATTTAGGAAAATATATAAGAAATTTGAAAAGTCATAGAAAATTTTAAAAAATAAAGAATTTAGAATACAATAAATTTTTTAGGTCATTTAAATAGAATAGAATTTTAATTTAAATAAATTTGAATAAAGGACCGTTGCATTTGAGTTTAGATTTAAATTTAGCTCAAGCTGACCTAGTCCATATATGCAATTTGTGGACAAGGCTTATGGACAAGGCATAGGTCAATGGCTTAACGGTAAAACATTTAAACTAAGGCATTGAATTTGGTTTGAGGTCAGGGGTTCAAAACTTACTGGAGCTATAAAAGTTAGTTCCTTTTTTTTTTTTATCTTTTTCTCTTGAACTCTATGTGTGGCCACATGTCGGGCTGTCATTGGGCTACGTGTCCCAAATTGACACTTGGGGCGTTGTGATTTGCTTAGACAACATACATTCTTTCCCCCTAATTTTTCCTCTCCCTTTCCTTATTCTTTTCCTTTTTTATCAAAACACATAGACACACACAAGGGGGGAATTTTGTTTTAAAAACCCACACACAGTAGGGGGGGAAGATGGAAAACAGCAAAGGGGAAATTTGGTTATTTTGAAAAACACAGACAGAACACACGCGAGGGGGACCCACTCTTTCTCTCTCTCTCTCTACAATCTCTCTCCCTCTCTCTACTATCTCTCATCACTCTCTCTACCCTCTTTCCCTCATCGCTAAATTCGATCAGCTCCACCTTTAACACCTTCTCACTTGGCCACAGTGGCAATCTGACCACACCAACTGAACGACCTGAATCGACAAGCCATATACACATCAGATCACCCATGCATGACCCCACCATCACAAACCCTCTCGACCACTACTCCACTAACCCACATACCCATGACCAACTTCCGACGCTCCCGAACATGGAACCTACAGCACCATCCACCAACATACAACCACCTATAGCAGCTTTTACACACACACCCGTACTCTCGGTTTACTAATACCATATACCTACCGTCCTCCATCCGAGCCATCGAACAAGACCACTCATCAACCCACTGTCCTCTCTCTCCAATCCACCCTATACATGTACACAACATCCCTTTCTCGGTCGCGAAACCTACACACGCATACAGCGTGGAACCTACCATTGCAACCACTACCGACAGCTACCAAACGCGGTGGCATTGAAAATTCCCTCCAAAGTCCAATAACTCTGATACAAAACTACCTTCACCCCCTTTGAAAACCCATCGAAATGCCCTCCGAAACACCACTTTCAATTAGCTATACGTGACTTGACCCGAACCTGCCAACCCCGTCCAAAGTCGACTCCAACCCGATTCGCAATCCACATCCGACCTGCGCTCCTGATCGGCTTGTACCTCTCTAATCAGGATTTGGTTCGACCTATTTTTCTTTTTTTTTTTTAGTTATTTATTGTTTTTGTTATTTCTTCAAATTACTATTATTTAGTGTTTTGTATTTTTTGTAATGTGACCTAAAGAAAAAAAAAGGAAGAAAAGGAAAAAAAAGAAAGAAGAAAAAGAAAAAGAGAAAAACCGAAAAAAGAGCAAATGAATGAAAAGAAAAAAAAAAAGACAACAAGTATTTAGTTTAGTTTAATTTTTATTTATTTTCACGTTTTAACCAAAAAACCAAAAATTAAAAAAAAAAGTAAAGGAATAATAAAAAATGATAAAATTCCTTTTGACATGTAGAAAATATGTTTTTTTTTTTAAATAAATAAAAATAAAGCAGATTTTTTTCCAAATTAGGACACTTTAGGTTTTCCAAAATAAACTAACTTAGGACTCATAGGAAAATTTCTCAAATGAGTAAAAACGTAAACTCGGTAGTTTTTCCAAAGTTAAAAATAAATCAACTTACTATGTTTTCGATAAATGAACTACGGAAGTCTGATCCTGAATAGTAAGTACGTAGGCACCCGTATCCAAGTACGTGACGACTTAAAATATGGAAAAATGTATTTTTTCCATTTTTAGATGTTTTTAGTTATGTGTATTATAATTAACTATTTTAGAAATAAAAAAGGTATATTTGAAAAGCAAAGTTAAATTCGGAAAGTTAAAAAGTGGTACCTATTTAGAGTTTAATAAATTAGCCCCCGGACCTAAATCTTTGGTTTTCAAAAAAGCTGTTTTACAAATTGTTTTTTTTTTTTTTAATCAATAGAACGGTAGTTAAGTTATAGCCAATTCACCCAATTGGTTATAACTTAACTCTTTTCCTGACTTTGGTCAGGTGGCAACTCCAATTTCATTTTAAATTGAAAAAAATGGTTTTCTTTAAACCTTAGTTAAGGATCAGTATTAAACGGGTAGGGTTTAGTATTGATCGGCTTAGAGAAGACCCAATTTTATAAAAGAATCGAAAGGGTGAAAAACTAAGCTCACCAACTTGGCAACTCCACTAGGGACATTAAGAGGGCTAACCACTTCAAAACAATTCAAAATTAAAATTGCCTTTTAAGTTACCCTTGTTGTTTAGTTATTTGTTTGTTTATTTATTTGTATATTCATTTATTTAATGTTGACTTCGAGTACATATTTATTTTGTAAATAGCATACACCGAAGCATGGGGGTTCACTTATTGCATCAAAGATGCAGGATAAATGCGCTCAAACCCAAGCCGTCTTAGGACATAAGGCGGGAAGCCATTGTATAAGTTTCGAATGTAATGGGGCAACCACCATTCGGAGCTGATTAGGTTACTTCACTTAAACTTCGATGTGACTAAGGAGCCGTTTTTGTAAGAAATGCGTGAGGTCACAAAGTTTAAGAACCTCTAGAAACCCTCCTTTCTTGCATACATTCTTCAAGGCTTGGCAAATGGCTAATCGGACGACATTGTTACAAAATAGAAAAACAAAAGACAACCTTGAAGCTTCTATATTTTCTCAGCTTTTGTTTATTTGTCTGTACTACTATCTTACATATCACACACATTAAGATATGGGGAGTTGTTTTATTGCATCAAAGATGCAGGGTAAATATGGTTAAACCCAAGCCGATCTTAGGAGAGGGGCCATTGTGTAGGCTTTGAGTGCTGTGGTGTAACCACCACTCGAGGTTGATTAAGCCATCTCACTTAAGCTCAATGTGACCAATGAAGGTGTTTTCTAAAAACAAGTGAGGTCATAGAGCTTAAGAACCTTTTATAACCTACCCTAATGGTATGTACTTCCCTCCAAACTTGAGTTAATACACTACCCTTAAGAAATTGTAACCTTACTGATCGTTTAAGAGTTTTTGCAAACAAGTTTTTGAAATTTACAGTAGGGTCGCCACTTAAGGAGTAATATATAACCCAAATGACCATAATATCTGCATTTTCCACATTTTTGTTTTTCTATCATTGCATTGAAGACTGATCCGTATCCATAAAATGTGTAGACTTAGGATGGCAGGCCACTGAGCGAATGATCAGTCGAGTAATAGGCCACTAAACGGCTCTAGGTTTCGCGAGCAGGTGCTGAGAGATGAAATTGCCTATCTGAAAGAAAAGCTTGAGTGTTTTGAAGCTTACAACCGGGCCTTAAGATCCCTTTTGGTACATGTCATTGGGGATACTTATGAGATGATAGAGGACCTTAAGGCCCATATACGGGACTTAATGCAGGGTCTTTCTAGTTTAGATCTAAAGAGCCTAGAATAAAGCTCCGGAATAAATGCTAGGTTCTCTGCCTTTGCTTTTGCATTATGATCTTCCTTTTTCAAAATAACAAAGCTCTCTTTAGTTCATTGTTCATTGTTCGTCATTCTTTAACATTCCCGTCTTTGTAAATAGTCTTCCATTTAACCACTATTTGATCTTATTTAGAAAAATATAAATAAAATCCATAAACTTGTAAATAGAAACTCAAATAATAATAATAATAATAAAAAAAAAACCACCATCCTTGTTTGTAAATTATTTTCTGAAAATAAACTTTACCTTTCTCTCTCTAAAAAAATTGAAAAAAAAAAGAAACAACAAAAAAATGAAAATAAAAGTTGCCAATGGTTATAAATGCTTATGGGCCTAAGGAACCAGCACAAGCTCAGGCCTCTAGCTCACTCAGGTAACCAACTCAAATATTTGGTTTTCAAACTACACAAGGTCCCTCGACCTATTAAGGAAGCCAAATATGAGCCCCTTGGCTTATTGAACAAACACGAACCCTTTGACCCACTTAAGTAGCCAGCCCAAACATTTTGCTTTTAACCCATAGTAGATCTAACCCTTTGTCACCATCTAATCCAAACACAAGCTACTAACACCAACCTTAAGCCCATTCAAGTAACTTACCTAAACACAGGCTACTTAGCTAGGCATTCAACCTAAACATCGGCCTACCTAAACACAAGCCATTAGGCCAGCCAACCAATCCGAACATGAACTACGTCCCATCAAAGTAGTCGACTTGAGCACAATCCTCAATCCTTAAAAGTAACCAAGCCAAAACCCCTAATCTGTTTAGAAAGCTAAGCTCAATCATGAGTCGAGCCAATACATAAAGTCAAATATTAGGGCATGATTTGAGAAACCGAGAGGTAAAACCTGATCCTGGGTAAATAAAAAACAAACTCCTCCTTAAGAAACCGGTAGCTCACTTTTTGAAAGTTTAAGATGATAAGAGGTAAGCTATATCCTATGTACCAACCTCAAACACTTTGAGAGTTGAGTAACATAATAGTGAGAATACTTTGAACTCATTCTTTAAAGGAAGTTTACTTGGAATGTGATACTTAGATTAAAGTGAAGTTAGGCACTCACTTCTAAATCCTAAACACAATCATTTGTTGTTCACCCCGTTAAACCTATTTGGAGAATTTCTAAATTTAAACCCTATCAAGAACTATCCCTAATGGGGCAATTTGGAGGTTTGGGTCATTGATTAGAAGATAAGGGTAAAATTGGTTTATGCTTGTTTAAATAACACTAATTCAAGAATAGCTTTTATTTTTTATAAATTATTTTTCTTTAAAATGAAGAAAAGCCAATTTCCTTTTTCAACCACCTCAAGCCCATACACTTGAAATCTATGGAATTAGGGCCTTGAATCATTTAAAAAAAAAAAAACTCAGTAATGGAAACAATTGCTCTTGGAGCCAAAAGAGAAGAGAGAATAGTAAGAGATAGTAGGGCAAAGCAATTAAAAAAAGGAAAAAAAAAAAGAGAAGAAAAGAGGCCAAAGAATTAGGCTTGGAAGTGTAGGATAAAAAGCCCCAAGAAATGTTTCACATCCTAATAGGGGCAACCAAACCAAATCAAAGGGCCAGGAGTCAATGCCCAAATAACCTCAGAAAACATAAGGCCATAAATCACACTCCTAAGTCTGGAAACCTAAATTTCCATATCTATATTGACCCTTTAAAGCCTCTCCTACCTGTACTGAATCACATAAGGCCTCTCCACTCACAATACTACCCTTATACATGTAAAAGCTCTTTAGATCTTCAAAGATAATTTATCCTTAATAAAAATTGTTTTTGAAACTGGGGTAAGCATACTTCTAATTTTTCCCCAAGGTTCTTGATTTGTATACCTAGGATTAATAAAAGTATTTCTATCAAAATAAGCCTTTTCATTAATCCTTTTTGAAACCTTGGGACCAAAAGCCTAAATTCATAAGGATAAATCAAAAAAGACCTAACAAATTGGTCAAGGAGTATCACTTACAAAATGGACTATAATTTTTGGAACTGAAGTCGAGAGCAGGATCTAGACTGAGAGCTAGTAAGGAAGACCTCTTTGACTAAACTAATTGTGAATTACCCTCTTCTTAAGAAAGGAATGCCTCAAGATCATAAAAGCCTTAAGAGAAGCCCTAGGGTTAGGGGCATTAAGAAATTCCATATGATTACCAAGGATAGGGGTGGTTATAAGATTGTTCCTTAATAAGAATTTATACTTGTTGGCAAAACTTTCAAAAAACAAAATAAAAAAAAAAGGAAAAGAGAGAGAGAGAGAGAGAAAGTAAAGGCTTATCATAAAGTCTTTTGTCCAAATCCATGTCGGCTCGAATAGCCAAGTTTTTAATCCATGTCATTTGTTTCCTTTCCAAGGTAGTCATTCTTCAGTTATGGTTTTTAACAATCATTCAAACTCTTTTTTTCAAATCAAAAGGCCTATCCTTGTTTGTTTCCTTGTTCATAAATGGTTTTTTAACAAAACTATCTGTAAATACTTTTCCAAGTCAAAGAGTCTTTTGAAACTAGTTGCTTACCTTACTTTAGTTCTTCATTCATTCATCTTTCTCTTAGGGTTCAAGCCAGCTCTTAAAGCGCCGATCCTTCTTTTATTCTTTTTAGGGTTCCAACCAACCTTTGGGGCACTGTCCCGTCTTTCTCTCAAGGTTCAAGCTAGCTCTTAGAGCGCTAATTCCTCTTTTTAGGGTTCTAACCAGCCTTTAGGGCGTTGTCCCTTCTTTCTGGGGTGTTAGCTAGCTCTTAGAGTGCTAACCTTCCTTTTTTTCCTTTTCTTTTTAAGGTTCCAGCTGGCCTTTAGGTGGCTGTCCCGTCTTTCTAAGGTGTTAGCTAGCTCTTAGAGTGCTGACTCTTCTTCTTCCTTTTAGGGTTCTAGCTAGCCTTTAGGGCACTGTCTCTTCTTTCTAAGGTGTTAGCTAACTCTTAGAGTGCTAACCCTTCTTCTTCCTTTTAGGGTCCTAGCTAGCCTTTAGGGTGTTGTCCTGTCTTTCTCTTATGGTTCAAGCTAGCTCTTAGAGCGATGATCTCTCTCTTATTCTTTTCGGGGTTCCAGTTAGCTTTTAGGGTGCTATCCTGTCCTTTTCTTAGGGTTTAAGCCAGCTCTTAGAGCGCCGATCCCTCTTTTATTCTTTTCGGGGTTCCAATTAGCCTTTAGGGCATTGTCTTGTCCTTCTCTTAGGGTTCAAGCTAGCTCTTAGAGCGTTGATCCTTTTCTTATTCTTTTCAAGGTTCTAGCCAGCCTTTAGAACGTTGTCTCGTCTTTCTCTTAAGGTTTAAGTTAGCCCTTAGAGCGTTGTCACCTTTTCTATTCTTTTTTAGGGCTTTAACAAGCCTTTAGAGAGTTGATCCCTCTCTTATTCTTTTCGAGGTTCAAGCTAGCCTTTAGGGTGTTGTCTTGTCCTTCTCTTAGGGTTTAAGCCAGCTCTTAGAGCGCTGATCCCTCTCTTATTCTTTTCAAGGTTCTAGCCAACCTTTAGGGCATTGTCTCGTCTTTCTCTTAGGGTTTAAGTCGACCTTTAGAACACTATCCCCTTTTCTATTCTTCTTTAGGGCTCTAACAAGCTTTTAGAGTGTTGATCTCTCTCTTATTCTTTTTAGGGTTCCAGTAAGGCTTTAAGGCACTGTCCTATCCTTCTCTTAGGGTTCAAGTCAGTTCTTAGAGTGCTAACCTCTCTTATACTTTTTAGGGTTCCAATAAGCATTTAGGGCATTGTCCCATCTTCTATGGTATTAACAAGCTCTTAAAGCACTAACTCCTCTTTTCTTCTTAGGGATTTAGCCAGCCTTTAGGGCACTATCCTGTCTTTCATTTTAAGGATCCCGTTAGCCTTTAAGGCGTCACCTTATCCTTTTTTCTAGGCTATCAGTCAGCTTTCAACCCCTTTATTGTCAACTCGATATAGGGTCTTTAGGGAACTCGTATGGTGCTTCCCTTACCAACTTTCTCTTAGCAAGCCCATGGGGTACTTCTCTTTCACCTTTCTCTTAGGAAGCTTATGGGGTGCTTCTCTTTATCAAATTCTCTTAGCGAGCCAGTTGGGTGCTTCTATTCCTTTAGCAAGCCTATATGATGCCTTTCTCATCAATTCCTCTTAAGCAAGCCCACGGGACGCGTTTCCTCATCAACTTTTCCTTACCAAACCCGTAAGGTGCTTCTTATCACCAATTCTCTTAGCAGGTTCATGGGGCACTTCTATTCCTTTAGCAAACCCATAGAGTTCTTTCTTTCACCAGGTTCTCTCGTAGCGAGCCCATTGGGCACTTTCTTTTCAACTATCTCTTAGCGAGCCCATAGGGCGCTTCTCCTCATCGGCTTTCTCTTAGCGAGCCCATGGGGCGCTTCTCTTCATCAAATTCTCTTAGCGAACCCATTGGGCGCTTCTCTTAATCTCATCTAGTTTAGGGTCTTACTCAGCTCTAGGAGTGTTTCGCTCATCCTACCTAGGTTAGTTAGCTCAAAGGAGCAATACCAGGTTTTCTAGATCGATCAAATTTCAGGGTTGCTAGTCCTTGAGAGACGTTCCCGCCTAGGTTAATCAGCTAAAAGGAGTACTACCGGGTTTTTTAGATCGATCAAATTTTAAGGTTGCTAGTCCTTGATAGACACTCCTGCTTAGGTTAGTGAGCCTAGTGAGGCACAACCAGGTCTTCCAGATCGATCAAATTCTAGGGTAATAGTCCCTAAGAGATACTTTTGCCTAGGTTAATGAGCCTAGTCAAGTACAACTAGGTCTTCTAGATCGATCAAATTCTAAGGTTGTTAGTTCTCGAGAGATGCTCTCGCCTAGGTTAGTGACCCTAGTGTGGCACAACCAGGTTTTAGATCGATCTCAATTTAGGGTTGCTAGTCCCTAAAAGACGCTAGTCTCTAAAAGACACTCTTACCTAAGATAGTTAGCTTAAAGAAGCACTACCAGGTTTGAAATCGATCAAATTTTAGGATTTCTAGTCCTTGAGAGACTCTCCCACTAAGGATAATCAGCTCAAAGGAGCATTACCAAGTTTCAGATCGATCAAATTATAGGATAGTTAATCCTCGAGAGACACTCCTACTTTGGTTAGTCAGCTCATTAGAGCATGACCAAGTTTGCTTATTCTTCTTAGGGTTTTAGCTAGGTTAAGAAGCGCTTTGCCCGTTTCGCTTCGCTTCATTAGTTCATAAGAGCATGACCAGACTTCAATTCTTCTTTTCGTCTTTCGGCTAGCTCTTAGAGTGCTACCCTTCTCTTTTCCAAATCCCCAATGGATTGGACCTAAGATAGTTAGCTAGTTATAGCGCTTCTTAGAATAAAATCTACTTTTAGGGCAAAAATAGTATCCGTTTTATCTTTGTGGTAAAGTTTTGCTCAAATTTTATCACAAAGAGGGGCAACTGTAGACACCTAATTTCCCCCCTCCCCCTTTTTATTTTTCAGTTTAGGTTATAGGGCCTTAAATTAGAAAATTTTCAAAAAAATAGGAAATTAAAGAAAATCGCCAAAAATAGAAGAAATTTAGAAAAAAATAGGAATTCTAGAAAAAAAAAAGAAAAAGCACAAAAAATAAGAAATTTAGAAAAAATGCAAAGAAAGAAAAATTTAGGAAGATATATAAGAAATTTGAAAAGTCACATAAAATTTTTTAAAATAAGGAATTTAGAATAAAATAAAATTTTTAGATTATTTAAATAGAATAGAATTTTAATTTAAATAAATATGAATAAAGGACCGTTGCATTTGGGCTTAGATTTAAATCTAGCTTAGGTTGACATAATCCATATATGCAATTGCACTTATGAACAAAGCACAGGTCAATGGCCTTATGATAAATCATTTGGACTAAGGCATTGGGTTTGGTTTGAGGTTAGAGGTTCGAAACTTACTAGAGCTATAAAAGTTAGTTTTTTATCTTTTTCTCTTGAACTCTATGCGTGGCCACATGTTGGGCTGTTATTAGGCCACGTGTCCGAAATTGACACTTGGGGCGTTGTGATTCACTTAGATAACATACATTCCCCCCCCACCCCAATTTTTCTTCTCCCTTTCCTTATTCTTTTCCTTTTTTATCAAAACACACTGACACGCATAAGGGGGGAATTTTTTTTTAAAAACCTACATACAGTATTGGAGGAAGGAAGGAAAACAGCAAAGGGGGAAATTTGGTTATTTTGAAAAACACAGACAAAATATGCGCGAGGGGGACCCGCTTTCTCTCTTTCTCTCCCTCTCTCTACTGTCTCTCATCACTCTCTTTACCCTCTTTCCCTCATTGCTAAATCCGATCAGCTCTACCCTCAATACACTCTCACTTGGCCACAGTGGCAATCCGACCACACCGACTAAATGACCTGAATCGACAAGCCATATACACGCTGGATCACCTACAAACGACCCCACCATCACAAACCCTCTCGACCACTACTCCACCAACTCGCATACCCGCGACCAACTTCCGACGCTCCCGAACGCGAAACCTACATCACCATCCACCAATACACAACCATCCCTAGCCGCTTCCACACACATACCCCTACTCTCGGTTCACTAACACCACATACCCATTGTCGTCCATCTGAGCCACTGAACAAGACCACTCGCCGACCCACTGTCCTCTACCTCCGATCTACCCCACACACGCTGTAAGCCCTAAAGCTAAGCCAATTTACCGTAGGATTGAATTTAGAACTCAAGGTTTAGGGCGATCGGTTAAAAGATCCGATCAAACCCAAATTATAAACTATTGAGAAGAATATTAGTAAAAATGACCTCGTAAACTTAAATTTAAGAAAATAAATAGTAAAATAGGAGACTATAAAATTTTCAAATTTTAAGCATAATAATTGTTAATTACCAAAAAGACAAAAAGTGTAATCTAATAACTAATAAATTACTAGAGATAGATTATATGTATACTAAAAATTTTAGAATGACCAAAATAATATTTATGAATGTTCACGTGTACCTCATATGTATTTACGTATAGATAAAAAATACGCGAAATTACCTAAATTGGTCAAAAACTAAACAAATAATTAAAGAAAATTATAAAATAATTATGGAAAAATCAGAAAAAATCAGAAGAGGATAAGATGCATCAATATCAGGTCGTGGCATGTCAGGATAAGAAAAAGAAAAATTAGCCAATAAAAATTGAACAACTTAAAAGCCAAAAATAAAGGAATTTGGACAAAGTCTTGTCAAATTAATGCATATTAATTACAGCAAATGTCTATAAATAGGGGAAAAATTTACAGAACTCATTTGGACAATTAGAAATCAGAGAAAATTAGGGAGAGTCGAAAATTGAGAGAAAAATTTGGTTTAGAAAAAAAAATAAGAAAAACTGTGTAGTTAGGGCTTTTAAAAGGAACCCCCACCAGACGAGCAGCTGGAAGTGGACGGCCACCACCACCACACGGTGGTGGCAGCGCCCAGGTCGGCTGACAAGGCCACGACGGCCCGCGGTGGCCGGAGCCACCTAAACCGGTGAGTCCAATTTCCAGTCCGATTCTTGTGTAATTTTGTAAAAATAGTAAATATTATTAGAAGATTATGAATTTTGTTATTCTAGGATATTTTTGTATGTAGTTTGTAGGAAAAATATTATTTTGATGAAAACATGTCTCGTAATATAGGGTCCCTAAGAAATCATGCAAAACCGAGCACATTTCGGTTTAGAAATAAATGACCTTAGGAGTGTAGTTTGGAGCTCAATTTTTTTTCTGTAGGATGCTCATGTGATATAGAACAGTGCTATGAAGCTATTTTCTTAAAATTAATTTTCGAAAATTTTAAGTTAATTTTTAGCCCTAAAATGATGGAAAAATTGGATAATTTGGAGTTAATTAAGTGATTAGGATATTAATTACTGATTTAGATAGTAATTAGATGTTTAGGGATGTTAATCTCTGAAGTGGAAACTTAATCCTAGTCTATGGAATGTTAAGTGTAAGTAATGAAGGTGTTATGTGGTAAATATAGAAAATTAGGAATATGTAGAATTGAAAATTTATAAATATGGAAATATTAGGGTTATTTAAATAATATTAGAGTAAAAATCAAAATAATATTAAATCTGAATTAAGATTGAATTTTAGGTAATTATATAAAAAAGTAAGATTTTCTCACATCGGAGATAAATCCAATACCCTAATTAGGACTAGCGTGTACCAAATAGCTTGGAATACTAAATTAAGACCCAATAGGATATTTGGATACTCGAGCTTAATGTGATTAATTTCACATTAGGATTCGAACATGTTTAGGATTTAGAAATCGAACTAAAACCTAATTTAGAAATTGATGCGGAAACCGAAACCAAACTCGAACCTAAACCCAAACCTAGAATAATTATAAATATTAAACCCTAAACAACACATAACAATAAGTATTATAGGATAAAACAAACTTATAATAGTTATATGAAAAGCTGAAACTACGTTTGTGTTATAGGAATGATCGGCGATGGCCTGAGCAAATCGGACTTCGAGTGAGTGAGCGAGGAGTCGAGGTAAGTTAGGATTAATACGATGCTGTATTTTGGAGGCTTAAGATTATGCTTGGTTGTGCTTGTTAGATAGTTGAATGTGTGCATGTGCTTGATTATGGGTGATGCTATGATTTTGTTTGTTGCTTTGGCACATATTGTATGAATTGTATGTAATGATTGATCACCCTAAATTGGACCTAATCAAATATACGACCAGTAATCATAATCGAACATACATGGCAACCTGTTAGGGAAACTTAGGACTCTCCGGCCAAATACTGACCCCTTCGGAAGGGATAGTGCAGGATTGCAAAATGGTCCCTTCTTTATCCTCAGTCGAACTAAGTGACAGGAGAGGAGGTCACGGCGAGGGTGAAGGCAATGGTTCGAAGGTAGTCGCGGGAGGAGCAAGGTCTCCATTACACAAGCCTAGGTTTGGTTGTGAGCTGTTGCATTAACGGCAACTCCTCAACCCGGATTAGAGCGGGCGTAATTTCTCTAATCTCACGACTGGCCGGATAACGTCGTGCGATGGCATTTGCTTGCACATGCATTGCACCTAATAAGTGAATGAAAACCTTATTGTGTATATGGTATAGTTTTAAGTCCTCCGTCCCTATTTACTGAGCTGTGGTTGCTCACATCCCTATAGACGTCGTGCAGGTGCTGGCCAAGAAGCGGTAACAACTACTTTAAAGCTAGCAACTGCTGGATCCTGGGAAGTGAGGAAAAACATGTGAAGAATAAACATATATTTTATATTTTTAAGGTTTAAGCTTTTACTTTAGAACTTTTCATTTTTGAATAATGTAATAACTAGGAAATATATTATGGAGAAATATTGTAAACCTTAATTGCAATAACTGTATTATAATATATATATATATATATATTTCCTCACTTTCTTAGATAAATGATTTATTTAAATTACAAACTGTTTCCTTCAAAGCGGGTTAGTCGTGGACGCCTTGTGTAGATCAGGTCTAAGATAGCGGTTGTAAGGCCAACTTCTATCTTAAGATGGTTTACATGGCGGGGGCTGTTACGACTCTGCTGCTTCGGGGTGTGGCAGTTCTAAATTGGTATCAGAGCAAAGTTTTAGTGAACTCGCTTTGAAATGAACAACTAAAAGAATTAGACATCTTAGGAGTACATTGAGAGTGGGTAATATTAAGTGGGCGATAAAAGATTGTATTAAGCATAAGAAAACATAAGTAACTATAATGTTTAACATAATAAATGATTGGTTTAAATCTAATTATAGAGTCGATGGGAGAAACTAATACATAATGGATACGATTCGGGTGGAATGAAGAAGTACCCCCTATGGACTATAGGGTTAGAGTTCAGCAATTATTGATGGAATCAGCTGATTGGAATATCTTTAAGACAGTTGATGAGATTATTGACAAGTTTTACGATAAGATGTGCTATAGCTAGAAAGATGAGTGAGCATGGATGGAGATAAGTTTAGGACCTTAGTATAATAGATATACTGCCGTAACAACTTTTGAGCAAAGATAGTTGGAGATAGAGGGAATTGTAACTTTGATGATGCCCTTACAGTATTTTCCTGCTAGGTTGGAAGATAAGTGACCATACCCAGTTTGTATTGCACACATCCTTGCTAACATTCCATACATTCCTAAACAGTACCTATCAGGGATTATTAATTGGTTTTCTCAGTTTCTAGAACCTACTGGGGAAGGTATAGAGATATTATTGGACCCTAACCCTGAACCTGAGCCTGAGATACCAGAACTATCACTAGAAAACCTATCTTCAATTGAACCCTAAGAGGATGGAGTTCACATTGATGAAGACCTAGAAGAAGACCCTAAGAAGGAGCAAGAGAATGGGGATGAACCTAGTGTCGATATACATACTGTAGTTATGAAGGTGATTACAGACACCGAGATAGCTGGAGCAGGAGCAAGAGCTGGTGATATAGCAGAGTCGAATGATGATGATGCGTCTTGGGTGACCGATTTTGGAAGTGGTCTGTATATTTAAGAATTGGTGGTTTATTGAAGTGATTTAGATTGAATTAAGAAGAATCCTTAAGTTGATATAGAGTTGAGATGTGAAGAATATTGATAGAACTGATTATTAGGAAATGTTAATATTGTGGAGGAAATTCCTAAAAAGTTTGTTGATGAATTTATGTTGTAATCGGTGTGATATGATGAAATAACAAGATTCATGAACAATAGTAGAAATCAATTTAAGCTTGAAATAAGAGAGATATGGTGATATGCACTGAAAATTAAGGTGAATCCAAAACTTATAGGATTTCTGAGACGATCTTAGCTTAGTGCTTAATATAAATACGAGGTAGTATAATCTAAATTGAAATAAAGCATAGTATAAAAGGAGATTTTAGAAAGACAAAACATTAAGAGGGAAAAGTTAGAAACTGATTCAGAAATGAATCAGAACCTATACTAAAGATATAACCAAAACCTAATTCAGGAGTAAAACTTATATAAAATGAGAATGCAGTATAGGAGATGATAAATGATGATAATAATAAGGAGTCTAATGATGAAAAGGTATATGAAGTGATCGTTATTTCTGATTTTGTTCTATGGAAATATAAAGGATCAAATCAACAAGTGGAAATGATATTGAATTAATTAGAAGACAAATGTAGTGGAATTCTTTTAAATGAATAGTTGTTATAAGTAATTTGAATTATGGATATGGTATGATAGTTGATCGTGTTTTCTTAAGAATTGGAATTGACCCTGCATTAGTTATTTATATGTGTGGATATCCAAACGATCTTTTAATGGATGTAACAGTGCTTCTCGATGAAGTGTATTCTTTTGGATATGTGCAAATGCAATAATGATTGACATATTTGTAGCTAAGAGTGTAACAAAGATCGAATGTATTTTGGTGGTCAATCTTGGAAGTTCTTTATATGTGAAAGAATAGTAAAAGGAATAGTACTATAAGGTTACAATCAGATTAAGAATTCTTAAGCCTTTAGTGAATCATGAATTAGAGGAGTATAGTTTGGAGTAATAATTAAGTGTAAGTGAAGCCAAATGAATATGAAATGGGTCATGAGATCTTTATGTAGTGCTGAGGCAAGTATAATGATATCATTATATAGTACTTATAAGTGGTAAATAAGATGGATAGTTATTAAATGATACATAAGAAATGAAGTAAGATTATCAAGTAAAATTATAAACGAATATGTATCTAGGCACCCTCAAATAGTAGTAAGATAAGTGACAAGTGACGGTGGAGATGGAATTAAAGTAACAAGTTGGAGACGATTAGGACTTTCAATCAACAGTTACTTAGTTATCTTAAGGATCCATTTAGCAAGGCATAACTCTCTAGAAAGTAAATTTTATGAGACAGTCATCTATTAGTAAACTAATTAGAATAAGGAATGTTAATCACAGATGATATTTAAGGATTCGAGCTTAAAGGGATTAGAAGATAAGTGGTGATTTTAGTAAAGGATTTTCATTTGATCTTAGTTGAATAATAATATATGAACAAAAGGATTGGTTTATGAGTACCCTCACCGTAGAATATACAAATGGATGAAATGCAAGTACAATGATGATATTGAGGTATTTATTCCCTATAAGTTAGAAATTGGTGAATGGAAAAGGATTTAAGAGGATTGAGATTTTTGTTACCTATCAGTTTAGAATTTATATTAGAGGAAAGATATTAATCCATAGAATCATAGGATATGAGGGAAATGAAACTTAAAAAGGAAAGTTACTGATGGTAGATTATGAGAAGCTTGTGGATATCTATAAAAAAGAGACTGAAGAGAATATCAATAAGTATTGAACCTACTAGTAACGTATAAGGATATAAATGTATTTCTGAAGATTATTTTATGGATAGTTGAATTTCATAACTAAGTCAATCAAGAATCAAACCTATAATCGAAACTCTGTATTGGATGTTATAAATGAGACCTTAAGAGTTTGAGGAGTGACTGTCAATTCCTAAAATAATATTAGATTAAAATGATATCAAGATAGGATTAGTGCATAAATTATAGTCATAGAATTGGGAGAAAGAAATACATGCCAACCATATATGAAAACGCTTGTGGTGGTATCCGTCAATAGTATTTTGATATATAAGGTATTTGTAGATGGAATTATTGAAGTTGAGTAATCATAAGTAATATATTGAAATAGAAGATATGTGATTTTTGGAAGAGATAATACGTTTTCATTAAGCTCGTTATATTTGGAGAAGGTATTTCAGTGGATATTTAAAAATGTTGAAATGGTGATTAGAGGAAAAATCCATTGAGGTAATCCAGTATATGAAAACGTTATGAAGCTACAATGTACTTCATATTAGCAATTGCAATAAGTATTTACTTTAGTTTAATTTTTATTTATTTTTACATTTCAACCAAAAAACCAAATTTTTTTTTGAAAAAGTAAAGGAATAATAAAAAATAATAAAATTCCTTTTGACATGTAGAAAATAGGTTTTTCTAAAAGATAAATAAAAATAAAACAAATCCTTTCCAAATTACAGCACTTTAGGTTTTTCAAAATAAACTAACTTAGGACCTTTAGGAAAATTTCTCAAATAAGTCAAAATGGGTAAAAACGTAAACCCGGTAGTTTTTCCAAAGTTAAAAATAAATCAACCCGCTATGTTTTCGGTAAACGAATTACGGAAGTTTGATCCCAAATAGTGGGTATGTAAGCACTCGTATGCAAGTACGGAGCGACTTAAAATATGGAAAGTTTTATTTTTTCCATTTTTAGATGTTTTTAGTTGCATGTATTATAATTAACTATTTTAGAAATCAAAAAAGGTATATTTGAAAAGTGAAGTTAAATTTGGAAAGTTAAAAAGTGATACCCATTTAGGGTTTAATAAATTAACCCTCGAACCTAAATCTCTGGTTTTTAAAAAAGCCGTCTTACAAATTGGTTTTTTTTTTTTTTAATCGATAGACCGGTAACTAAGTTATAGCCAATTTACCCAATTGGTTATAACTTAACCCTTTTCCTGACTCCGGTCGGATGGTAACTCCAATCCCTTTTTAAATCGAAAAAATGGTTTTCTTTAAATCCTAGTCGATGATCATTATTAAACGAGTAGGGTTTAGTACTGATCGGCTTAGAGAAGACCCAATTTTATAAAAGAATCGGAAGGGTGAAAAACCAAGCTCGACACGAACCCTTTATTGAGCGAGTTAGTAAGTTACATCTGACCTCTCATTTGAAAATTGAGTGACATTTAGTGTTTATAAGTCGTATCGAACTCTATTTTTGAGCTTAATCCCTAATTGTGTTTATGTCATAATGTATGATATCTATACACATTCACAGTCAAAACCCTATTTTCACTTTCTATTCCTTGTTCTCATTTGAATCCTAAATACCTCATTTGTGGTTTTGAGCCTTGCTACGTATCATCTTGGTATCAAAGCTTTGGAGAGATACATGTATGGTGTTCTTCAAAGTTTGCCTCGTCGTTTAGACATCTATTAGTTGTCGTTCTGTAATGTAGTGTGTTGTTCGTGTTTTTAGTAGTTGTAGTATTGTGCTGCTGTTGAGCTAAGTAACAGTAATTTCAGTAGTTGATTTTAGTTGTTGTAGAAGTGTTTATGAGTAGTGGTAGCTACAGAAGCTGAGTAGTGATTGTTTCTGGGTTACTATAATTTTTTTTTGTTGTAAATTGTATTTTTCAAATCTCCTTTAAATATCACTATATGGACAAGAATGTTTGAAAATAATGTCAATAATAGTGGAGATAGTCCTCATGGAAGCTTGAGGAAGTGTGTTGATAACTTGGAATATCAAATTCAGAATCTCACCGATTCTATCCAGGAGCTTACTGGTTTAGTTAGAGGCTGTAGACGTATTGGCTGAGATGGAAGAAGGGAGCAAACACCCCCCAATAGAAGTGGCTCCAACAAGTTTGATGATGATGGACGACAACCATGAAGGGCTGCCAAGCTAAGAAGGAGAGAAAACTAACCTGTGCTGAGAAGAAGCAATGACAGAAGTATTGACTCCAAGGCGAATCAGGGAGTTTAAAGAAGAGAGATAAGATCGAGAAGAAATATGGCTGAGTAAAGCTCCAACAGAAGTGGCCAATTCAAGGTAAATTGACTAGTTAGGAATGCAAGGGATGAACCTTAAGCACATAGCCAAGGACTTAAAAACATCAAGCTTAAACTGCCGACTTCAATGGAAGCAGCCAACCTGAAAGTTCCTTGACTAGATTCCCTAAGTCGAGAAGTTGTTTGAGTGCTATGAATGTGATGACCAAACAAAGGTTAAGCTGGCTTTATTATCCCTTGTTAAATATGCAAGTTTTTTGTGGCATAAATTGATCACCAAGCAAGATGCTGAAGGAGAAGAGCCAATCAGAACTTAGAGGCTTATGAAGAGGTTAATGAACTAATGCTTTATGCTGACCTAGTTTAAGCAGGAGATTCTCCATGCCTTCTAACACCTAAGGTAAGGCCGAAACATTGTTGAAGAGTATTTGCAAGAGTTTGAGACCTTAATGACAAGATGTGAGATCACTGAGCCACGGGACTACACTATTGCTAGATTCCTAAGTGGACTACGGGATGACATTGTCAACATAATGGAATTGCAACTGTTTAACTCACTGGACAAGTTTGTTAATCTAGCATTAAGGATAGAAAGACAGAGGAGAAGGAGGCACCAGAGGTTGACTAACTGACCTCAACTAGTTAGCCTTAAGCCTGAGAAGTATGCTGAGAGAAGACAAGAGAAGAAGATGGAGGGAGGTGAATCTAGTCGACCTGATCAGGTCGAGACAAAGAAGGTAAAGGCGAAAAAGGCACTCGGTAACAAGGCCCAAGAAGTTAAATGCTTTAAGTGCTTAGGCTACGAGCATATTGCTTCTCAATGTCCAAATGAAAGGGTCATGATCTTAAAGGGCGAAGGACTTGAAGCTTAAGTAGAGAGTCAGAGTGCAAGGGTTTGGGAGACGAGTTAATAGAATAAAATGTCTATGTTGAAAATCTAGATGAACTCTTAGCCATGACAAGCCAACCTGAAAGTGAATTCCAAACAAAGGGAAAATTTATTTCACATTCGATGTTTGATGAATGGGAAGACCTGTTCCCTAGTTGTTGATGGAGGAAGTTTCACCAACGTCATTTCTATCGAGTTAGTAGTGAAGATGAAGATGAAGATGTCGACCTACCCACATCCCTAACCTTATGGATTAAAGTGGTTTAACGACAAGGATATAGTCCATGTGCATAAGAGAGTTCGAATAGCATTTAAGGTTAGGTAATATAAGGATGAGATTGACTTCGACATAGTGCCTATGAATGCATGAAATTTAGTTCTTGGCTAACCTTGGGAGTACAACCGAAAAGTGGTCCATGATGGCTTCTCTAGCACTTATACAGTTCACAAGGGTGGAAAGAGCTATTGCTTGACCACTACGAGCATGGAGGAAATCTAAACCCACTCGGCACCAGTGGTGAAGAAAAAGGGCAAGAAAAGTTTATTTGGCATTTAGGCTTGTGCTTATTATTTAACGTCGAAGACGACTTCTTTTCAAACTTGCAGTAATGATAGGAATTAACTTGCGACTATCTTCAAGCTGAGGTTAACCTATCTCAAGTCGACATTGACCTATTAGAAACTTAAGTTGGCTTACTTTAACTCGAAGCTGAAGTCAATCAACTCTTGCTAAGCCTGAGCTAATGACAGAAGGCCGAAAGGAAGAGAAGGAGTCACTTAGCATCAAGTCTATCATTTACTAAGAAGTTGAGAGACCACACAACCGAGGCCTCTAGGCCATAGATCCACTCGATACAGCATGGAGAGATTAGTGCCAACTAATCATAGAACTTAGCAACCGAGGGTCGACCTTTCAAGTATCTTAGCTAAGCACTGTAGGACTTTAAGGGTTCCTACCCAAACCCGGACATCTAATTGCCAATCTCGCTCAGTTTGGATCTTACTCCTTCTAAGACAACCTCAATGACTGCATGCTGACTCTTTCTACCAAACGTACAATTTTTTATTTTTGTGGATATTTTCTTTAATTTAATTATGGTCTCATTCTTTAAGACTTAAGGCCTCGTACATTATTTACAGTTTTGTCACTAAGATTTTAAGACTTACTATAAATAGCAACATTTGTAATTAGCAGAATATATATCATTAGAAGGAGAATATACAAACAAGAGTTTACACTTGAACATTCTTTTTTTAAGTAAGAATATTCTTGAAGCTTTTAGAGCTTACTCTCTGGATTATTGAGTGTGCTTTACTTTTTAATCTCTCTCGTGTTCTTATTAATCTTGATCTTAAGATTGTGGTGAACCCTTCATTTGAGCTAGTTAATGAGTCACATCTAACCTCTCATTTGAAACCTGAGTGACATTTAGTGTTCATGAGTCATATTGAACCCCATTTTCGAGCTCAATCCTTGATTGTGTTTGTGTCTTGGTGTGTAATATCCATACACATTTACCGTCATAACCCCATTTTCACTTTCTGTTCCTTGTTCTCATTTGAATCCCGAATGCCTCATTTGTAGTTTTGAGCCCCATTGCATATCAGTTTCTTGATCACCTTCAAACACGAAAGCCTTTGCAATATCGATCAATCCTAAGTTACGAAGTTGCAACAACATAACTACATCTTTTAGGGTTAGGGTGATCTCACTCCATGAGGTTATGAAAGTACGGGATTGAATACTCTAGCGAGCAATGAAGGCCCTCCATAAGCTCACAACATTTGCCTTGCCAATCAACTTTGAGGAAATAAATATTGGAAGAAAGACATTTGCTTTCAACAATTTGCTTGCATACCTTAAATCCTTCAGGATGTAGTCTACCTATTGTACCCATCCTTTTATAGGTTGCCGAGGGTGTAAAAATTGATTTTTAGATAATGGAAGCTCTTTCCTTTCATTCCTCAACCGTAATATAGAGCTTCCTTTCATTTGGCTTTAGTTCTTGCTTGATGAAGTATAATGGACCATCTATACGCAGTTGTGTACATGTACTTTGTTTCCTCATTTCAACCCAAAAATTGTCTTTTAAAATGGTCACATCTGTCCACTTGTCTCGAGAAAGAGGAATCTTGGGCACCCGACCACTTGAAAATGAAAGCTCATCACTCTCCTTCTTCTTCTTAGTCTTGCTACTACATGACTCATTCTTCTTGAAGTTTTTACCCGTCTTTTTCCTGGCTCCTAAAGTAGTAGCAACACTAAATATGATTTCTACCACTTGGGGGTAGAGAAGAGGAATGAAACAATCGGACGAACCTATTACCTGTAAGATACAAGAAAACAGGGCAAATTAGCTTAGGAAATTATTAAATGAAGAAGAACGATAATTAATCCATAGAAATGCAATAGAGAAGAATTTAGACATGTTTAGTCTCTGCTAGCATTGTGGAAAATCGACTTATGACATGAACAACGAAAGATAAAGCAATATTGCAATAGTTTCAGGCTATATATCGTAATAGAGTAGTCAATTCACTAAAGTTAAATAAGAGATCGAAGGTATATACATGAATTATTACAAATGCAAGGATATTGAACATCGGTACCAAGTATAAATGGATATATTTTTCTACATTGAAGTTAACTAGATGTTAGATTGTGGTATTTGAAAATTACTCAGCTGTGAACTACACCCGAAGATAAGCTATAGTAAAAATGTAAAGAAGAAAAAAAAAGGGAAAACATTAGAGATGCCAAAGCGTCTAAAATTCCAATGTCCATTCCACCTGACGTAGTGCTGATAGCACTTTCCATGACAATATAAAAGCCGTATATTACCCATGCATTGTTGTACACTTTCAATTAAATCAAAATCAAGCCCAACCTACGTGCATGAAGTAACAAATGGCATCCTATTTCATGTCGAATGACCCTCCTTAACTCGATACTTGTCATGATCTTAATCCACTTAACATGCATAAGACATTTTAGTTCATACGTATTCGAGTTGTGCTCTCTTTATGCAATTACAAACAAACAACACCTCATAAATTATTTTCATTTCCACTTCTCCAAGCATTAGCATGTGGTGCTCCGAACCCTCATCACTTTTGTCTTTTCCTCGAAAAATCGAAAGCCCATTCCTTCGATCTCTCATGACACCGATCTGGCCTCTCTTTCTCTCAACCTTGTAAAATCATAAAACGGCATCTCTTTCACTTTCTTGGTGGCCTCGATTAATCCGCCCCCCTACACAACTTATCACCCCCTTTCCTCTCGTAACCTAGGTGGTTCCACCCAAAATAAGCACTACCTTACCCTCTATTTCACAAACCAAAACACTTGATTCAGTTTGGGAATTTCCCTCATGCTGAAGTCTCTCTCTTATAATTTTGCAAAACTCGAAATTTTTTTTTTAAGAATTCAAATGACTGTAAAAGGTTCGTTCTTATAAAATGAAATGATATTGGTTGTGTCAATTGTAAAAAACTTAAATATGCTGTTTGGGTTGTTGTTTAAGCGTAGGGTATTCAAGAGAGTAAGTGGTAATGGTAGAGCGTCGAAGATGTTCGATCAAATTCCCGAGAGGAATATGGCTATAGTTTTGGATTATTCTAAGCATATGCAATTTTGGAGTGAGACAAGTGTACTTGATAAAAGGGCCGAATATGTGCTATTGATGTTGTAGGTGTGAAAGTGAAGACAAAGTGGATCAGGTTTTTAATAGTATGAAGCAACAAGAAACACCTCTAGCAATAGAGAATTTAGATGCATTCCTTACCAGGCATCCCGGTTATGTGATAAGGAGCAGAATTGCAGAAGATGTGAATAAGAGACATATGCATGGATAGCTTTTTATACGAAAATCCAGCTACTCAAGTAAATATAGATTGCCATTTATAAAAGACAAGATGCCTACATGATACGTAATGGGGCTCGAAACCACGAATGAGGTATTCGGGACTAGAACAGAAAGTGAAAATAGGATTTTGATGGTAAATGTACATGGATATCATACACTAAGACACAAATATAATCAAGATAGGGTTCGATATGACTCATGAATACTAAATATCACTTGGATTTCAAATGAGAGGTTAGATGTGATTCATTAACTCGATCAAATAAAGGGTTTATCATAATTTTAAGGTCAAGATTGATAAGAATACGAAAGAGATTAAAGAAGCACACTTAATAATTCGGAGAGCAAGCTCTAAAAGCTTTAAAAATATCCTTACTCAAAAAAGGAATGTTTAAGTGTAAACTCTTATTCGTATATTCTCCTTTTGATGATATATATTCTTTTAATTACAAATGTTGCTATTTATAGTAAGTCCTAAAACTCTAGTAGCAAAACTATAAATAATATACAAAGTCTTAAGTCCTAAAGAATGGACCCATAATTAAATAAAATAAAATATTTACAAAAATACAAAACTGTACATTTGGCACAAAGAGTTAGCATGCGGTCATTTAGGTTGTCTTAGAGGGAGCAGGATTTGAACTGGTTAAGGTTGGCAACTGGATGTTCAAGTCTGGGTAGGAACCCTTGAAATCCTGCAGTGCTTAGCCAAGATACCTGAAAGGTTGACCTAGAGTTACTAAGTTCTATGATTAGTCGGCACTAATCTCTCCATGCCATGTCGAGTGGATCTGTGGCGTTGAGGCTTCGACTATGTAGTCTTTTAGCTTCTCAGTAGATGATGGACTTGATGCTAAGTGGCTCCTTCTCTTCCTTTCGGCCTTCTGTCATCAGCTCAGTCTTGGTAAGAGTTGATCGGCCTCAACATTGAATAGTTCAGCCTTGGGTTAGAGTAGATTGGCTTCAATTTCTAATAGGTTGGTGTCGACTTAGGATAAGTTGGCCTCAGCTTAAAGATAGTTGCAGGCTTATTCTTATCATTACTATAGGTCCGAAAAGAAGTCGTCCTCAAAGTTAAATAATGAGCACGGCCTTGGATACCGAACAAACTTCTCTTCCTACTTTTCTTCACCATAGATGCCGATTGGCTCTAGATTTCTTTAATGCTCATGAGGGTTAAGCAATAGCTCTTTCTACCCTTCCAAACTATGTAAGTGCTAAGGAAACTGTCATGGACCACTTTTCGATCATACTCTCAAGGTCGTCCAAGAAGTAAATTTGTCGCATTCATAGGCACTATGTTGAAGTCAATCTCATCCTTGTATTACCCGACTTTAAACGCTATTTGAGCTCTCTTATGCACATGAGCCATACCCTTGTCATTAAACCACTTCAATCCATTTGGTTAGGGATGTAGGTAAGTCGACATCTTCATCTTCTCTACTAGCTCAGTAGAAACAGCATTGGTGCAACTTCCTCCATCAACAACCAGGGAACATGTCTTCCCATTCACCAAACATTGAATATGAAATAAATTTTCCCTTTGTTCGAGATTTGCTTTTAGGTCAGCTTGTCATGATAAAAGTTCATCCAGATTTTCAGCATAGACATTTTCTTCTATCAACTTGTCTCCTGAACTTTTGTTACTTTGACTCTCTACTTGAGCTTCGGGTCGTTCGCCCTTTAAGATCATGACCCTTTTATTTGGACATTGAGAAGTAATATGCACTTAGCCTAAGCACTTCAAGCATTTAACTTCTCAAGCTTTGGTGTTAGGTACTTTTTCCTTCTCTACCTTCTTTGTCTTAACCTAATTAGGTCAACTAGACTCACCTCTCTCCATCTTCTTCTCTAGCCTTCTCTTGGCATACTTCTCAGGCTCAGAGCTAACTGGTTGAGGTTGGTTAGTCGGCCTCCGGTGCCTCTTTCTCCTCTATCTTTCCACCCTTAATGACAAATTGACCAGTTTGTCTGGTGAGTTAAACGGCTATAATTCCACTATGTTGGCAATGTCATCCCGGAGTCCACTCAAGAACCTAGCAATAATGCGGTCTTGTGGCTTGGCAATCTCACATCTCGTCATTAAGGTCTTAAACTCTTGCAACTACTGTTCAATAGTGTTTTGGCCTTGCTTTAAGTGTTGGAAGGCATAGCACATCTTCTACTTAAAGTAAGTTGGCATAAAGTATTAGTTCATCAACCTCTTCATAAGCCTCCAAGTTTTAATCGGCTCTTCTCCTTCGGCATCTTGCTTAGTTATTAATTTATCCCACTAAAGACTTGCATATTTAACAAGGGATAATAAAGTCAGCTTAAGCTTTGTTCAGTCATTACACTCAAACAACTTCTTGACTTGGGGAATCTAGTCAAGAAACTCTTTAAGTCAGCTACTTTTACTAAAGGTTGGTAGTTTAAGCTTGATGTTGTTAAGTCCTTGGCTATGTACTCAAGGTTCATCCTTTGCATTCCTAGCCGGTTGGTTCACTTCGGATTAGTTACTTCTGTTAGAGCTCTATTTGGCCATATTTTTTCTCAGCCTCAGCTCTCTTCTTTAGGCTCCTTGATTTACCTCGGAGACAATACTCCTGTTGTTGCTGTTTCTCAGCACAGGTTGGTTTTCTCTCCTTTTCGGCTTAGTAGCCCTTTATAGTTATCGTCCATAATCATTACACTCGTTGGAGCCATTTCTACTAATAGGTGTTTATTCCCCTTTTCATCTCAACCAATATGTCTACAACCTCTAACTAAACTAGTAAGCTCTTAGATAAAATGAGTGAGATTCTGAATCTGATATTCTAAGTTATCAATGCGTCTCCTCGAGCTTTCGTAAGGACTATCTCCATTATTATTGACACTATCTTCAGACATTCTTGTTTGTACAATAATATTCAAAGGAAATTTGAACAATACGATTTACAACAAAACACAACTACAGTAACCTAAAAATGACCACTACTCGACTTCTATAACTACCACTACTAAAAAACACTTCCATAGCAAGTAGAATCAACTACTAAAGTTACCGTTACTTGACTTAATAGCATCACAATATTATGACTACTAAAAACGTAAACAATACACTACACTACAGAATGACAACTAATAGATATTCAAACAACAAAGCAGACTTTGAAGAACATTGTATATATGTCTCCCTAAAGCTCCAATACCAAGATGATACACAATAGGGCTCGAAACTACGAATGAGGTATTTGGGATTCAAATGAGAACAGGGAATAGAAAGTGACTCATTGACTTGCTCAAATGAATGATTCAGCACAATCTTAAGATCAAGATTAATAAGAACACAAGAGAAATTAAAGAGTAAAGCACACTCAATAATTCGAAGAGTAAGCTCTAAAAGCTTCAAGAATATCCTTACTCAAAAAAGGAATGTTTAAGTGTAAACTCTTGTTTGTATATTCTCCTTCTAATGATGTATATTCTACTAATTGCAAATATTACTATTTATTGCAGGTTCTAAAACCCTAGTGGTAAAATTGTAAATAATGTACAAGTTTTTAAGCCCTAAAGAATGGGCCTATAATTAAATTAAAGAAAATATTTACAAAAATACAAAATTGTACATTTGGCAGAAAGAGTCGGCATGTAGTCATTCAAGTTGTCCTAAAAGGAGTAGGATCCAAACTTAGCGAGGTCGGCAACTGGATGTCTAAGTCTGGGTAAGAAACCTTGAAGTCCTACAATACTTGGCCAAAATATCTGAAAGGTCGGCCTACAATTGCTAAGTTCTATGATTAGTCAACACTAATCTCTCCATGTCGTATCGAATGGATTTATGGCTTGAGGCCTCGGTTGTGTGGTCTCTTGGCTTCTCAGCAGACGATAGACTTAATGCCAAGTGACACCTTCTCTTTCTTTTAACCTTCTGTCATCAACTCAATCTCGACAAAAGTTGATCTGCCTTGGCTTTGAACAGTTTAGCCTTAGGTTAGAGTGGGTCGACTTTAGTCTTTGGTAAGTCGATGTTAGCTTGGGACAGATTGGTCTCAGCTTGAAGATAGTTACTGGCTAATTCCTATAACTATGAGAGTATGAGCTTGGTGATTGTTGGTGGTGAAAGTTACATTTTGACTTAGGATTGAAAATGAGCTATTTCGTACGAGAAGTTTAGAGTGCTCAGTACTGTAGTTTGGTTCAAAAGCACTTACTGTTCATTTGGGATACCTATCTGAAGGAAGGGCATCCTCATGCAAGAAATAAGATTGCTAATGGATAGATTCAAATAAGGGTGATTACTGGCTCAGACAATCCGCTTGACTAAATTGATGGGCGACAACTTAGAAGAATGGCTCTTGCTCGTAAGGTTCCTACAACAACAACAGTTGTTAGAGCATTAGCAGGTGCAGAGGTAATTAGAAGCTTGCAATAGAATACAGACGATGGGTTTTCATAATTTCTTTGAATTTGAAGTAGTAACAGGATGTATTACGAGAAATTATGACAAAGGGACTTTGGGCTTCGATGAAGCTGCCAACTGCTAACAACAATAATAGAAAGAACAATGCCATCCGAATCATGTGCATTGAAGTTACCTTGTCATGTTGATTAGTGTACCCAAGAGTCTATGGGGAAGAATGAACAAAAGAGAACTAAAGGAGGGCATTGCTTGAAAGGGAAGTCCAGGGAAGCTGTAAATATGCTTCACGTGATATCAAGATATGGTCTTAAATTTAATAATGATGTTTAGTGAATTATCTGCTCATGATTTCAAGTTTGGAGATAAAATGAGTTCTTGTCCGCCGTTTGGGTTATGCTCCTAATTAAGGACTTACTAGAAGACTGATTGAAGAGCTATAGCTTGCCATCATGCATGCTGATAGATGAAGGGTAAAAAGAGAGAAAATATATAGGGGAGTTTGTGACTTAATGGCTACTTTCAATTATATTCTCCACGATGACACCCAGTTGTCGAGTGAAATGAGACTTTGAGATGAGGACGCGTTAATGGCTGATACTTGAAGAATAAAAATCAGCCATGATTGAAAATCCAACCTGTGATAGTGAAGGTAAGATAAAAAAAAAAAAAAAAAAAAGACCACAGAAAGAGTAATAATAGAAAAAGAAAATGATTTGAACCCGAGTGATGAAAAGTAGTTGTTTTGTCTTCCCAAGGCTTATTAGAGTAGAGATATTAGTAATGTGCTCGTAGGAAAATGGCAAAAGCCCTATCTTTGGCTTGCTGCAAGTGGTTTAGTGAGGACAAAATGTCGAATGAAAATAGAAAGCCTGCAAATCAATACTGAAGAGGGCAAACTCAGAGACAAGCACGGGAAAGAGATAAAAATAGAGAAAGCCTGGCAAGCAAGAACTACCCATACTTGAAGGCATACATAATATACAGCCACAATAATAACTCAGCTACAAGCTTCATTGAGATGCCAACCTGAACTAACAGATGAAACACTATTGGTCCTACGTTTAGGACTCTGAGTGATCTCTCCTGCCTTTAAGAATGGCTCTATCCGCCTTCGTAACAAACGAAACACCACCGGTACTAAACTAGGGACTCCAGGTGATTTCACTTGCCTTCAATGGCTATCGGTTTTGCTAGTTCTTACACTCCATGGCCTCTGGAGTAAAGCTCTTAGCTAGAACAACCTTCAAAGTAAGATCAAAAGCAGCATTAATAAACTGAAATATATATATATATATAATGATAAGGAGCGAGGAAGTAGAAGAAGAGAACAGAAAGCGTGATGAAAAGGCATAAACGGTTCACTTCGGACAAGAAGAAGAAAGGGAAAGGGATCCTTGTAGTTTGCCTCCTCACTGTTGAATATAGCTGTTGCATATTGTGAAGTTGTCCCCTTTAAAGGCAATAAAGGAAAAAGTGAAATGGACAGGTGTCTGATTTTTAATGGGAATGAACCAACAAAAATAATATTCAATATCTCAACTTTTTCTGGTACCATTGCTAAGGCTTGTGAATTCATACGATGTCCAACTGTTAAGAGAGTATAAGGAATGTGCCATGTATTGTCCTTTTGTCCAACTGGTATAATGTATAAGAGAACAAGATAGGGAAGTGCCTAGCGTGCATGGTTCACTATTGGATGCTATGTATTTATTTTAGTAGAATGCACCCGTCCACTTTGGACTATGTCTGTTAAAATATATATATATATATATATATATATGTATGTATGTATGCATGTATATAAAAAATAATAATAATAACAGGAATGATAGGTGTGGTGAAGCATGTGCTTGGGAATCAAAAGTTGGAAAGCTTATGATGTTTACTGACTAGTAAATTTGAAAAAAAAAAGTGCGATGCCGACTTAGTTTACCAAAAGCCTTTGAAGATCGAAATCAGAGAATATAATATTCCAAGAACGATCAATTCCAACTTAAGAGCTGAACACACCATATTAACAGAAGAACGATCGTGCATTGATACAACTTAAAAGTGGCACGATTCTACTAGTTTGGCGAAATAGCAAATCAAGTTGTGGTTTAATTTATGCAAGCCATCGAAACTCCAGTTCAAGAAATGATTGGCACATGGAGTTTTGCACTAACGAGATAAACATGATGATCAAGCTACCAGCAAAGCATGAACAAACAAGAATAAAGTTAACCTAGGAGGTAGTTAGTTCAAATGAATTAAGTGAGAAGAGTGACTAGATCCGTGCATCCTATTGAAGAGGGTATACTCAACATATTGCTTTAGGGGCAACATACAATCCGATTCAGTTGAAGCATGACACACGATTAAAAGATGCCACAACTTACGCACTAAGATGATTCTTAAATGAATTTGGTGACAATGCAAATATTCAATAGATTACATACACTTGAGTCATCTAAAAGACTCATTTAATACCCAAACCTCTTCGACTTTGTCCAAAGGTCTTTGATTAGAGGGGCAAATGTAGAGGGCTAAATTTAATAGTAGGCTTCAAGCCCATTAATTAAATGAATTTGATTCATTAAGTTAAAATGATAGGGCTCAAGGAGTTAAGCTCATAAATTATTGGGATGATTAAGGGAGTTTTGGTATGGTAGGCTTAGAGAAAGGCCAGTTGGATTGGTCCGTTCGATTTAATCTTTCTCAACTTGGCTTATACTAATAAAATAAGGCCATTTGGGCCTAAGCTCATACAGGAGTCCCATCTTATGTCCATTAATTAATTTTAGCCCTTGATTGTCATCACAATCCGACAGATGAAATTAAAGGCTATCCTCTCTAAATACTTCTCTCCCTTCTTCATTTGGACAAGAGAGAATTCGTACTAACACTATTCTTCTACCAGATTCTCATCGTAAAAGATCAAACACTTACACACTTCAAGAAATACTATCTTAATCTTCATCATTAATGGATTTTGAGACCTTTAAGCTCTCTTATTCGTTACTGAAGTGTTAGAGCTTTATTGAGATTGCTTACTCCTCCTCCTTCTTACACTTTTCTCCTGATCATTTTGCATGAGTCACTCAAGTCATTTCCTTAATAACATATAGCGCGATTTCACATGCAATATGCAAGTAACCCTTACATCAATACCCATACACCTACAGACTTTTATACTAATTATATAATGCTTTCTTAATTAACAAAATAAATAAATAAATAAAAGGAATTCTAAAGGAAAGGAAAACAAGATATCGTTTGGCTATACTATTAAGCACTTAAAATTAGTACTATAAAACCCAAGTTGATCCCTACTGTTCAATTTGGTATAAAACTAGTACAGTCTAACCTTAGTTTGACCTTCGTTAAACCTTAGTTAAATCTAGTTCCACCCCTTTAACCGTTGACCCCTCTATGTGTCTGGATCAACTACCTAGCCAAGTTTAATAGCATTGTTTAAAACTTCAGTTGTCTATAGCCGTATCTCCATACCTTTCTATTTATTTGAATGTATTTTCAAACATGTCCATTGTAGTGAGTTGAATGATTTTGCTCATAGTATATCTAGTTGGGTTCAATAAAAAAAATTTTTAAAAATTCCAAAAGGTTATATAATAACACTTGAAATTAATTAACAAGTGGTTATCGATCAATAAGTTTTACTTTTAACATGGTTAGTTATACATCAAAGTATTGGATGAAAGGTAACTCGTATTAAGTAAGCAGCTCTATAAAAGTAATTATTAATAGGGAAAAAGATTCAATAGACAGTATACATTACGTGTAAGTACATATTGTGTATAACTACTAATTATATTTAGACATATAGCAACATTAGGTAGTAAAATTTTAGATAACTACTCACAATTAACCCATGTATTTGAATCCAATTGGTAGTTATACACTACGTATATTTTCACATGACCTGTACTACCCATTGAATCCATTCTCAATAGGAGTGGTAGTGCGTAGTCATAATCTTTTTTATCTCTCTCTTTCTAAAGCTACCAAAACCCGCTCTTGACAATCATGTCTTACTTTATTTGGAGATTTTGCTTCTCCATTAGACATGCATGATTTCTTCTCCATCAATGTATATGTTATGTAACCTTGTTACCTAAGCCGATTTTTTAAGGAGATTGAAATCAACTATACACCTAAAACAATGCTCTATTTTCCATTCTCACATGAGGTGGGAAAGTTTATCGCCATAAGACTGGTATGAAGTAATTCATCCTGCTCAAACGTAAACAAACGATGATCCTTTAAAGAATTTAGGAGGAAAAGGAAAAGATAAGGAAAAACTGAAATTCAAATTTTTCTAGCCTTCAATTTTCATAATAATTAGATGCATTGTAGTAACTTGTGACAATTGTTCTTATGTTATCAATTATTTTTAGGCCAAATGAATAGAAATGAGAAGTTGATCAATATCAACCTCATTTAAAGCTCTAGGTAAACTTTATAGACAATGTTTGTCAAAAATGTTATAAATATCAAAAATCCATTCTTAAATATGGGAGTTGGGTTTGCTTTCCTAATAGCTTAAACTGTGAATATGTTTGAGATGGAGTTGGTGCTAAGGTCACTATGTTAACTCAATTGGTCGTTAACATGAACTTAGTTAAACATGAATGAAGTTACAATGGAGTGATTTAGTGGAAAAGAAAACTTGATTCGAGTACTATAGATGAAATATGCTCCTAATGGCATGATATGAGTTTGTTGGTAATGGAAAATATAGTCACCTCTTACAAATTTATTTGCCATAGAGAACAGATTTGCAAGCCTTATTATATGTTTATCTCAAATATTGGGTTTTTAGGGCCTTGTTATAATATTCTTGTAGGTGTAAGCTATGTAACTATAGAATCGAATTTAATACATAAAGTTTAAGGTAATCGGTTAAAGAATTCGATCAAGTCTAAATTATAAAACAAAGGTAGAAATATTAATAAAAGTGATCCCATAAGTTTGAATTTATAAAAATAGGTAATAAAATAATAGAATATTACAATATCAAATTTTAAGTATATTACCTATTATTTATCGGAAATATATAAAATAAGTTCCGACAACTAACAAGTCGCTAGAGATAAATTATATGTATACTAAAAACCATAGAATAACATAAATAATATTTAAGAGTATTTACTTGTACTCCATATGTATTTGTGTGTAAGTGAAAATACGTGAAATTACCTAAAATACTTGAAAAATACTAGAAAATGCCAAATAATTAAAGAAAATTATAAAAAAATAAAGGAAAAATTAGAAAAGTGGGGAATTGTCCAAATCAAGGCCATGGCAGGTTGGGGAGGAAAGAAAAAATTTAACCAATAAAAATAACCCAATTAAAAAGTCAAAATTAGAAGAGGATAAGCCAAATGTCAACTCAATTTAATGCACAAAAATCCCATAGAGCTTTATAAATACCCAAACTTCTTCGAAAGCTCATTTGGTTAGTTGGAGTGTAGAAAAAATTGGGAGAACCGAAAAAAGAGAGAGCTAGAGTTCTTTTAAAAAAATTACAAAAAATATATGTAATTTGGGCAATTAGACCAAACCTACAACCCACGATTAACTGAAACTGAACCACCGCCACCAAAGCACCCTCCCACCCTTGCCTACACCGACCAACACCCCCAGAACCACCCTCGATGGTCAGAAAACCAACAGCTAAGTGAGTTTGATTTCAGGCCAAATTTATTTAATTCATTAAAATTATCGATTTAATTCAGAAAATTATGAAATTTAGTATTATGATTTTTTATTTGATGTCGATTTAGGGAAAAATATTGGTCTGATTTAATTACACCTAGAAATATGTGATGCTTAAGAAATCGTGCAAAACCGAATATGTTTCAATTTAGAAATAAATAATTTTAAGAGTGTAGTTTTAGGCTCAAAATTTTTATGTAGACTACATAGGGGATATAAAATAGTGCTATGAAGTCCTTTTTTAGAAATGAATTTTCTAATTTTTCAAGTGATTTTTAGGCCTTAAAAATATATATAATTAGTGATTTTAGGGGTTAATTAATAATTAATTGAGTAATTATTGATTTAGTGTATAATTAAGTATTTTAAAATATTCATATCTGATGTGGTATGGTAATTGCGGTATTTAGGGTGTTGGATATGATTATGTAGGGTATTATGTAGTAATATATGTAATTTGAAGAGTATGTGGAATTGGGATTATAATAAATATAAAATAATAGGTTAAAATGGATAATATAAAAATAATAATAATAATAATATATAATAAATCCGGTAAGAAACATAAATTTAAGTAATTATATGAAAAATATAAAATTTTCTCATATCGTGAATAAATTCGATACATAAATAAGAATTAGACTATACCATGTAGACTAGAATATTAATTGATGAACAAAAGTGAAACTTAGGAGACTTGAGCCTAATGTGATTAATTTCACATTAGGGTTTGGATTGCATTTTTAAGATTCACATATAATACTCGTAGTTGGAACTAATTTAGAACCTAAATCAGAACTGGATTCAGAAACCGAATCCTAAACTAACGTAGAATGAATTGATAATAAATAATATGCATATATGAAGAATTGAGTTAAATTATAACCTAGAGTATATATCATCAAGATATAAATACTAAAAGTGTATTTATATTATATGCTACACAAAGAGGAGTCAACATGCGATAGGTTGAGTGAGCAAACTAAGGATTCCAAATAAGTTAGGTTTGATACTTTATCGTATTTTGGAATATTGTTTTAAAGTACTCAGAGGCTTAGGATTGTATATGACCGTATTTGTAAGTAGTTATATATGTATGTGTTTACATATCTAATTTTGTGCTAAAATCTGTATTGTGTTTGGTGATAGATGTGAATTGAATGGTGTGAAATTGTTTGATCACCTTACCGTACATAATCATAACCAACATAAATACCCTAATTAGACACGCATTACAACTCTTTAGAGAACCATTAAGATTCTCTAATCAAACACTGATACTTTCAAAAAAGATAGCGCTAAATAACATAATGGTCTTTTCCTTACCCTTAGTTGAACTAAGTGACAGAAGAGGAGGTCGTGGTGAGGATGAGGGCAATGATTCAAAGGATAGTCATAGGGAGAGTGGTGTCTCCATTGCACTAATTTAGGTTTGGTTGTAAGCTGTTGCATAAATATAAAAACTCATTAACCCAATTAAAGCGGGTGAAATTAATCTGATTTCACAATGGACCAGACCATGTTATATGATGGCACTTGTTTGTTGCATTTCATATAATTAATTTCTTGATAACCTTATTTGTGTTTATTATACATTCACAAGTTTCTAATCTAATTTACTAAGTTGTGGTTGCTCATACCTTTATAGGTTTTCTTATAGGTTCTAACCGACTGATATGTCGTGGTTTAATTATCTTAAGGTCAGTTTCTTTTGAAGCTATGGGGGAGTGAGGATCAATTGGTTGTACGATTGAGTCTTTAAAATGCTATGTTAGTATTTGTAGGTTTATGAATTGATATGTGATATATAAGTTAGCCCACTACTGTAATATGTGTAATTTCCTGGGATTTTAAGATAATATGGATGTAATTATGTATATATATATATATATATATATATATATATATGACTTAAGGTTCTAGTTTTTTTATGTAAATTTTAGTTTAAATTTTAATTGAGCTATTTACTTTAAAGCGATGATTCATGCACACCTTATGTAAATTATATTATGATAGGGACTGTGAGATCAGTTATTGTCATAGTAGACTGTTGCGACTCTACAACTTCGGGACATAACAGTAGGTGATAGACTCTATCACATCTAAAAGCTTGTGCTATTATGAATCACTCAAAATATAATTTAATAAAGATCATTTGTTGCATATAGCTAGTATATATCACATGTGTGATTGGTTTGGCATTCATATATGTTTGTACAGTATAGTATTCAATGGGTTTTAATTAACACCTGTTTGGAATATTACTAAATTTTAAGTAATAGATTTTGGACTTAGAGAATTAAAAGGCACTAGAGACCAGCCTAATCATTTGGGGACATGACAATTTATATAGTATCAAAGAGTTTAGGTTTGGAAACTAATAACCCATTTGAAATGTGAATATGATAACTCTTATTTTAAATACATTTCACATAGTGATTTTATAGTATTTTTCTTACATCTTTGGTTTTCTTTAAAGAAATTGATACTTAATTGAGTAAAATTTTGATTTCAAGATTTGAACGCGTTCTTGGATTGAAAACGAAGAAAAGGAATCAAGTTTCACTCAATTTGGAGTTCAAATAAATGAGTTATAAAGTTTTGAAGTTGCATACACAATAAGAATTTTAGTCAAAAAGTTACACAGTCTGAGACACATTGTGTCCCAGACTGTATCCATCCAGGAAAATTTGCCAAGGTCAGAAAGTTACACGACATGGGGACACAACTATGTCCCAGGCTGTGTTTAGTGACGAAAAAATGAACTTTACAATACATTATAAAAAGACTTACTAGGGTTTCGCACATAACTTTGGACACTTAAAAGTGAAGAGACTTGAAGAGAAAGAGGAGCAAAAGGCGAAAGTAACACCTAACTTCAAGATTGAAGAGATTTTTCATCAATAAAAGGGGTTTTTCATGTTTTATTTCTTGATTTTGTTGCAATTCGTTTTTAGTTTCATTATAATAGCTTAAGATTCTTGTATTTAGGATTGTGGAACCTAGGGTTTCATGTGACTATTAGATTAATTGATAATTTTCAATAAAGTTTTTATCTTTTTTTTATTCAATTATGTTATTTAATTGTTAATCGATATTTTTAGGGTATCAATCTATGATATTATGCATAATGATTAAGAAATCACATGTATAATGAGATCTTAATATAATTAGAGAGAATTACATGTGTATTTAGAGATAAGATACATGTTTCTTCCGGAAAGTTGTTATTTTGTGTGGGAATTCATTATACATTAATGCAATTCTGAATTATATTATTAAGTGAAGAGATTCCAATAAATAATTTAAGATTAGGGTTAATATGCTTGAGAAAGGTATTAACTTTAATTGTGAATCCCTTCGGTCAAGAATAATAGAGATCGAATTGAATACATTTTAAGCGGTCACATGTTAAACACTAAGGAAAATAATTCCTAAATACGTTATTTGCTTTCTTGAAGATGTTCTTAGTTTTATCGTTTTCTAAATTGCTTGATCAAGTCTCATAATTAGGTTAGTTTGTTAATTTTAATATTTTTAATTCATTCAACTCATCATAATTTTCTGGTTAGATAATAGAGCTAAGGTTAGTATTAGTATTCGAAGTCTTTGAGGGATTGACTTAGACTCATATCTGCTATATTAAAACTGATAGGTGCACTTGCCTAATATCAGAGTAAGGTGTGAGCAATATGATAATATAACTTGAAATAGATTAACTTAGCTAAAACTAGGTCAACCTTGCTAATAGTAGCTCAACTCGATTAAAAGCAAGTCAATTAATTAGAATCAGGTTGACTTAGCTTAAATTATTTATTAAATGGATAAATATGTATAAATAAGTTATAGAAAACTAAAACTTAGAAAGTGGCAACTATTGTAAGAAATAATAAAATAACTTCAAAATTAATTGTAAGTCTGTTGTATCAAACTCCTGTCAATGGTATTATGATAAGATCCTAAGAAAATATGGTGTAAAACAAGAAATTGGGAAAAAAATTTATGATAAAAACTGTAAATAGAATATTGTAATCAAAATGTTTAAAAAATATTTTATAAATCTATTATACCAAATCTCCTAGCAATAACATTACTATAAAATAGATAAAGTTTTAATGCAAAGAAAAAAATATAAGAACATGCCATTTTAAAGAAACCTTATAATAAGTGGTGTTAGGAAATAAAATTTCAAAAATTTAAAATATAGGGTCCACTTCCTTTCCTTTATCAAGCTAATCCAACCTCTATTAGTCTATCCATTATTGGGGGAAAAAAAACCTATCCATTCTCTCTTACCTTGCCCCTCTTGGGGTGATAAGTGAGAAAATAAATTGATTCTTTTATTCTATTTTCCTTTCTTTCTAATTTTTTTTTTCCTATTTTCTTTCATGATAATCATTTGCTTCATTCCAAACATAATCTTAGGCCAGGTTTGGTATGCAGGAATGAACTTAAAGTGGAATCACAATTTCAAGTTATATTCCCTTTCCTATGTTTGGAAGTGTTTTTAAAAAGTAGAATTGCGATCCCTTGGAATCGATAATTTTGACTTTAATGAGGAATTCAATTTCGATTCCGTCTTTGAAAAAGCAAAATCATGATTCCATTTTATCATCATTAATTATTATTAATTAAAAATTACTTATTAAACTTTCCTATAATTATTGTTATGCCTCAAAGTCATAGGGTCGCAACAATCTCATCGTGTAAACCAACCTATAATAGTAATTGGCTTCATAGTACCTATCATAGATATGATCTACACAAGGCGTCAAAGACTTCTCGCTTTGAAGTAAATAGTTCAATTGAGAATTTAGCTAAAATTTACAATAATTATTAAAACCTTAATTCAATATGTATAATTACATGTACATTGCCATAGAATTCCCAGGAGATTCTACATCATAACATAACAACCAGCTAATTTACATATGATATATCGGTTTTCTATCCTAAAGATATTAATAAGACCTTAAATAAAACTTTATCATTGACTGATTGATTCTCACTCCTCAGAGCTTCAAAAGAGAACTAACCTCTGGGTAATTATATCGCAGTATCGCAAATCAAAAGTCAAGACCTGCAAAAGAGTCTATATGAGTATGAGTATCTACAGCTCAATAAGTTTAATTAAAAACTTGTGAATGTATATAAGCATAATCAAGGTTATTAAGCAATTATTTACATGAAATATAACAAGCAAGTCTCATCACACAACGTAGCACGATCCGTTGTGAAATCAAAGTAATTTCACTTGCTCCAATCCGAGTTGAGGAGTTTTCGTTAATGTAACAGCTAAAAACCAAACCCAGGTTCATGCAATGGAGACATTGCTCCCCCTAAGACTATCCTTCGAACTAATGCCCCCATCATTACCGTGACCTCTTCTTCTATCACTTAGTTTGGCTAAGAATGAGGAAAAAACCATTATACTATCTAGCGTTATTTTTTTCGAAGGTATCGGTGTTTGGTTGGAGAATCCTAATAATCCCCTAAAGGGTTGCAATGCATGATAAATTAAGGTATTTAGGTCAATTAGGATTAGGTTCGATTTAGGGTGTTCAAACAATTCCACACGAATCTAATCATAATAGCCATCAACCACAAAACAAGTTTCGGCACAAAATTAGATACGCAAGCACATGCATAAAACTACTTACAGTCGCAATCTTACACAATCCTACGTCTCTGAGTACTCTAAAACAGTACTCTAAATATGATGCAGTCTTAAACCCAACTTACCTGAAATCCTCAATCGCTCAGTCAATTAGTTGCAAGTTGACTCATCTTAGTAAATCCTATAATATAAATACGCCTTTTAGTACTTATACTTTGATGATACATATTTTAGGTTATAATTTAACTAAATTCTCCTTATATACCTATTATTTACTAACGATTAATTCTACGTTAGGTTGGGGTTCAATTTTCCCTAATCAGATTCCAATTCAGGCTTCTAATTCGGTTTTAACTACGAATAAATTCTAAATTACGTTTTGAACCCTAATGTGAAATTAATCATATTAAGTTCGAATATCCTAATAGCATACTAGGTCTTAATTCAATATTCTCACTCACTCAGAACACTCTAATCCTAATTAATGTATCAAATTTATTCTCGATGTAAGAAAATTTTACATTTTTCATATAATTATCTAAAACTAAGTTTTATACCAGATTTAATACATTTTAATATTATCATTATATTTTCTAATTTAACCCAATATTTTACAATTATCATAATTCTAATTATACATATTATCAATTAATCCATATTTATTACATAATTCCCATGTTAATTGCATTTAACACTCCAAGTGCTATGATTATGTTACTACATCAGAGATTAACATCTCTAAACATCTAATTATCTTCTAAATCAATAATTAGTCATTTAATTATTTAATTAGTCCAAAATTATTCATTTTTCTCATTATTTTAGGGCTAAAAAATTACTTAAAATTTTTGAAAAAAAGGGCTTCGTGGCATTGTTCAATATCACTTAATTAGTCTAGAGAAAAAAAAAATTAAGCTCAAAACTATACTCTTAAGCCTATTTATTTCTAATTTTAAACATATTCGGTTTTATTCAATTTCTTAAGCATCCTATATTTACAAATGTAATTAAGATAAATCAATAATTTTACCTAAATCTATATATATTAAAACATCAGGATAACAAAATTCATAATTTTCTGAAATGAATTAATAATTTTAATAAATTTTTCAAAATCAAATAAAATTTAGGACTCACCCTGTTCTTGAACTTCCGGCCACTAAAACCGATCTAGGGATTGTCGGTTAGTCTAAGCATTGGTTTTGGAGTAGGGTGGTGGTCGTCATTTGGTTCCAGGTGGTGATGGTATGCAAGTTCAACCTATAGGCTCTTATTGTACATATTTGTGAAATTTTTTTGAAACCCTAATTTTTCTCTCAATTTTCGATGTTCTCCAATTTTTTTCCACTTCAAACATACCAAATGAGCTTCTGTAATTTTCTTTCTATTTATAGAGGTATAAAACAAATCTTATGCATTAATTAGACAAGACTAAGCCTATATCCTCTTCCATTTTGCATTTTAAGTGTTTGATTTTAATTGGCCAAAATTTGTTTCTTCATTCCTGACTTGCCATGACCCAATTCTAGATTGTTCTCACTTCCTTGATTTTTTTTTTCTGATTTTTCTTTAATTTTTTTTATAATTTTTTTTAATTATTTATCAATTTCTATCAATTTTTCGAGCAAATTTAGGTAATTTCACGTATTTCTACCTACACGTAAATACATATGGAATATAAGTAAATACTCATAAATATTATTTAGGTCGTTTTATGATTTTTAATATATATAATTTATCTTTAGCGATTCGTTAGTTATCAAAATACATTTTATACATTTCCGATAATTAACGAGTAATATACTTAAAATTTGAAAATTTTATATTATCTTATTTTATTACTTATTTTCTTAAATTCAAACTTACGGAATCACTTTTACTAATATTTCTAACTTTGTTTTATAATTTAAGCTCTATCATATCCTTTAGCCGATCGTTCTAAATTTTGTGTACTAAGTTCGATTCTATAATTACATGGCTTATATTTAGGGCTTACAATTATACTACATAATAGTTATGGATTGTTTTTTTACAAATATTATTATATATACATGTAATTTCAATCCATTTGGTGTGCATTTTTAAACTTAGGAAATTAATTATCATTTTAGTTATCATTTCATTCCATTCCATTTAATTCTAATCTAGCATTGGAGTTCTTATTCTTTATTTGATTACAATGACCGAAGCACCCATGGTAATTAAATGTATATTTGTGACTATGATCTTGGTTTCATTGTAACTATATGGGTTACTTTATTATCAATGGCCTCTTAACATTTTTAGATCAAAACAATAAAATTGTGGCAACTACATACGTGGAAACACACTACAATGATCAACTTTTTAAAATACCTTTAATTTTTTCTACCAATCATATATTATTGATTGGTCATTCTAGGTACAGGCTCCCATAGCTCAGGCCTAAGTCTCAAGCGTCTCTTCCTATTTAGGTACCCCCGAGGATTACTTCAAGCCAAAGAGCTCGGTTTCCTTCAATAGTTTGACTTACTCAACCTCCCTTCATGGGCTTACTCTAGCCCAAGTTAGGCACCTTACTTAGGTCCTCTTGAGTATGCTTTCTTAGACTCTACTTAATAGATCATCTTGCTTGATATGCAACAGGGCTCAAAACCATGAATGAGGTATTCAGGATTCAAATGAGAACAAGGAATAGAAAGTGAAAATGAGGTTTTGACGATGAATGTGTATGGATATCATACATTAAGATACAAATACAATTAGGGATTAAGCTTGAAAATAAGGTTCAATACGACTCACAAACACTAAATGTCACTTGGGTTTCAAATAGAAGGTCAGATTTGACTCACTAACTCACTCAAATGAAGATCTTAAGGTTAAGATTGATAAGAATACATGAGAGATTAAAGAGTAAAGCACACTCATTAATCTGAAGAGCAAGCTTTGAAAGCTTCAAGAGTATCCTTACTCAAAAAAGGAATGTTCAAGTGTAAACTCTTGTTCGTATATTCTCCTTCTGATTATGTATATTCTGCTAATTACAAATGTTATTATTTATAACAAGTCTTAAAACTCTAGTGACAAAACTATAAATAATGTATAAGGCCTTCAGCTCTAAAGGATGGACCTATAATTAAATTAAAGAAAATATTCACAAAAATACATACTGTGCATTTGGTAGAAAGAGTCGGCATGCAGTTATTCGGGCTGTCTTGAAAGAAGTAGGATTCGAACTGGGTAAGGTCGGCAACTGGATGTCCAAGTCTACGTAAGAACCTTTGAAGTCCTATAGTACTTGGCTGAGATACTTGAAAGTTCGGCCCACAATTATTGAGTTCTATGATTAGTCGTCACTAATCTCTCCATACCGTGTTAAGTGGATCTATGGCCATGAGGCCTCGACTGTGTGGTCTCTCTGCTTTTCGATAAACGACAAACTTGATGCCCAGTGGCTCCTTCTCTTTCTTTCGACCTTTTGTCATCAACTCGGTCTCGACAAGAGTTAATTGGCCCCGGCTTCAAACAGTTTGACCTCAGGTTAAAGCAGGTCGGCTTTAGTTTCTGCCAGGTTGATGTCGGCTTGGGACAGGTTGGCCTCAACTTAAAGATAGTCGTAGGCTGATTCCTATCACTGCTTGACCTACCTACAAGTCAACATAGCCCACTTAGGCCTATCTCAAGCACCTCTCAACCTTGATCTCCTTAGGTCCCTTAAAGGCTCTATCCAATGTCCTTTATGAGCCCAACTCCTCAAGCCTTAGGCCATTATGATCTAAGCTCATCATGCTATGCCAATCTTAACCCCAAGCACATGCCAGGTGCTGAGGGCACGATTTGAAGACTCTAACATTTCTCTCGCTCTCTTTTTCTCTCCTTGTTAAATGTTCTTTGACATTCATAGTACAACCTACACACTTCGCCTTTTTAGATGTGATAATCGCCTTCACTTTAGATGTGACAACTACCTTTCCTAATATCTACCAATTGGTAAGGCGACCTTATTACCTCCCATACGACGTACGTATGTCCTGCACTAACCACATATGAGTTAATCCTAACCTACTACGTCTCTTTGGCAAGTAAGCTCCATGTCCTATGGATAGGTCATGGAATTAAAGGTATAAAGGATGATAACCTTAAAACTCTTGTTTGGCTTTTTTTAGACACACACTCTTAGGAATGCAACTGGATGGATCATAATAGGGATCTCAACTTACCTAGCTCGGTAAAAACTTTGTAGGATATTTCACAATAGGGTTTTAAGACGGGTTTTAGGATGGATTCTAGGTTTTTTAAAAAACCTGTTGTAAAGCCTGCTTCGGGTAAAAAGTAAATCAAATATTATATATTATAGGAAATAAAAACTATTAGTTAGAAAACTAGCAAGTTCTTGAATTTTATGTTTTTTATTAAGTATGAACATAATATCATTATATTTAATTACAATAAATCTAATATAATAAATTAAAAGATTGATTCTTTTAGGTTAACAATATTATGGAGATACAATTATATTTTAACATACAAACATCAAATTTGCTTTGCCAGTAAAGTCGATTTTTTTAATTTATAGCTTGTTTATTTATTTATTTTGTCAGTAGAAAAGCATTCCCTCCCTACCCCCTACCCCCCCTCCCCCCAAATTGTAGGGTAAAACTATATGGAAGATAATTATAAAAATATTCACATTATAATGTATACCATTATTTTATTTATATGGTATAAAATATTTTTTTTTTCTTACGAGGACAGTAATGGAATTTGATCAAGTAATAATTTTAAAGGTTTTCTTTACTTGTAACAAGAATAAGGAGCTTGTTGTTTGTTAAATAAAATTTTGTATACTTTTTAATTCAACATTCTATTATTGATTCGTAGTACTACTTTATATTTATAAACTTTTAATACCTTGCTTTTCCTAACCTTTACATTCCATACCTATTTAATTTATATAATTAAATTTACATAACTTATTGTTAAGGAAAAAAAAAAAAGGAAATCGAGTTCCAAGTTCAAGGATTGGATATCCCAATAAGTGGGAATCAAATAACACACTTAAAACCTTATAGGGTTTTGGGACCTCTTATAGGTAATAGGATAGGTATTGGGATTACCAAACCCATTGTGAGATTTGTATTAACGCGATTAGGTTCAGTAGTCAATTTAGGACGTTTGGAAAAGTAACTCGATTAAACTAGAAGCTTATGAGGGGTTTCATGAGATTAGTTGAGGAATTTTTATAAGCTTGGAATTTAAAAATATAATAAAATATTAAAAATATAGCCAAAATCATATAAATCTACTATATATTATTATTATCGGTAACGTACGAATTGAGTCTAAAAAAATAACGAACACTTAGAAATAAATTATAAGAGTAATATAATTTATATTCTACATAAAATAATATATAAAAGATATATATACATATTGGGTATAATTATTATATAAATATATATACCTGTAATTGTCGAAAATACCTAAAAATGCTAGGATATTACCAAATAAATAAAGAAAAAATAAAAAAATTTAAAAGAAAATTCCTAACACACTTGGATGCAAGTTGTTGAGTGTAGCAAGAGTTAAGACAAGTGGTAACTTAAGGAACCAATTTGTGGACACCTAAACCATGCATTATACCTCTTTAATTGATAAAGAAAAATCAAAATTACCTCAAAGTGAGTTATAAAAATATACCACTAGCTTCTAGAACAAATTTTATGCAATTTTGAATTGGAAAAAAAAATTAGAGTGAGAAAATGAGGAAATGAAAAATTGAGGAAAAATATTGCGCAAAATAGGGGATTTAAGGGTTTCCGAGCAAATCAATTAGCTGGACTAGGTGGTTTCTTGAAGGTACGATTAATGGTGGTTGTTGCTGACAAGCCTCCTTCCCCCAATAGTAGTCGGAGCTTCACATTCTCGATGAGTGCTCAGTTTCTTCAATTTTATCAAAATTTTGGAAAAAATAGCAAACAAACTCCAAAAATTTCAAAATTTAGTTTTCTTACTTATTTTTGCATGAGGAGTTCAAATCTTCAATCAGATTTTCAAATTTTTGAGCATAGATATGGGGACCTCAAGAAAAATGTCCCACGCAATAATTTTTTATCAGCTTTTTGAAAGATCAATTCATGTAGTTTTGACTTGAAATTTTATTAAAACACTCCTAAGATGTTATAATTTGATGTTGAGTGGTTAAATTTCCAAAATTCAATAGTTGGATTTTTGAGAAAATTATGTTTTTGTGTAAACAATGTGCTAAAAAGGGTATTTTATCAAAAGAGACTAATGAAATTTTCTAAAACCATGGTATACCCTAAATTTCCCCACAAATGGTAGCTAAGATTGGTGTAAGGTTAGATTTTTCAAGTGTTTAATACACTTGTAAACTAATGGATAGTATGATAGAGAAAGAAAGTGGATGATTGAAGTTTGAGATGATAGTTACTAGTTATGCAGGGTGTACACTTCTGGAAATGCAAAGCAAGTAAAGTATATGTAAAGTAGTTATATGTTCTAGTAGCAATAGGGTCAAAAACTATATTAGAAAGTCAGTTAAAATGTAATTTGGTGGGAATATATTGAATACATTAGAAAAATAGAATCCATACCCAAGAATAGCTTACATTAGGACTCTATCCTACTTCTTGAGACAAGCTGTAAGTCAAGAACTTCCTAAATAAGAATCTAACTTTGAACTAAAGGTTAGAAACTTTGTCAAAAACTGGGTCAGAATGTTATTTGGTGTTGGATATTCTTGACCACACTCGAAGTTCGATAGTAGATTAGCTAATAATTTGTACATGAATTCCACACTTTTATCAAAGTTAGAACATGAGTCAGAAGTTACTTGGACAATAGCACATATTACAACGTTAGGTTAGAACCTAAGTCAGAACTTCACTCAAAAAGTAGTTAGATAGAAAATGCAAAATATAAGAGCAATTGGAAGTTTGAAGTCAATTGGTACTGAATATTGGATCATTGAGAGTCGGAGAATAGATCAGAAAGTCTCTTGATTATATTTTCTAAGAATTTATTAAAGCTAGAAACTACTGGACAACAATTTATATCAAGTCAGAACATTTGTTAGAAGGTATCTTATTTAAATAATATTTAATAAACACCTTAGAAAAACTTATCTAACATAATTGGAAATATACTTAAATATCCATAATGAACGCATATGTTATATATTGGACATAAACTAAAGATGTCATGTTAAATTTTAGGAATAATAAAGAAAGACGTGACAAGAACAACACATGAGAAGAATGAGCATCAATATTCAAGTAAGTGGGATTAGTGTTTTATCGCACTTTGAAGTACTATTAAAAATACCTGGAGACCTTAATATATGTCTTATTTATGGTTATTAGTTAGTTGCTTGTGCGCATGCAACGTGTGTGCTTGAATACCGTTTTGCTATTTGAGTGCTAAATTGATGTATTGATTGCTTTATGATATTACATACTTTGAACTGTTTGAATTTACTTGATCACCCCAAAAGTAATCAAACATAAATTCAGTTTAACCACTAGCCAGACTTGCATCATAACCCAATCGGGGTAACGATTAGGAAGTGTGGGCCAAATACGAATGCCTTCATTGAGGATAGCAAAAATTATCCTCTTCCCACCCTGAGTCGAACTAATTGATAAGAGAGGAGATCGTGACTAGGTTGAGATCAGTGGTTCAAAAGTAGTTTCGGGATGAGAGTATTTTTCATTGCACAAGCCCCGGCTGGTGACCAAATTCGCAAGTGCGCTGCGTTAAACTCCCCGAAACCTGGACTAAAGCGGGCGCAATTTCTTTGATCTCACGATAATCGGTTAACATTATGCGATGACATTTGCTTGATCATACATTGCATCTAACTAAACTTGCTTTATAACCCTGATTGCTTCATGTCAGATGTGTGTTATTGTCTCCGTCTCACTTACTGAGCAAATTGTTGCTTATTCCTTTATAGTTATTTTGCAAGTTTCCCTAGCAGACTTACTAGAAGGCCAGATAATGGAATTGAGGAGTGAGATTGAAGATTTACTTAGCTGGATTTCTATTCAGTTTAACAACTGTATTAACTTGTAAGGAAACTAATAAGGTCTCCTCAAGTGACCCTTAGTTTTCAATCAATGAAATTTATTCCATACTCTGTAAGCTTATGTATTTTAGTGAAATTTTAGTTATAAAAATTATTTTTCAGAATCTATTTTTAAAAGTTAAACCATGGGTTAACTCATACCAAGTACTGAAAAGAGCGCTTTCAAGTAGTGGAGTGGCAAATGCCTTATGTAGGTTATACCTACGTTAGCAGCTAAGGCAATTAGCTTTTAGTATAAGTTAGTTTACACGGTGGGACTGTTATAACTCTCTGATTTTGGACGTGACACTCACCTAGGTTGCATCTCTACACACTCTCCTTTCTTTCTCTCTTTTGCTAACTTAAGTATCGGAGGGCTCTTACTAGCTTAGCCACGAGAGTTTTTCTTGCAGGTCTACTACCATACATGATTGTCAACTCATTAGTTACTCCCTTTACGTGATCAACTATACGTATATATATATATTCTCATACTAATGAAGCTATAAGTTATAATTAAAGAAAGGGAAGGAGAGGGGAAACAATTTCCTTTTAGCCATTCTATGATGATTAAATACCAAAAGGGGATTTAGAAAAGGAAAAAGATAAGCAAAGAGTAAATGTGCTATTAAGGGATATCGCTGATAATCGGATTCTATTAAAGAGTAGAATGCGTAGAATGCATTTAAAGATAGATGCCAAGCATCCTTTTTCGGCCTAGCACCAAATATGCAGCAATATATGTACTTTTCCTCCCTGAAAGGCAAAGCATCATAATAAGTAGATGCAACATACTTAAAACAAATTCATTATTGCTAACACACTGTGTGTATTTATGATTGATAGACATAAATATTTTGTATGAATGATGATCGACATATAACAAAATACCATACACAATTATTAATAAATGTATAATCATGGGTCAAACAATTTGTGATTAAAATTTATATCTTTGTTCACATAAAAAATTTTACCCTCATATGTGCTAAAAAGAGCAAATTACATTAAAAACCTCTAAAGTTTTTTAATATTACATCAACATCCCAATCTATCTTAACTTTAGGTATTATTTCAACTTTAGGCTTAAAGTTTAAAGTTGTTAAATGACGATGCTTAATTATACTTTTACTTATTAAATATGCTACCTCACTTATAAACTATTTGTTCACGCAATGAGCTTAAAGATAATGGAGCTAGTGTGAAATTTTACTAATATTCAATAATTTAAAAAAAAAATTAGTGTGAAATTTAAGAGGTAAAAGTTTGATCAAATATGATACTTAACAATTTCAAATTTTAAGTACAAAATTGAAAAAATACACGAAATTCATATAGCCATCTTTTTAATTGTACTTTATATCCTTAGACCCTTTAGCTATTAAAAAAATTAAATAAAATAAAATTTTCTTGTTTCCAACATAAACATTTCTATCGTAATTACATAAATACCTCCTCAAACTTTTTATACGGAACCCCATTAACGCGTGGTTGAGGCGCGTATCTTAAGCGCATGCCCCATGCTCAAGCAACGTATTCCCAGTGTTTTTCACCGTTATCATGCGTTCTTCAGCAAATCGACGTTCCTAATAAGAGGTACGCTGTAAAGGCTTCTTCTTTTTTTTTTATTTCCTTTCTTTTAAAATTCGAACAAAAATAATATTTATTATATTGATATTAAGGAGCTTTTGGAGTTCCGTAAGAGTAAAGTAAGGAGTTTTTTCTTTTAAAAAAGTTTTTTAAGAAATTGATATGTTTAAGGGAAAAAACTTTTAAAAATTCATACGGTATTAGACGGTCTTACCTATCAGTAGGGTTAAGTTCCCAATTAAAAAAACTGCGGGTGTTTATGTAATTTCAATTTTCATAGGTATTCCACTTGATCGATCCTGTCCAAAACTCAATAAAAGGAGGTCTATTATTGCCAGCTGCTGTACCTTTGAGCGGACATAAATAATGCTGGACTGGGCACCCCCATTGATAGGGCTAGCGCTCTTCATTCTCCTCACCCCAGGGCTCATCTTTCAGATCCCAGGCAATGGCGGCAACCACGTCGGGTTCGGAACCCTCAGAACCAACGGCAAGGCCATGCTCGTCCACACTTTGATCTTCTTCACGGTATTCACCATCCTCATCTTGGCCATCGACATCCATATCTACACTGGACGTGGATGATGCTTGCTCTGCTTCACCGCACATGCAGATACCGCGTTTTTGCATTCTACTCGATCTATGCCTGTTCAATTCTTAACTTTGCAACAAATGATCAATAACGCTTTACTGATTTCTCTGGTTTTTTTTACTTTTTCCATGTAAATATGGGTTTTATGGGATCGGAAGTTTTAATTTTAGATAGTAAAATGATGTTTTTGCATTCAAAACAATTTAAGGTACCGATTCTCTGCTCTTTTCCTTGATTGAGTTGTTATGTCGTTTTTGTTGATTTCGCTTTGTGAGTTAGAAGGCCAAAAATAGGGGTCTTGATGGAGATCGAAACGCTCATAATCAATCCTAATAGCGATTTTAAATTATTTTTATTTTAAGTATTATTTGTACCAATCCCACTGCCCTTGTACTTATAGAATAGTGGATGAAGAATATAAATATAAATTACATAATAAAAAATATACATTTGCTATTTAAAATTGCATTATAAAAGTTGTATCTTTCAAATATGCGATATAGGGACAATAGGGTATTTTAGAAATCGTATATTATATGTATAATACTTTTGTAAATTATAATGTTACGACTTTTAAATACGATTTAGTATTAATATTTATATAATTAATTTTACATAATGTAATTTTTATAATTTTTTTAAAAGTAAATATATGTTATATCCTGAGGAATACTTATGAATAAACATCAGACATAATTGTAAAAACTAAAAACCACGAAGCCTCTGAAGAAAGTCTGGAGCTATGCGGGACTATGTCTTGCATCGGATGTTGGTTGAGAAGAAAGTCATGTATGTCCTTCCACATTGGTCGGTCGGGCTTAAGACTTGTTCCAGAGGCTCCTGCATTGCTCGTAAGTTTCGCATGACTAAAAAGCTTATAATAATTAGGTAAGTTGAAATCTAAGTTTCATATGATTAAAAAGTTTATATTACAATTACGTAAGTTGAAACCTCATAATTTGGCAATTAAAGAGCATATCATCTATTTGCAATTATGAAGATAGAGTGAGAATGGTTGGCTTTTTGGAAACGGAAATCCTAATCATATCTAGAGAAAAACAGCAGGCAAAAACCAACATGGCCAAGGTTTGTCAAATTGGAGGAGGAGAAGAAGTGGATTTTCGGATTAGAGAATTTTTGGGTTAGGATTCTTTGGGATACCTCTAGAAGCACTTAACAAGCCATTAGATAGGGTGCAATACTAAATTAGCTACGTTATGAATTTTTCTTCTACCCTCTTTACCTCTTCCCAGAAAAACTTAAGAGTTCTAATCCTACTAAAAGACTCTAGGGGCAGCTGCCCTTGCTGGCTACCCCTCTCCACCCATATATCTTCTTTATTATTTTAATTATTTTTCCCCTTTATATCTAAAAGTTTTATACAAATACTGGCTTTTTTTTCTTAAAAATATTATGGAATAAGGCTCGTTTTAAAAAAAGTAATGAAATTAATATACTAAAAACGCATCAAGTAAATATACCTTCAAAATTACTTGTGATTTTTACATTAAAGTTGCATACAGTGGATGCGCCATCAATAGCCTAGTTTTGTAAAAATTGAACTAAAGGTATATCCATTTAATGAGCTTTCAATTCAAATCGTAATACTAAAAGTACATCAAATGAATGCGCTTTCAATGTGAATATTTACACTAAAGGCATATCCACTTGATGTGTCTTCAGTTCAATTTCCATTTAACCTACTAATTTCTCCCCGTCCAAAACAATAAAGTAATGTTCTTCTAACCCTTAACTTGCAAACTAAATAGAAAGTTTGATACAGTAATCAATTATATAAAATTACAATTGGTAGAATGTCTTAACAAATATGACAAGTAAGGAAAAAATAAACACATGGGATGATCATCTAATAATCATATGAGTCAGATAAAAAAAAATAATTGTAAATTGTAAAATTAAGATAAATAAACAATACATTGAATTGCAATATATGATGAAAAGTGAATTATATTTCGAATAATTAATATATACACAAAATTTATAATGAGTCAATGACAACATCAATATAATGGAAAAATAAAGGAAAAAGTAAAAATAATAGACTAAACATATCTACTGAAGTTTACGCTGTGTAAAGGTCCTTATGGCATAAGAAAGAAGTGAATGCCCCCACCTATCGTGTGTTTAAGTAGGCTCAGGTGGTGAATCGTTGAGCTCAAGTTCCTTAAGAGGAATTAGGTCAATTGGATGACCTAGATACAGCTAAGTAACGCCCTTACCCATGGATAATTGTATGGGGGCTGGAGCATTGCTTTTGAGGAGATGGTGGAATCACAAGATCAAAATGTTGCTAGAACTCGGGAGTCATGTATGAGCTAAATCCAGCCTTAAAGTTGGATTCGGCTCCCGAAGTAGAGGCAACACTCAACTCAAGATATATGCTGTATCCCCTGCTAATATGCCTTAAGTCTATCTACAGAATAACGGGCATGTAGTGAAATATCGTCACCGAGATTTACCTGACAATGTATCGCTCGAGCCCTGCCTCCTCGAACTCTAGCTCTACCCTTAGGTAGTGCATGAGGAGCTAGCATCTCTTCATTAGTAGGTAGTCTCTACTCCCCACCGTAGTTCATATGGGGTAGCTTATGTACGCCCTTTTGCTGTGAGTAAAGGATAAGGCCACTGTGCTACTCAACGAAGTCAAATGCCCCATCTGTAATACCCAGCGCTATAGGATAGTCAAGTGACAGTCTAACACTCCTGAGCGAATCCACTTGAAATAAGTAAAGAAAACAAATGTTGGTACATATGATAACAAATATAAACGAGTGAAAAATAAAATAATGGAAGATTTTAGATGTATGTACCAATTGACCAATGATAGCTCCATGGTATGTAATATAATGCCAGGTGATCTTTCTATACCATGACCAGTAGCTCTTATCAACCCCTCCAGGACTGTGGATGTATATTAGGAATCTGTGTCTCTGTCCCCAAGCTTAGATGTAGGAAGAGTGTATGTTGATCTAATCAACATCCGTCCTACCGCAGAGATCGAACTGGTGGAGCTACTCTAAGGTGTCAACCTCTTATGGAATGTACTGATATCTACTAAACTGTCGGACAATACAATTTGGAAAGCACTAGTCAATGATATGGAAACATACGAATGGTACCCGGGCAGTCCAAATGTATCACCTGGCAATACAAAAGTGAGGCAGCAACTGCAACAACTCCTTTGTATAAGGCTCCAAAACAACCTAAAGGGTAGGAAAAAAAAAAGAAAATAAAAATAAACATAAACAACCAGTCAAACAATGACGGTTATCACTTACAGCCAAGAAAATGGCAGCAAAGAAGATAACTTATCATATCACACCTACTGCATGTCAAAAGCTGTGTGATTCACATCTAAAACATGCATCGGATGTTAAGTCGTATCCTGTACTACCCTCCATCTGGCCACCAATGGCCTATCCTCATCGATAATAAAGCCATATCGACTAAAGGGGGCGATATGTGGGAATCTATTCCAAGCCCAGACCTACAATAGAATCGTAACCCCTTCTAGCTCATGCGTATCAGATAAGAAGCAAAGCACAGTTGTCAGTATAAGCACGTGCTACCCCAACTAAACTACCCAACTACTAAGAAGTCCTCCAATAATGACAAGAACATTAGGTGAATAAAGCTGGAGGATTTATCCGCAAATATGAATCCCCCTATTAAGCCGAGTATGTACGCATGCGCGTATTGTCGAACCGTCTCGTTGTTTGCCCCATAGAGTAGTATCCGTAAATGCTCCTGCAACCACATCAGAGATAAACGAATACCCCTCATCTAAGCAAGCTTCATGCCCAGTAGCCTCTCTCCTACGTAGCCCAGCTCTCCTCATCATCCGTCTCTATCCGCCCTGCCACCGCAAACCCCTCAATTGGAAGTCCAAGCTTAACCTCAATATCCTACAGTATGATGATCACCTCTCAGTAAGTAGGTGGAACGTGTGTATCTGTGGCCTCCATCTCTCGACAAGTATCATAATCAGATGCTAATCTATCATAATAAATGGGAGCTATACAACTCCCCAGAACCCAACCTTCAATATGTAAGGCTTTACCCTAAGATGAATAGGAATATCCCGCTCATCCTTACATAACGACATCTTACTGCACTAAACTCATAGCGTATAGGCTGCCTCCTACAAGCTACCAACAACTTATAGCCATACTTTTCGTATAAGAATGTACCATTGACACATACATTAGGTCGACAGTATTTAAAGACTTCAATACATGGCCCAAATGTCCAGAAAACCCACATGAATTGGGACTGACCTTGCTTTAGCGAACTACTCCAGCCTCAATCCATTTGTGTCCCCAAGTTGCTTAACTTCATTGTATTTAATAGTCTTGGAAACTCATTGTACAACCTCTCCCAGTTATAGTATACTAGCTGAACAGCCTTTCACCTATTATTTACTGTATACCTATACATAGTTTATACGTTAGTTGCAAGATCAGGTATCTTAACATAAGGGTTATTCCGTATATTATTGATGAATAGTGTAGCCATTATGTTATTGTCAAGTTGAGGATGATACTGGTTCATCATCGGGTTCACACAAGTGTACAGACCCTCTAGAATTGTTATTTTGAAAAGACCCTCTATTTTCTTCAAGTAAGCTCGTAGCCTCCACTTATAACCCTATTCTTTCTTCTTATAATGGACTACATATACATTCGGTTTCGAAATATCCACATGAATATCACAGTGGTTCCTTATGTGGAACGACTTCATTGCAACTATGAGATCCTTCTTCGTATTAAAATGCTTATCGACCCTCAATTCATCGAAACCATTGATGTTGCTACACATTTCATTGACATCTCTCTCAAATGTTACGTAACCACTACCATCGTATCAACTATTGTAAAATGGGGTAGGATCTCTCACCAGCCTATCTACCAGTTCATTTATTGGCAAAAAGTCCTGAAACTACCTGTTGAATAATACTTCACCAATACAAAGATGAAGCCTGCTTGGGCTATCTCCGTAAAATGGCTAAACCGGCATACTGCTCTTGACAAAATATGGTCTTACTCGAGCCTCTCCCAAATTCTCTACATGATCATTTCGAAGCTAACATTATCTTCATCACCATCCACATTTGCCTCATCTTCCCCATCATCTTCAACATTTATGTCCATGTGTATTCTCTCTACATACGAATCATAAGACTCTTCGTGTTCGATAATGAGAGCCAATGTTTCGTTAAGCTACTCTTCTGCGATATTCACATGCTCGTACTTAGAGAAATCTATGAACAATTCATTTGACTGATCCACATTTGTTTGCTCCACACCAATCATTGTTGAATACACATTAGGGTCTGGAATGGTTGAATTGTCTGGCTCATGTATTTTATGCTCATACCGGGCACTCAATTCCCCAATATGCCTTATGTACACTACTTGAATACTCCGTTCCCCAAATGACTCTACCATCTCAATGAAATTCTCAACATCATCATCGTCTCTAATGGTTATAAACTTGTAAACAACTCTAGCATCATGGAAAAAGGGATGCCTATGCACAAGTTCAACACCACCCAGGTCAATTCCGACGTATCCATAAATTCTCTAACTGAAATGAAAAAAGTTCGAATTCTTCTTAATTTTCAACTTCTTAACGGGCTCCCTATCATACTCCGACCCTCAGTTACTCATCACTATATTTCTGTTCACATAAATAATAACTTTCACATAATCCATCATTTTTACTCTAGTAATGCTACGATGAACCGAATTATTTAGATGGCATTAAAAACTCCATCTACATACTAAGTGACAACTTGACAAAATGCACTTAGTCATTTCGTTAAGCTATGTCGCGTATTCTCTAACTTTAACTATTTAATTCGACACAACATAATCAAAACTCCAACAAAAAAATATATACATAATAATTTCCACCTATATTCTAACATTTTTTATAACTACATTCGTATAACTTATGTATTGCAATACAAAAAAATCTTAAACTTAGAGAACATAAAATAAATTTTCATAAAATATTAATAATTTACACAATTTATGATATATCTATGATTATGAAATTTACGTAATTAAGTAACAATTTTTTTTCTAAAAAAATAAAAATTGCATAATATCAATTACTAGTAACATAAAATTAAAAAAAAAATCATACCTATAAATTATAGATTATTACCTGTTTTAGACGTATACTCACATTAAGAAATTGTCCAGTACTTCAACTATGGATTCTCTCGAGTTTTCTTTATGTTTTGGAAATTTTTAGAAATTGATATAAGTGAAAATGAAGTCTGACCTCGTAGATTGAGGTTTATATTGTAAGTATACTAAAAGTACATGCACATATATTCATATAAAACTCTTATATCCACTTTTATAATCTAATAAAATCTTCGATCCACCTTTTTCAAAATCACCATCTTCATTCCAATTGTACTCGTTTTCTAAATCAAAACACTATCTCGCTAAAGCTTCTTCGATGGACACCAAGAATTTTGGCTTAGACTTTATTATGGCGTCTTCATTATTGTTGACAATCTGAAGCTTTAGATCAACGTAAAGAATCACGAGAAGTGCCTCATGGTGCTTGGCAAGAGATTAACTTCGTCTCATTGGAATATGGTGGTTGTTGAATTGTATACATCTTTGTTTTTGCTTTTTTTTACTTCTGTGTACTACCCTTTCGTAGGTATTTTCTCTAGTTGAAGTATTGTTTATTTGTTATTATGGTAGAACGTTTATTAATGTTAAAAGGTTATTAGTGTCCATTTTAAAATTAAAGATGTGATCTTATTGGTTTAGGTTTAGATCCCCATCTCATTAGTTTACCTTCTTTGGTAGGTTAATTATTTGTTTTCTATCAATAAATGAAATTTCTCTTCTATGGTGGAAAAAAAAAAAAAGCATTATACCCTGATTGCAAGATTCATATCATATTTAGTATTGAATAGTTCTAATTCTATTTAGACTTGTGTACAAACGTTCAACCTTTACCATATAGTTTTTCCTAAAAATTAATAAGAACAAGCAACAAACACTAGTGTAAGCCCCGCAATAAGGTATTTAGGGTTCAGTTCATAAAATTTCCGGCGATCAAGTAAATTGTTCGATTCAGCTCAAATTTTATGATAAAATTAAAAATAGTAATAAAAATGATCCCATAAGTTTGAATTTAGGAAAATAAATAATAAAATAATTAATTATTATAATATTGAAATATATATATTACCTGTTATTTATCAAAAACGTATAAAACGAGTTCTGATAATTAATAAATCGATAGAAATAAATTACATGCACACTAAAAATCATAAAATAACTTAAATAATATTTAGGAGTATTTATTTATACCACATATGTATTTACATATAGGTAGAAATATACAAAATTACTTAAAATACCTAAAATATGTTAAAATAATACTAAATAATTAAAAAAATCATAAATAATTAAGAAAAAATCAAGAAAAATATGGAAAAATGAGGAAAAGTCCATAAATGGGTCATGGTAGCTTAGAATTGAATAAATAAAAGGAACTAATAATAAACAAACAACTAGTAAGTAAAAAATCGAAGAAAATAATGTTAAATGTCAACTCAAATTAATACAAAAATATCTAAACAGCCTTATAAATTCCGAAAATCACTCTCATTCCTCATTTTGAATAGTTAGGAATAAAAAAAAATCAAGGAGATGAGAGAAAAGAGGAGCAATTAAATTTACAAAAATTTAGAAAATTATAGTGCAAATAAGGCATACAAGGAGATCCCCAACCCAACGATCACTTGGGAGTAGACGGCTATCACCACCCGATAATGGTGGCAGCGCCCAAACTGGCCAACAAGGCTTTAGTGGTCGGCGGTGGCCAGAACAACCAATGCAGGTAAGTTTCGATTTCCTCTTGATTTTGTTTAAATTGTTAAAAATATATGAAATATTTGAAAAATCATGAAACTTATTATTCTAGGATATTTTAGTATGTAAATTTATGGAAAAATTTTACTTTGATAAATTATGTTTGGAAATGTACTGTTTTTAAGAAATCGCATAAAACCGAGCATATTTTGATTTATAAATAAATGACTTTAAGAATATAGTTTTGAGCTTAAAATTTTTGTATAGGCTAGTTAGGGCATTTAAAACAGTGCTATGAAATTTTTTTTCAAAAATCTATTTTAAAAAATTTTAGATGACTTTTAGGTTTTAAAATAATGCATGAAATGGGTAATTTTGGACTAATTAAATAATTAAAAGGATAATTACTGATTTAGTACATAATTATATATTTTAAGATGTTGAAATCTGATGTAGTATAATATTTGTGACAATTAGGGTGTTAAATGTAATTATTAGGTGTATTATGTAGTATATATGTAATAGGTCAAATAGTATATTTTAGGTTAATTTTGTAATTTAAGGTAATTAGGTTTGAATTCTGATGTAGGATGAATTTAGATATTTTGAAATGTTATTTGATGCTTGGAGATGATATTGAAGTGATTGGGATATTAGATGTGTATATTATGTACATATTAGGTGATAATATATAATATGTAAGTATAAGAAATTAATGAGTAGGAAAATATTAAGTTAAAATTGATATTATAACAATAATAGGAATATATACAAAATCTAGTAGGAGACTTAAATTTAGGTGTTTATATGAAAAATAGAAAAGTTTCTTATATTGAAATTAAATTCAGTAGTTAAATTAAGATAAGAGGTATATCGTACAAACTAAAATACTGATTAGAAGTTAAATGTGATATTTAGGATACCAAGAAATAATATGATTAATTTCACATTATGGGTCGAAATGAGTTTCTAGGGTTTGTGTATAAAACCGTACTCGAAAACTGAACTATAACCTAATTTAGAAATCAATTCAGAAACTAAATTAGAACTTAGCCTAAATCATAAATAATTGAAAAAGACTTAAAAAACTTGGGAAAAAAAATAGGTATATTAAACCATAAATAAAAGATAACAATAAGCGTTATCAGATAAAACCAATCTATAGCAATTATGCGAAAATTGAAACAACATTTGTATTATAATGATTATTGGCGATGGCCTGTGCGAGGAATCTAAGTAAGTTGTGATTTGAAATACTAATTTGTAATACTCAGAGGCTTAAAATTATACTTGATTATACTTATTAGATAGTTAGCTATATGCATATGCTTATTTCTAAGTTTGATGATATGATTTTGATTTGCTATCCTAGCTTGTATTTGTATGATTTGTTTGAAATGATTGAACACCTTAAACCGGATTTAACTAAATATATAACTTGTAATTTTAAATTAGATCTGCATAGCAACCCATTAAGAAAACATTATGGTTCTTCGGCTAAATACTGATCCTTTTGAAAAGGATAATGCCGAATAGCATAATCGGTCCCCTTTTCATTCTTAATCTAACTAAGTGACATGCAATAAGGTTGCGATAATGGTGAGGTTAATAGTTCAAAGGTAGTCGCGGGAGGAGTGATGTCTTCATTGTATAAGCTTGGATTTGGTCGTGGACTTTTGCATTAAATGGAAACTCCTTAACCCAGATTAAAGTAGGTGTAATTTCTCTAATCTCACGACGAATAGAATAACGTTGTACGATGGCATTTGCTTATATATGTATAGCATCTAACTAATTTGGTTAATAACCATGTTTGTGATTGATGTATAGTTTTGAGAGTCCGTCCCAACTTATTGAGCTATTAGCTACTTACATCCCTATAGACATTGTTGCATTTGCTAGCTAGGAAGCGACCTATATTCACCTTGAAGCTAGCAACTACTAGATCTTGGGGAGTGAAGAAATACATTCGAAAAACAGATATAGTTTTAAGATCATAGCTTTTATTTTAGAATTTTCCATTTACAGATAATGTATTTTTTAGGAAATATAGTACGATGAAATCTTGCAAACATTATTTGTAACATTTGAATTTTAGTGAATATGTGTAAAAATTTTCACACTTTCTTTGGTAAATAATTTATTTAATTCATGAACTGTTTACGAGGTTTACTTTAAAGCGGGTTAGTCATAAACGCCTTATGTAAATCAAGTCTAAGATAACAGTCGTATGGTCGACTTCCATCTTAGAATAGTTTACATAGCAGAACTGCTACAATTATGCCGCCTCAGGGCGTAATAACTAGTACCAGAAAATTTATAAAGAAAGAGTTAAGATATTTAGCCTAATTTTAAAACGCAGTTCGGATCACCTCTAACTCTTCAAAATTTTCTAATACTTCCTCAAGAGGACTGTATGCACTTTATTAATTATGATCCTTAATAACTAGCCTTACAAGTATTTATGGTCAATCAAAAATCTAGTGCCCCAAAATATAACTCAAGTTATCCATTTTCAAATGGTTACATGTTCTTCAAATTTTCCTTTTTCTTTTCAACATTCAAATGCTTATTAAAGTTATCAACATCCTTAATGGTATAGGCCCCTACAAGAAGAACCCACTTTTTAGGTTTCTTCTACAGTACAATAAGGTTCTTGTAAAAGTTAGGTTCCCCTGACAAAGAATCCAAAAAATAGAGTATTGTCTTTAATTTTTATTGGTTAAAATATGTTAATGGAGGAATAAAAAAACATAAAAAAATGTTTGGGAGATGTCTTAAGGAAAGGGTTTCCTTATAATATTGACATGGTATTTCAAATCTTAAACTAGGTCCTTAGCATTAAACATGACCTAAGTAAATTTTCATGTAATGCCTTAGAGCTTAAGCGTGACACAATTTGTCATGTGTCTATAGTATCCAATGACACATTAAGGCTCTAAAACTGCAGTCTCCAAAATTATCTACATTAAGAAAAATTTTCCAATTACAACAATTCAAATGAGTAAAAAAAGAGTTATTCCAATCACAATTATACATTATAGGATTTCTATCTCTACAACAATAGAAACTACTAATGATTCCACTTAACACCATTTCCACCATTCCATAGTTCAGCAACCTCCTCAACATAACACAGAACTAACACTTTCTTTCCCAACCTAATGATAACAATTCCTATGCTTATCTCAAGCAGTTATTTAACAAGAATACCTATAACTATGAAAATAAAAGAATGAGCTAAAACCTAATATGTAATGGACAAGCACATACAGATACTACACTAATCATTTACACGCATTTAATACAAGAAATAACAAACAACAAGTTAACTATCTTGAATTTAAGCATACATACAACAAAGGGGTACTCATTACCGCACCACTTCATGATCTCATATATATAGATAGATAGATTATAAATTTTAGTTAAATACATATATATAGATGGTGTTGGGAACTGCCATTGTAGATCCTAACATTCACGAGTCTTATACATCCAGAGTCTAGAGCCTATGATACCTAATTCCAGTTGCATCGTCTTAACATACAAGTTCACTGGGAAAACCTCACATCAAGATTAGCATTTACTCCCTTAAGGACTTGCTACTATGGGCCCCTAAGATAAACTAAGCACAAATAACAGTCAATTCTTAAGGTCGAATATAAATTAGTCCAGTTTGCACCTAACTTAGCAAGCACATTCATTAAACATGCATCATGTACTTAAAAAGCCAAATTCGAACCAATTACAAAGCCCAAATCAACCGATCAAAATCTAACAATTTGATAGTTAAAACAATAAATTTATCTTAATCTTCCATGCTAATCAATCCAATTCAAACATTTTAAGTAATCCAACCCATCTTAGGATAACACTCTTTAAAGGTTTCCTAAACTCTTATTTTATTCTAAGATTCTAAGAGTAATTATAACTAGATAAGGGGGTCAAGGTATCCTAAACCCCATGAAATTTTGATAACCCAAAAGCCAAATTGGATGAAGGAGTCATTGGATAGTCTTTAGAACCACCCCAAACATGATAATAATACCTAAATAAAGGAATTAAATCCTAAGTGTTCAACCAAAAGCTTAATTGAAGTAAGCCCTAAAAACCTAACTAAACGAGTAAAAACCCTAAAATGTTATTGAAACCTCAAAATGACTATTTAACCCTAATTAAGTGATCAAATACCTTATTGTCACTAATAAATATTAATAGTAAGGTTGAATTGACTAATACAAGTAATCAATAGTACTAAGCAATTTAAACCCTAACTTGCGAGCTTGTACGAGAATCAAATTACCATAAACGAACACCAAACCCTAAGTATACGTGTAAGGCATTTAGAATATCTAAATTATAGTGTCAAATTCCAACTAAACCCTAAACATATCCTAATTGCACCCAATTAGCCTAATCATGCCTAATCACCACTAATTACCCTAATCAAACCCTAATCCTTAACCAACCCCATTACATCTTAATTAGTTACAAGTTAAACACGATTAATGACTAAAAGACAAACTTTTATCCCTTCTTAAAATATCTTCTACTCTTAGGAGACAAGATCATACCCAAATTGGCAAAAGGCACATAAAGTATATGGTCCCCATTTGGTATTTGTCCTTGTTTTCCCAAATTACTCACCACTTGTCCCTTTACCTCTCCTCACTTCCACAACCTGCTATCCTCTTTCCCCTCCCTCATTTTTCATTTTCTCAAATCTTAAAACACATCTAAAAACTCCCTCAAACTTTCTCTCAAAGATCAAGCCTAAACTCCTTCTTCTTCCTCTTCTCGACCACCCTCACGCTACCCCCCATAACTTCACCACCACTGCTCCAAATCACTCCAAACCAAGTCCTACGCCTCACACACACATTCCCCTTGTTTTTCAATACACTCACATCCCCTTCCACACACCAAGGCTCACGGCACACAACTACAGAGGGAGGCCTTCTGCACTTTGCTCCGATAGAAACTTAGGTTAGGTTTTTCCTTAGATTTCTTGCAAAATAATGATAGATACTAATATTTTCTTTCTTAAAACTTATTTTACAGCAACTCCATAGAATCTCTAAGGTACTTCAAGAACATCCACAAAGGTAAGTACAAGAAAAACCACCTTTCGTAGAAGTTATAACACAAATATTAGTAGAAGTTATAACACAAATAGGTTAAGTTATGTAGAATAGTGTAATTGTTAGTAGAAAATCTTCAAGTAAGTTGATAAGACTCTTGTTTTCCATGCATGCCGCCCCATATAAGTTCCTGTACAACACTTCCACACACTTTTATGAAATGATTATGGTTTTAGATTAGTAAAAACATAGGTTACATAAGTCAAAACACTAAAAAAATCAAGTGTTGCATGAAAATAGAGGTTTTGACCCTAAAAGCAACTCATGGCCGCCACTTTCTTTGACCCACTAGATTTGAAACTTTTTGTTTAATAACTTAATGACATGTTTATTTAGTGTTAAGTATGGTTTAGGACTTAATTAATCAAGTTAAATAGGCTAAAGTTTGATTAAGGCCCTAAACTAGATTAGTCAGTGACTATAAGCTTAAGAATGGTGTTAATAACCCAAAGAACCATAATAGATAGATCCGTAACCATATTAAAAATGCGCTAAACTTAAGCCCAATGTTGGGCTTAAGTCTAAAAAGATAAGTGGGCTTGAGCCTAAGACCCTAAATAGTAAACTAGATACAAAAAAGCCCAAAAGAACCAATTTAGGAACCCTTATAGCTAGATGACCAGATCTGAACCTTAGGATAAAAGGCTTAAGAAGAGTTATTTAGAAGGCCTAAAAAACCTAAAGGCCCATCTAAGATACCCTCCAAAGGCCCTTTGGTACACTAAAGTCCTAAACTTAGTAAAAAGACCCATTTAGACCTATAAGAGCATCACCAAGGCTCACTTTAAAATTTTAAAGTATTGGGTAGAAAAAGGCCATTCAAAATACTTAAAAGAAGCCCAAAATTATTAAACATAAAGCCCAAAGTCAAAAACCAAGCCCAAGGCCCAACACTAGGCCTAAATCCTAAAATGACCCAACTCATTACTTGGGCCCACGACCTTGTAGGGCCCAAACCAAAAACTTACTAATTTAGAAACTTAAAAATAACTTCATCAAACGAAAGAACATTCGAAAACGATGAAAACGACTAGAAGATCACCAAAAACGAAGTTAAAACAAAAAAAAATATGCCTAAATTATGAAAACAACAAACTCTAGGATAATGAGTGGTAAGCCTAATTAATTAGTACAAATAGAATGCTCATAAAACTTAAGTATCTTCTTTAGAGGATTAGGAGTTTGACTTGGATATCGTAGAGGATTATTAGGACTACTGAACATCATGGTTGAGTGAGTATACCGCCTCCTACTTTACTTGTTTGTGCTTATAGTTAGCAAAATACTAAGTTATATCCAATAATAACTAAAATTGTTGCATGTTGGGGCAAATAGGAAATTGTGTGTGTTTGATATGAATGACCTTGTTTGCAAAAATATCTTTAATTGATATGAATACTATATGCTTGTTGCATTAGAGCTTAAAGTCTTGGAGTGTCTATATATTACGATTGGTCACCCATGAACCGAACTAATGAATAGTTAACCCTTAATTAAGTCGGACATGCATCACATCTTATAACATGATAATATGGGCGTCAGCATCACGCAGTAAAATGGGAGATCATGCCTAGAGGATTCATATTTTATTTTGTGTGTTGAAAGTTATTATCATACAATGTACTTCGTGCAACATGTTCCTACCTCGACCTTTAGGAATTGCTTGGCTTTAGAGAGTGCTGCCTTCTGCTTGAGGCCATCTCGTGTTTACTGTTAAGAGTGATATTGATGACAAGAGACTTCAAATTGGATGTGGATACTTGAATCTTATCATGCCAAAATACTTCATAACTCAAGCAACGATGGCCGTTAAAACCGTACTATATACAATTACCAGTAGATTGTATATTCTGTTGCATTCCATATGTTTAACCATGCATTCATATGCTTATTAAATAACTTGATTGATATTGCTTATTATAGAGTAAGTAGGTTACTCAATAAGCAGTCAAGCTTACCCCCTTATAGTTTATTATTACAGCAGGACTTATGGCTAGAGTCGAGTCATGGGATACCCGAGGTCAGTAGCACCAATTGGAATTAAGATGTGAAGAAGTTGAGAGCTCAAGCGAACCATTCATTTATATATATATGAACTCTCTTTAATTTCCAATTGTTAAGTATCTTTAGTTTATTCAGTTGCATAAACTACTTATGGCGATTTATCCTGGTACTATATGACTAATTTAAGGGAAACTTGATATTCTTGCTTATTTATGTTTTGTTAGTGATCGTTTAGATAGCTCAATTTTATTTTATATGTTCCGTTATTACTTAATACTAGTTACTATGAGAAAGTCATAATTGTGAATGCCTTGTGTAGTATGCTGAAGGCCCCTAATTGAGGATGGTGCTTAATCTCGAATCTGCACATATTACATGGCAATATTGTCATGACTCGACTCCCCTTCGGGTTGTGACAATCAAACTCTAGCTTCAAATTCCTCTACTAACTCAAGCTCAAGCTTGTAATTTTCAAGATTAATAAAAGTTTCGTTTGGCTCAAATACAATAATTATTAAACAAACCTAGCCTTAAGCTTTTAAAAGATTTGTACGATTCAACTAGACTTGTTTATAACCTTATCATTTAATAGTACTAAAGTATATGCATTGGTGATGCATGTAGCAAAACATGAAAAAGCTTAGAACTAATCAACATATGATGCAGTCCATATTAAACAGTTGATCTACAAAGAGTTACCCCTTAGATTTATAACTCTCTTCCTTTATTATATTTTACATTAGCTAAACTTATATTATTATTATATGTAAAACATGTAGAATCAAATAAAATATCTTAACTTAATAATATAGAAGATAAATATACAAAATTAAGGGTTTTATTTTAATTTTTAACTTACTCCCCTCCAAAATCTTAATTTAAAACTATATAAGAAATGAATCTAAAAGGGAAAATTGCTCCATTAAAATATTTATTTGCAAATGCAACAAGGCTGTATGAAAATGGAGGAACTAAAATTTTTAGAAATAGTTAAGCAAGTTCAATTGGTCAAAAATAGATTGTAAAATTAAAACGGGAAATAAAAAGAAACTCAACATTTATATACTTTTCTTATTTGAATACTCAATATTTTCATATTCTTTTCGAATCCTTAGTGTCTTCCAAGTTTTATAAAAAAGGACTTTAGCTAAGTCCATTAGACATTCTATCTACTCTTAACACGTGTCAATTTTTAGTTAGCCTTAGTAATTAACCAAATAAAATGACATTATTGAATATATATAATTAAGTAATATAACTAAAATAATAAAAATTATAAATAATAAAAAATAAATCTAAAAGGAAATGAATAACCTCCTTAAGCTTAGTTGGCTACTTTAAAACTGGAGGTTGATTAACTATTACTTAAGGGTGTCAAGCTTGCATTTCCTTATTTTTTTAAATTTTCTTTATTTTTGGTTTTTTACATTTTTTAATTCTTTTTATTATTAGAGAAGGCTAATTTTGTATTAGGCTAAACCATGACTAGTGTACTATTTACTTGAGTTTGACTCCTTGAGTTAAGTAAAAGGGCCTAGAGAGCTCCATTCTTATGGAATGCTTACGAGATTTGACTTAATAGGCTCAAAAAAATTATTGGACCAGTTTATCTACTCTTAACTTCTCTTAAACAAGCTCACACGCTCAACAAGACAGGCTGTTAACCGTGAGCACATAATAAACTCATTTAGATAACATTGAATGAGTAAGCTTAATCATTTGATTATTAATATGATTCAACGAACATCATCAAGCCCTAGAATCTATAAATATCCAGTCATCCCTCTTCATTAGACACTTTTAAAAGCTCTAAAGATCAGAAAAATAATGGTATCCTACAAAATCTCTATTCTAAAGATCAAAAGACTACTTAAATGAAGAACAAGTCAGCACCTAACCAATAATAGTGAGGTTGATACTTGATAACTTTCTTAATTGTCACAAGTATGTTTAATCTACTAAGATTGTTGTTCCTCTTCCCAATAATTTTTCCTTAAGTCATCTCTGTAAGTGTCATCTATACATTGTTCCTCTAAGGTTACATGTAGTTTGACATTTATGCAGCTTCCACTTAACAATATTAGCAACTTTAGCCAGGAAGTTATAGGAGCCAAAAGCACTTGCCCTTAACCTACTTTTTAAATGAGTTGAATGGGCCAATGCACCATCCAAAGGTACAAGTGGGTTATACGGGCCAAATCAGCTCACTTTAACCTGTAGATTATACGAGTTAATCTCATTTGGCTTGCTTTTTAAATTACTAGAAAATATTAGGTACCCACCTACTTTTCAATTAAGTCAAATACACAGGCCTATAGGTCAAAGTCCATTTGTATACTTCTAGATAATATTATACTTCTAGATAATATTACCTAGAACCTTACCTTTACGATTATGTTACTTTATTAAATCTATTTAATAATAAATCAATTAAGGGCAATTAAAAATATACCCTTAAAACCATTAATTAAGTAACAATAGATTAATAAGCTTTTAATGTACAGTTTTACATCCACATAACTTCTAAAAATGCACATATAACCTCATATGCTAAAGTCCTAAAGACTACTAGGTTAGCAACAACTTTGGACTAATTTCTTTCTTTAAAAAAAAAAATTAGGATTAATTGTTTATTTTCCAAAATTATAATAGGTAAAATGATGCTTCCAAAATTTTAGGGAGTTTGCCTCCCCTTGGAAAATAATAGAGAGAAGAAACGATTTAGTAAGTATTATACTTCACATGTTATATATATGTGACGTGTAAAATAAATAAAATGTTGACATATATATCATATTCAAATTACATATAATAATGAATTTAAAAACTATTTAAATTATGAATATTCGTGTTAATATTTTATTAATATTTATATATCTAATACGTAGCATGTAATATTTATCGAATTTTTTTTATGTATATACAATTTGCCCAATTAATTATGGGGCCAACCAAAAATTGATATGTATGGTTAGATTATTTAGCGAACTCCTCGTCTTTTGTAAAACTTTGAAAAACAATAGGCGCTTAAAAAAAAAAAAAGGATTCAAATAAAAAGTAAATAAAAATAGAGGCATTTTTTTTTGTTAGTTAATTAACGCAAATGGAAATTGCATTTGGAATTAATAATAAGAATAAGAATAAGAAGAAGGGCAACAGAGACTTTTTAGGTAACGTAATCGTTAGCCAAGTCATCCCAAAGTTGACAGCGAACAAACAAAAGGCATCCAAATCCTTTCCTTTACTCAGCTTCCAAGTTTTCCGAAAGGAGATTACCACCATCTCCTATCCCCACATCTAAAAACTCCTCTATCTCTCTCTCTTTCTCTACACAAAAACACAGAAGATGAGGCTGATAGTCCCATTACAAGGAGTAGTCCAAGGTCGAGGGGGCCTAATCATGGGCTCCCTAATCCCTTGTGCTCTCTTCTACTTCTTCCAATTTTACCTCAAACGACACCGTTCTCATAAAAAACGCGATTCCGATCCCAACAGTCCTCCTCCTTCATCATCCCTTGACCTCACCCGGACCCTTTCCAGGTCTAATCTCTCCACACGTGGCTCTGTCGGAGCCGCCCGTATCTCCCTCAGAGCTTCTCCCATCTCCCAATCCAACCAATCCCCTTACTATGTGGGACTTGATAGGGTTTCGCAAGATCCCTATCATAGGTCCGATAACCCTGATGGTGTTATCCAACTCGGTTTATCTGAAAACCGGGTTAGTAACTAACTAACTAACTAACTAAACATGTGTCTGATAGCACCATTACAAGTTTACATTGTTTCTCGTAATTTAGTCTTTGTAATGAGTAGATGTTATATTTTGTAATTAAACAACACATATGCAAATCAGTATGAGCTGTTTAGAGGTATTGTGTTGGTAAATTCATGTTTGGATTTCGTTTCCTTCTGAATTTGTGCCAATGTCAAAATTGTATGTGATCACTTATACATTGTGATTAATTAAGGTATGTTAATCCATGGTGTATTGGTGTTGAATTCAAATCAGTATTGTCTTGTCCTGTTATCATATCATCTTCTATTATTATTGCAAACCTGATGAACCCGCTTGTGAAATGATGAGGAATGAATAGTATATCATTTGGTGTGGTTATATAAATTACTGAATCTCTTTTCTTTTCTCTGTTATCGGTTTGAATAGCTGTGTTTTGACTTGATTGAGCAATGGATGTTGGAGAATTCAAAGAATTGGATGAGCAGAGAGGACGGTGGTAGTTTGAGTATTAGTGGGATTGTGACATACCAGCCCCATGACGGGATTATGGAGATGAAAGTGGTAATTCATCTCGTTGCATAAAAGTGCTTGCATGCTTTTCTTCAATACCGAGTTGGCCTCAATAGCATTGCTTCGTGGTTTGCATGGTGCAAGTATAGTTATTATAATTTGGATGTGAAAATTATTAGTCTATGTGATGAAAAGAGCTATATATGTGGATCTCATGTGCTCACGTAAATATTTGTTCCCTGTGGAGTTTATTGCTGTTAAGGTGCATTTGTTCCCCCGAAAAATGCTTAGTAGTTTTTCCATTTATTCAGGATTAGTGCATTGCAAGTTCCATCCTTTATGCAATTAATTATTATTGTTATTATCACTATTTTTTTTTACCTTATGTGGCTTTTGGTGGCCATAGAATCCAGTATGCCATGTGGACAAAAAGGATTGATAAAGGCATTCTGAAAAGGTTGAGGACTAAGTTGACAATAGTAAAAGTTTTTTGACTCCAATTGGAATAATTCAAAAGGGCATACGATTTTGAATGCATTTATACCATGCTTTTATAGTCTAGTGTTTATAATGAGCTGATGCGATAGTACTAAACAAAGTTCAAGCTATTTAGATTGAGATGTCTCATGATAAGACTGGTCTATGTTGTGCTTAATAATTCTCCAAAAATGGACCTGCAGGCTATGGCAGATTTTATGTCAGAGGTTATGAGAGGAGCTGTCTCATTTGATCCATCACAAATAGTTCTAACATCCGGAGCAACTCCAGCAATAGAAATTTTGTGCTTTTGCTTAGCTGACTATGGAAATGCATTTCTAATTCCGACTCCTTATTATCCTGGGTACTCTTTGTTCTTAAGAGATCAATAATAGATTGAGTTTATAAGTTTTAATGATTGGCCAAGTCATTCAAGCCAACATGTTACAGAACTTGACTTGAAAATTACTTGCAGATTTGACAGAGATATGACATGGCGAACTGGTGTTGAGTTGATACCAGTTCATTGTCGCAGTGCTGACAACTTTAATTTAAGCATAACAGCACTTGATCAAGCCTTTAATCAGGCAAGGAAAAGAGGAGCGAAGGTTCGTGGAGTTCTGATTTCCAATCCATCCAATCCCGTGGGCAACATGCTACCACGTGAGATGCTTTACAATCTTTTGGATTTTGCTCGGGAAAAAAATATCCACATCATATCTGATGAGATATTTGCGGGTTCTTTGCATGGGAGAGAAGAATTTGTCAGCATGGCTGAAATTCTTGATGCAGAAGATTTTGATAAAAATAGAGTTCATATAGTATATGGAATCTCGAAGGATCTTTCTCTGGCAGGATTTAGAGTTGGGGCTATATATTCCTGCAATGAGAATGTTCTGGCCGCTGCAAAGAAGTTAACAAGGTTTTCTTCTGTCTCTGCACCAACCCAGAGACTGCTAGTTTCGATGCTATCAGATGTAAGCTTTATTAAGAAATATTTGGAGACAAACAGGAAGAGGATTAGGGAGATGTATGATTTATTTGTGGCTGGTTTAGAAGAAATAGGACTTGGTTATGTGGATAGTAGTGCGGGTTTTTATTGCTGGGTAGACATGAGTAGCCTTATCCCTTCTTATGGTGAGAAAGGGGAGCTTGAATTGTGGAATAAGCTTTTGAATGTTGCAAAAGTCAATGCAACTCCTGGTTCAGCATGTCACTGCATCGAACCAGGGTGGTTCCGATGTTGTTTTACTAATTTAACAAAAGAGGACATTCCTATCGTCCTTGACAGGATTCAAAAAGTTGCTGAAATGTGTAAATCTGGCAGATGAGGAAAGCAACTACCTTGCCAGGGAAAAGGGTGGAACTCCCAATTTGATTGTCCCGATACCTCATAGTTGTTTCTTCTAAATGGATCATGGTTTTCATATGGAGAGGTAAGCAACAAATGCTAATAACAATTATCAAGAATTATATGCTAACACTAGTTGGGAGCTGAATAAATATTGCTTATGTAAAATTTTCTGGCATGTAGAAACAATCACTTCTATGGAAAATGAAACGATTACAACTCGGAGTTTGTTTACAACTTTTCATCTCTGCATGAACTTCAATCGCTGATAACACATGCTAATATTACTTACCCGTAGATAATATGCTAAATATTGATTGTCTGAAATCTTCTGGCATAATAATCACTTTTCTGGAAAATGAAACTACTAGAATTTGGCTTGTTTACAACTTTTCATTGCTGCATAAACTTCAATCACTGATGACATGTGCTATTCAGACCTGCAAACATTTTGGTACTAATTCCAGAACCCAACATCTGAATGCACTCCTCTTGATGAATTCCTGCCGCAGGGTAAAGTTTTTATTAGCTGTACTGTGCTAGTTGAAGTAATAAGAAATATTTTTCCATTGTTAAGTGAGAGAAAATATAGGATCATGATCACCTTATTTCTTTATATGGTAAATTTCTGTTCAACGTTCTTTGTATTTTTTTTCCTTTTAATTGTGTGGACAAAATATTTATTTTTGTGCTGTTGTAAATAGGAGAAAAGAATTAGAAATTTTCAAATTACCATTGATGACTTCCTTTGTCTCATGTTGACAGCTTTTCTCCTGTAACTCCTCCTTCGGCTCATCATTATTAGCTCCCCGAGTGTTGTTGGCCTTCTAACCACCATGCTGCTGTTACTTCTAAATTTAAAGTTGTTTCCCTTCGAATCTTCTTGCATTGAATGCACTCTATACGAGGGAGAAACTTTTCTCATAAGACCAGAATTTGGTGGATACAGTGGAAATAACCATTCCAAGAAGGAAGCACCAGTTGGGCTTGAAGCTCCAGTTGCATAACTGTTTGTGCTACTGTCTGAATTGGAATCTGGTGTTGAAGAGAACTCAACGTGTGGACTAGTCTTGCCTATTGAAGACTTTGTCTGATTAGGCACGATTATGGAGCTTAATGATTCATTTGTTTCAAAGCCAAACGCTTCAAAATCCAATCCCTTTGTCCCATTGTTCTCATTGTGTGCTCCACCATCACTACTGCCAGTTGTCTCATCATGGTAGTAGCCATTACCATTGGAGGAAGTATAGGGCAGATTGATGGGGTCCATCTGTGGGAGCATTGGTGATGGGAAAAAGGGGAGAGGTTTTCCTGGCTTCTCTTCCCAAAGAAAAGGAACCGAGGCAACAAGCTTGACTGGAAGTGTTGTAACTGTGGAGATGTTGGGTGATGAAATTTCACAATTTGGCTGGAGAGATGGCGCAGAGCTAAAAGGTTCATCTGTTTCGAAGCTAAATGCTTCGAAGTCCATGTCAACAAATCCATCGTTTTTACTCTGTCCTCTGCCTTCCTTACTGCCGATGTCCACATCCTCGAAGTGATCAGGCTCACTGAAAGGATTATAGGGGAGATCACTGGGGTTCGTGTGTGGGAGTGATGGTGGTGGGAACGAGTGCAGAGGTGTTCCTGGCTTCTCCTCCCATTCAAAAGGAATCGATGCAACAAGCTTGACTGGAAGTGCTGGAGCTGTGCTAGTGGTAACTGAGGCCATCTCTGGCTTCCAATCTTTCTTGGGAAATCCTGGCCTTTCCTCCCAAAGAAATGGCACGGAAGGTGGGTTCTTGATGCGTTTTCTGTATTCTTTTAGCTCAATCTCATCCATATTGAATTTTGATCTTTTAGGATGCTTGATGCCAGTTGCATGGTTTTGCATGCAATTATATACGGGATGTGGGTACACGAGTGGATTAGAGGATTTGCCATAAACTGCCATCCTAATGCACCTATTCTTGATGATCTGCTCTAACTGTAACTGCTCTATTTTGTGGTTTAAGTGATTAGTTCACCTGCTCTTTTTTTTGGGTTACCCTTTTTGATGACATTGGCATAAATTAAATAAAATCTCGGACGTGCCAAATTAAATGGTTGACTGAACTTTCGTCTGGAAGAAGATAATGCAACATGAATTCTAGAAAAAGTCTACATGTAATATACAATGATGTTTTTCACCGTCAACAGTCCATAAAACCTTTTTCGACTTCTTTTGGAAACCTCCGGTTTCAATATATATATATATATATATTTTTACACAGTTAATAGAATTCTTGATGGAGAAATTTTACTTATCAAAAACACACTGGAATACTAAATGGACGTTTGTAATGCTTGTTATTCTAATATAACATAATCCAGTATTTCTGACCGGAGGAGGAAAAAAAAAAAAAGAAAATACAAGAAAAGCACATTGAAATATAAAAACATGTTATACCATTAAAATGCATAAAAAAAGACAAGGATTTAAAGATTCAATCTGAAAATTTATTCATCTTTTATGCTAAGATGGGTAATGTTGACTTAAAAAACTCCTACGTAGTCATGAAATGGAGTTCTTTCTAAGGCTCTAGTAAAGAAAAATCTCGTTTTGGGATGACAAATGAAAATGAAAAATATGAACGACTGAAAGAACTTAAATTATAAAATAATCCTTTAATATAATTTTTATTCAATAATAATGGAATGACAGTTAACATTTAGGCTTGAATTGAGACAATGTATAGTTTAAGGGTAAAAATAGCTATCGCACTGCCGAGTTGGAGTTGGGACGACCAAAATAGAATATCCATCATCCTTAAATTCTATAAGACCAAGAGGCTAAGGAAGGATAGAGGAAATCCACGTGTAGCAACTAACTTCTACTTAATAATATAAACAATTATTTTAAACAGTGTTTGATTGTAAGGATTGGATTGAATAAAAAATAATTAAACAAGATAAATATAGGAAGAATATGACAGTATATATTTATTATATCATATTTTGTTTGTATTGTATATAATATAAAATTTATATTAAAAAATTAAGTATTTATATTATAAAATAAACAATATTTCTGTAATATTTATTAAATATAATATTAATTAATTCAATTTTATAACACAAGAAATAATTTTTAAGAATGTAAAATAGTTTTGTTTTTTTGTCCAATAAATTTCATTTTTGTACCATCATGTAGGTGGGACAAAATTTAAACCTTTGTCTAGTCCATCAAGCTAACTTTTTATCTAGTCTAATATTACATAATTACGCAACAAAACGCTATTAAAGAGTAACCCAAATATATATTCTGTTGCTTACTATTACACTACAGCCAACGACTTTGGCTGCAATTGACGAAAGAAGTACATCTTCTTATCGTAAGATATTAAAAATTGAATTGGCTAAACAATACTTATTTATGAAATATTGCAAATATCATGGAGGATGATATTTATGGTTTTCATGATTTCATTATTAAAAACAAAGTTAGCCAAAAAGCCATCGCGTTGAACTCATCCAATGGGGGAAAAAAAAAAAAATTCATCTCCTTGAAATTTAGGAGATGAGCGATATTATCTTTGCATATTATATGTTTGTAAACAACTATCTTAAATACTATCAATTTGAATTATTTTATTCGTCTTAAAGGAATCTATGTGCTACAATAGAAAATAATTTTAACTCCAAGCATAAGCAAAATGTTGGAATTACTTTAATAGTTGGATTTGGTTTATTGGAGTCTTTTTTTTTTTTTTTAATTTTTTAGGTCACTTAATTAGGCTTCTTTTTTTTTTTTTTTTTTTATCAAACATGTCGAATGATCCGTATCTAAGGACTTTATGTAAATATGATTTCATTAATTTAATCAGCCCTATCCAACTCCTACATGAGGACATTTTTCAAGAGAAAAGCCTTTTTAGCTTAATGAAAATTTATTGCATCTTAGGTTGCGTTATTTTTGCAAGGTGACTACTTTCTTTAGCATTCACATAATAAAAGTTTTACGGTAGGTACTAATTTTAGGAGATTGGGTTTAGTAGGGGCTCTTAATGGCAATTAAAAAAATACTTGATTATTACGAAGTTTCAATAGCAAGGGTTTATTGCAAAAAGGTGACCTGTATTTTAGGTCATTTGCAAATAAGTGCTTATGTTTTATTTTTTGACAAACAGGTGACTCGTTTTTTTTTTTTCTTTTTTTTTTGTTGATTACAGGTTTGGACGCATGTCTTAGTTTTATTGATGGGCAAAAAGTTAATGAAGAGAACTAATATTATTAAATATATTATTCATATAATTTATTTAATAGAATGAAAATACTAAGAAAAGAAGAAAGAAAAAACACAGATGCGTCCATTTTTCTGAAGATCCGTAGGTTTCTCCAAGCCGGCCATTGCAAACCCCTGTTATGATCAATTCTTCCGTTTTTCATGCTATTCCTTCTGAATCAAAGGTTCGAGCTTCATGCCTAATTTTTCTTTTTAATCGCATTTCTGGTCCGTTGAAAGTGTCAACAGAATCAACCCTTCGATCCAGAAACACTTGGAAGCTCAGGCCTCAGAAGTTCAATGGAGTTAATCTCTTTGTTCCTTGGCCGACTATTTAATATAAATATATGGAAAAACCATCATCTTCCTCCTCAAACAAGAAATACTTTAGGCAACTCTTCGTATATACATACGGTGCTAGTTTGACCCATAATCAACCTTAAACCACCGGTTCATAAGTTGGCAATTAATTAAACCAAGCTCAATCCTTAAAGCTATAGGCCAGGTCAATACACATAGTTATGCCTCTTATTTTTCTAATTTTTTTCAAATTTAATTATCTGCATTTCCATTAGTTATTATTAATAATTTATCACTTACTCACGTATTTATTTTTTCCCTCTACATAATTCTAATACTTTATATGAACATATAATGACATATGAACGGTGAACTTTTATTTTCTATTGATTTTTTTTTTTCTATTCTAAAATAATTGATTTAAACTATATGGTGTTTGTTTTGTTTCTTTTTTAAAAAATTCTGAAATTCAAATGGATCCAAACCGATGGTCGATCCGCTAGTTCAAGAGCTCACCAGGTTTGCTGCTTTTTAAGACTCAACCACAAAGGCCCTTAGAGCCCGGTGATTCATTGGCTGATTCAAGCTCGTTCACATCCGAGCCGAGCTGGTTTGAAGGCCCATCGGGTTGGTTCACAATTTGGAACCAACCCTTGCATAAGTTTACATACATACATACACACATACCTGAAGCTATTTTTTAGATTTGGAAACAATGGAACAAAAGCCGATATAGTTCTTAAAAGGGCACCAAATTCACCAGATGGACGGGGAAATCTCTGCATAAAAGCCATTCTCATCTAAAGAAGGTAAAAGCAAGAAAAAAAAAAAAAAAAAAAGCACCTAAAACACTATTTTCACATTACATAAAACAAAACATACAGATACGAGAGGACAGAACCCATACCTGCCCATCGAATAAAACATTGAATGCTTTAATTATCTTATAACTCTCACGACATGGCTACTAAGACTATCAGCTGTCCTCGCATATCCATCCTCCTTTTATCGTTTGAGAAAAGCCACAAACACCTCGCTTATCTTTGAAGCCATGAAATTACTCGTTTTCGTGCCACGTGTAATACATTACGAGCAGGATGTTCTTTTCTCTGGTGCTCACAAGAAGCTAGTGCCTTCTGCGAGGTCATTCAAGTTTGAGAGAATTTGTGCTCTAGTGGTTCCAATCTGATTCGCGATTTCCAGTTGTTCATCCAGCGACAGCATCTCATAACTGCAGAAATATTCATCACCATGCCATCAGATAACTTATGATTCCAGAAAAGTGTCAAGTAGAAACTGTCTTCAGAAAAGGAGGTGAAGACTTACTGGCACAGCAGCTCACAGTCAACTATGCTGTCAGGTCCGGGCCGATGCGCCCTCCCATTGGAACAGAATTGGCGAAACGATCGTGGATTTAGCCCAGCAACATGAGGAACAGCATCAACAAGTTTTCTCTGAAGTGACTGAAGCCTACGGAACGTGAGTTCATCAAGAGGTGCAATACAACCGATGCTACCATCCAATGTCCCAAATAATAGAGCAAAGCGGTTTGTTTTGTCAGATACAGGGGTAGCACCACTTTGACCAGATGAAGTCGGAAGCATCTGCAACCGCAAAAATTTGGTCACATGGGCACCGACATGAAACTCTGCCCTTGATAGAAGCTTCTGGCCTTTCCAACTCTCTGAAATCTTGGGAGCATAATAGAATACCTGCTTTAAGCAAGAGAAACAAGCAAATAGCTAGTTGAGAAACATCTCTTCCAATGCTAGTCATGGAAAGACAGCAGAATTCATGAAAACAAGTACTCCCTTCAAAATTCTCTTTTCTTTTAGTAACAGTGAATTGTAGATTCAGATTTGGCAGAAGTTTCTCCTTTTGTTTTTTATCGGAAGTAACACAGGAATTGCTGCCCTTTTTCATTTTGCTAATGTGAAAAAAAGAAGCAAAAAGTACTTCATAAAATCTGGTTTATTGCCACTGAGACTGACAAAGTCATTCCCTAATCTCATTAGTCTTGTCTGATTCATGCACAAACATATGGCAACCATTCCCTAACCTGAACATCAGGCTTTAATGCCATTTTGACCAGAGAAAGGAGTCTTGCAGAAAATTTCAAGGACAAAATAAGAGAAATCATGCAAACCAAAAAGGTGTTTTTTTCCCAATAAGGTCAAAAGTGACCAACTGTAACAGCAAAGAGTCAATTAAAGCCACATATACGGCGGATCATTTGACCTGAATATTCTTTTGCTCATCTGACACGAGGAGACTCAATGTACTTCCATCAATCAGAAACTCCGTAGCGAAACAGTCCAGAGAACCAAAATCCTTCGCAAGCAAGCTGAGCTGAGATCCTTGTTCTTTCCAACTAAGAAAATATATGCTTTTGTGAATGTCCCCAAGAAGAATGAAATTCTTGACCTGAAATAATAATCCGCAGAAAAACGATCAAGCTAGTAACATGGGGGTACCAACTTCAATAAGATAACAGTCAAAACATTCAAGCTAATTGCATTCCATTTGAACAACATAACTATATATGGAAGTGAGCACGAAAACTCCAGGCTAAAAGGTAAACTTACAACATTCAAGCTAACAACATATAGAGGAGGCACATCAAAGAATGCTACTCCGTTCAATTCGGTGCCAGTCCACTTGTGTAAGATGATTTTGGGACCTGAAGCTATCAAAAGATGACCTTGAAGTGAGGCTACAGCAGATATAGCACCCTTCAGTTCCTTTGAGTACACTTCTGTAACCTGAAAAAGGCACAGACAGATAGATAGAACTCAAGATATTGTCATGCTATTCTTGTGGAGAAAGCCCAAGCCTCCAAGGTTTGGAATAAGATGAGGGGAAAGATTGAACTGATTTAAATGCAACCCAACCAGGCCAGCTACTTACCGAAATTTGAGAATCATCAGCATTTTTTCCAACTGAAAATAGAAGGATGCGGCCTCTCGCAGCAACATCCTCTCCCTGCACATATGCAGTCCCAACTGCGAAAAGTGTATCATTGTCTTTTGTGGTTGTATTCTGCAATATTGTAAAAAAGTCAAATCATTTTGTCTAATGAAATGAAGAACGAGCTTGAATGGAAAACTACTATTATTGGAGGAGGAGCAAAATCCATGTTTTAAAAAACGAGTAACTTCCAACTGCAAACTTACAGAAAGGGTTACAACTCGAACTGTTAACGCGTTCTCAGAAATCTGCATTGGAATGGTAGCTCTTGTCTGCCAAGGTCCTCCAGATGGTTCCAAAATCCTGATCTCAAATTCATCAACCATGTATGTCTGGTTCATGTCTTCATGAACCAAATTCTGATTGTCAATCTGATGACTTCCATCTTGGTCAACAAGAGATGAAAGGACTTGGCTCAATGGCTTTTGAACCTATCACAGGGGAAACGGTTAAGTATAATAGCACTCCAACATTAACCTTGCTCAGTGGTAGGTAATTTCAATATGGGTGCCACTCAAGAAACAGCTATACCAAAGGATAGAACCATGATGCATCTTACACCAAAGCAGACAATATCTTGATATATAAAATTCCAGTACTTAAAAGAATTAACCGGGCACCAGCTCTATGTTTCTTGAACTTATAGAGTAGTTTGAAAACATTAATCTAAAAAGTAGGAGTTTGAATATAACAAAGGAAAAAAAAAAGAAACAATTTGAACACCCAAAAAACAATAGGGTGCAATATCTAACTTAAGATGGTTTATGTTACGTGTGTGTGTCAGGAGTAAATTATCATATACAAGGAATAATGCATCAAATGGAAGGAAAGCAACATGTTGTTCAACACCCCATTGTTTGAAGGAGTCAAAGATGAATATACTGAGGAAATAAATCTATCATGTAAGTGATAGAGAGATGAGTCAAGAGCTAATGACTTGAGGATGAAGGCAGAGAAGGGAAGTTTAACTCACAGGAACGCTAACAATAAGAGCATAGAGATTTTTCTCGGCAAAGTATGTGACTTGATGAGGAGTCCCTCTTAATGGAATCTGAACAAATGGTAAATGGTCAGTACCATGGGCCAAAATGCTTAGCTGTCAAAATAGGGAACCGAATAATAAAAAAAAAAAAAAAAACGAAAGAAAGAAAGAGGAGAGGAAGTACCTTTTGTACAGGCCAGTAGTTGTCATAGCTGGAAGATGAAGAAAGCTGGCAAATTTTCATGATGCCCTAAGAAACAAAAACATTGACATGGGAAGAGGAATTGAGATGTTCAGCCTGGAATGAACAGCAAGAGCATAAAGATGCCAGATTCTTACCTGTGATGTAACATAAATAAACCCATGATTGCAGTTTACATTGTGAAGAACAGTGAAGGCCACTATCGATCCATCACACAGCTGCATAATAAGGTGAAACCAAAAAAAAAAAAAAAAACGACCATTATGAGCTCATTTTCTTAGCATTTCTTGGAGATGTTCTACTGCATATTTTGTAAAAGGTGTAACCTTACTATTAATGCACACCTTCATTTATTGAGAAAAAGAAGAGGATGAAGGTAGAGGTTCATAAAATATTGCAAAATATAAGCTGCCATCTAGCAGCATTGTTCACAAACAATCAACTATAATTCTCATATTATATTTGCATTAAGAAAAAGTTCTTTTGAATAAGGGCCCTAAGCAGAAGTTCTGCACCCTGATCATGTAAGAGCCTATGTCAAAATACTATAAAGTTGTTTCATTAAAAGATTCCAAATATTTTTCTTCCCTAAAGGAAAAACCAAGTGTCCAACCTGTGGTTGTATTCGGAGCCGTTCCCTGAAAACCATGAACCAAGCAGGCCGTGATCCTGAAAGAAACAACCCTTGATGTCCTCCAATATTCTTAAAAATGGTGACCCTACGGCATGAAGACGTCTCTTCCCGTGTATATGAATCCAAAGGAACTCGCACAAACCTCAAATTCCTAAATCTTGAAGCACTATTGATGCTTTTACTCACAGAATTTTCAGGAGAAACTACACCCTCATTTTTAGTGCTCCCATCCGAGCCTTCAAATATATAGGCATGATAACAAAGAATTGTCCCATCATTCAATATTCCCAAAAGAAACGGACGACTATGCTTTCCTGGCCATCTCTGCATGGCCAACTCAACCACCTTGATATTTTGCACATTCTCTTTTCTGCCTTGACTTGTTGGTTCACCAGATATTTTCAGCATCTCTTTCCGAGAATCACTAGATGATTCCCACCCAAAGGTATCAAAAAGATGCAACTTTCCCAAAACAAACTTATCCACCGAGAAAACACAACTGAAGTTAGGCACATCAAAAATTTCGAGGGCACCACTCTCATAGCAAACAACACAGTATATATCACCCTGATCATGTGGTGCACCATCAATCGCCTCATCAACACCCGTACTAAGCCATGCATCAGTACTCGCCTTCCTAAGCCAAGGCTCAGGTCCTTTATCATGATATAATGTACAGGCAGATATAGGTTTTTTGGAACTATCAAAAGCAGATGGAGTCATAACTGATAGAGTACAAGTAGATGGATCTGCTCACAGACAGAAAACAAGTTTATTGAAGATATATTAAAAGATCAAAAGAAAATCGCAGTCATGAATGTTGGATATGGCAAGCAATATTCATTGATAATGGCATAGGCACGTGTGACCAACGGTTTTCGTAACGTGACAAAAGAAACTCTATACCCTTGATAAGCTGTTTTTGTGGAAAATTGTAAATTCAGAAACCTGTTTCCTTCGTAAGAATGAGGATGAAAAAAATGAGCATTTATTCTTTACTTGTGAATTTACTTTGATAATTTGGAGTTCACTTGGAAACTTCCTCAATTGGTCTATGGTATCACCTACCAGAGATAAAACGAAAGATTTTGCACCCTTTATTAGAGTTCTTTTCGGTGGTTTTGAGGGTGTGAACAGGAGAGAGGCAGCAGCAGTTCTTCACTATTTTTGGCAGAAAAAGAACTCAGTAAGATTGGGCCTAAATCCAAAGAAAGCTGGAGGAGTAGTTAGGAATGTGGTTAGTTCAATCATTCCTCTTGATAGGAGTATCTAGTTTTGTGGTGTGGTGGATCTTTGTCTATGATTGGATAGCTTGTCTCCAGTGTAGTAGTTCTGTTTCATGTTGTTTGCAATAAGAAGATTTTAAGTACCAAGCAAATAAGAAATTTCATTCATTGAAGAACAAAAGTCCTAATTATTGTGAGCATTTTTATTCCATCACCTTCAAAATCAGAGGAGATGTCAAACTGTTACATATTGGGAAAAGATATAGAATTTACCATGTGTCCTTGCAAGTAAGGGAACCAGTTTCATCAAAGATTGCTAAAGAAAGGAACAAATAACTAGTACTTATGAGAGAACATATTAGTAAAGGAGTCTAGATGATTCAGCTTATGCATCTCGACCATTTTTCACATTCACAGCATTTATTAACTTCCAATTCCTTGCAAGTTGCAGTTCAAATGAGTTACACATGAAGCAAATATTCATAATATAAGAATCTGCAAAAGCTTACCTCCAACAAGCAGTCGGACACTTCCATCAGTCATCCTTAATAAGGCATATGGATCGGCAATGGACACAGACGACACTGTGAAACTCTCAGATGCCATTCCAGCATCAGAGTTTGGGATCGCTAAGTTTAAATCTTGCATCGTGAATGAACCATCAAGGACTCGTACACCACGTTCAAAAACCTGGATAACTCGACGCCTTCACCCACAAACATGAAATCTTTTAACATGCATCAAGAAGTAGGTTCTTCATGATCAAAGCCAATGTATTATCACAAAATTATAAATATGGTAAGAAATGATAAAAAAGAAGCATATTTTTTTTATGTACTAATAAAAAACTTAGTCACAGCAAACTGGCCCTTAACAATCTGCAAAGAATCAAGAAAGGGATGGAAAACCAAAGGTTCCTTTTAAGGAGCCTTCTCTCGATTGAAGAAACTTATTATTTAAGAAAGACATAGAACAAGCATAAATTTCTAAACCAATTATTTCATGAATTTAGGATAAAAAAAAATTACTAAAATTCACCATAATCTTTAGTAAAATGTCAATTAAAAGAAAGACACAATCATTTTGAAATCGAGAAAAGGTAATCCTCATACAAGTAAGCATGGGCTTAGACAAGGAATAACTTAATCAAAGCTTACATGATACAACTTGTCATAAAAAAACCCATAAATTTCACTTTTGTTTTCCAGTATTCTATCCAAACGCTTCATTCCATGCAATTCTTGTTTAACAAGCCTAGGACGAGTACCTCTCAAGCCCCGCACCCAACTTTCCAATCCATTGTTTCAGCCGTAGTAGTAAATTTTGAGTCATATTTGTAAAAATAAAATTTCCAATCGGTTCACATTTGGAACCTTTAGCAAATCACTCACCATTCACATGTCATCAAGCTACATGCTAAGCATATTTCTAAACCAGCAAAAATTGTTTTCAGAAATCAAGTTATGGGAATAGGAGAACAACATCACCAAGTGAAATTGAAGGAAAAGAATCACAATATGAAAAGGTGCAATGCATTTGCTGAATGTACCCAATTGCTTTTTTTTACTAGGACCTAATTTATAATTGGACCAGCTAGCTTCGGGCACATAAACCACCGTATAAGACACATACTAGTTGACTTCAACATATGTTGTGTAGGTGGTCCAAGTAATGATCTTGATGGAGATTGAACTAGGACATCATGCAAATTACCATGTAAATGTCCCAAGTGTTAACCAATAAACCAACACCCTTGGGATGGATATCAGATTTTTTTTTTTTTTTAACCTAAAGAGCATGCGATCTCTTGACAAAGCAATGTAATATTGCGATGCAAATTGACATATCAATGCTAACAAACAAGTACCTTCCAAACAGATTTCCCGCTGCAATTGTTCTTCCTTGGACATAATAGTCAACACTTTCAGTAACTTCGGTCAGATCATCAGCTATTTCAAGCACCTGGTGCAGAAAGTACAGAAAGAGGAAACTAAAGTTTAGGGAAACAGAGAGAACCAATATTGTATTTTGTCCCATCATATATAAGGAAATATATGAAAGTGCTCCTGTTTCTTTTTCTTGTCTGTTGGGGGAAAAAATAAATTGTAAACATAATAGTGTTGAGTCCTCATTGAGCTAGGATGAATGAATTGAAAAGCTCAAAGCCCCAGCAAATAAATCAATACATATAATATATATATATACACATATATATAAAGAACTCAACTAGTCCAGTAAGTTATTGCTCAGAACAAGCTATATATATATATATATAGCAACAGCAACAGATGAAACTGAAGGAAAACAGTTAGTGATTTTATTTGATACAAAGAATAAACTATTACCATCGTTCGGGACTCGAGGCTAATGATCAAATACGCATGATATTCATCATCATCATCAACTCCAAGCTTAGAAGAATCCACACCACGGGAACTTTTGTGATACACAGTCCAGATACCTCTGCAACCCGGTAGTTCAACCTATGAATGTTTGTTGGGTAAGCAATGTGAACTAGCATCACAATTGTGGTTGCAGCATATAAATTCGTAGTAATGGCACTTCAATTATTATTTTGAGTAAAGAAATAGAAATAGAAAGTACACTTCCATTACTAGTTCTTTCTATTCTTTAGCAATTGCATAGATAAGACTATCAAGACAGCTAAAATATTCCACACCCCACCCCCCCAACCAAAAAAACAAAAACCCCCTTTTCTCTATCCCCTCTTTAACGATCTAAAGTCAGAACAGTTCAATCATAATGTTAGTACTTCCAATCAAGCACCTTCAATAAGGCATCAAATCCAATATCAAGTGTGTTAGTCCTCTCAGCTAAATGAAATTCGGAAGATGCTTTCCTACATGCTCCTTTCATTGAGTTCTCTAGTCATACGAAAATTTGCAACTGGTGGTCCTCTTTTCCCTTATACTTAACTACATGCTTATCTTTCGGTAACTGTTTTAGCCATCCTTACTGCCAATGCTAGAGATGAAAAGAGGTGAATTCAATATCTTGAGCAGCATAAGAAAATGATGAAAGCAATCGTATTCTGATAGAAACACACCTCTGTAATTACTTCTGGGCGAATAGATTGCCGAAGAACACATAAAGATCCATTCTTGCCATGACCAGAACAACATACCTGCAATTTAACAAAATAAAGGTATATGCATCCCATTATCTAAGTAACATTCAATTCAAAGTTTGCACCTTTACCATCCACATGGTCTCAAGAAAAACACTCTAGCCATCCATTACACTGTGTCACAAATCATATCCATAAATATCGATATATCATAGCATTTTAATTGTTTCTTGGGTTGTCCTTTTTTTGTCTCCCCCCCTAGTTTTATCTTTGTAGCCTTTAAGTGTCATAATTCCTAACGGTTACCCCTAGCACACATCTATACATGGAGGAACCATCTCAGTGTGCTTCCCCCCATCTTTTCATCTATGTATGCTGCTCTACCTTTTCTCCCTAATAACTCTCATTCCTATCTTATCGATTATTGTATGGCAATCTGACTTAGCAAATTGTCATCAACATTACTCTCATTTTATGTTGTGTTCACAGTCTACTTATTAGCATTTAAACCAATAAAACATCATTTGTATTGTAGTCATCCAACAGAATTTACCTTTAAACTTTCTGAAATAATGCACCTCTCTAATTCATCCATCATGCTTGAATTCAGCATGTAACATCTTTATCTATACTTCAATCCTTTTACAGTATTTTATCAAAAATACTTAAGACACTGATTTAAACATATTTTCATTCCCCTGCATTCACAAAAATCCAATCATCCTCCTAATGTTGCCAAAATCAAACCACTTTTTCAAGGGGCACACACAACCTTAATTTGACTATCCAACTCCAAATACGTTAGCTACTCTACAAGATCCATACACCAGTTAGTATTCTTTGTGTTATGTGAATAACCTCAAGAAATGTCCTCTTGGAGGGATTGTAACCCAAGACACAATGCAAATTTCCATGAAAGTTATCGTCCATTATCCATTTGCCCAACCATGAGCTTCATATATAGTATTTTTTTGCCTACTTAATATAATACCTTCCCCTTTAAAGTTTCACGTGTCACATTGACCAAAATTATGCAATCAAAAGACAACATACAGCATGTTATCATCTCCTAAATATATTTAGTAAGTTCATCCATGAATAATGTGAATAGAAAAGATAGGGGCTTATAACCGATCCTTGAAGTACACCTATCTTATAAGGAATTCTTGCGTCAAACCTCCAAGTGTCATTACCATGGCACTCCATCACTATACATGTCTTTGGTAGCTTAGATGCCATTGCTTTTACACTTTTCTAGATCCCTCCATAAGACCTCTCTAAAACTCTATCATATGCTTTTCAAGACCAATAGACATCATATTTGAGATTTTCTACTTATATGTTTCTACAAGTCTTCTTACAAGATATATAGCTTCCCACGTTGACTTTCTCAGCATAAATCCAAGATTAACTCTAAGAGACACCAGTTTTTCTCTTTAGTCTTCTTTCAATCACCCAATGCAAAAGTTTAATGGTATGGCTCATCATTTAATGCCTCCATAATTTGCACGGGTTATGTATCTCCTTTATTCTTATATAAAAGAACCAAAACGCTTTCCCATTAGTCAAGCATTTTTTTAGTGTTCAAAATCATGTTGAGAAGACCTAAGAACCATATTATACTGTTTTTCTCAAAGTGTTCACGTTTTGATTAGAATGTCATTTGGTCCAACCGCTTTCCCATTTAGCATCCTTGTGGTGAGGTTTTTACATTAGTTACAAGAAATTTCAATAACATACAATATTATAAACTCAAATTACTTTGAATTGAGATCATTATCTTTTCCCTCATTAAATAGTTGATAAAAAAATCGCATCCATCTCTCTTCAAGTATCTAGCTACTAATAAGAATCTCAAAAGTCCAAGTCTTCACTACACTGCTTTCTTGGCCTCTATTCTTGTAGGTGCTAGGTGCTAGGTGCATAACTTTCTAGGTTTTCTTTATCTCTACAAATATTGATATGAAAAAAAGGTAGTTCTATTGAATTGAGAAATTGAGATTAAAAACCCTAATTGGAGTTAAAAGGATGCATGCATCAGACCAAATGTGCTCCAACAACTTGAAATTTCAGCTCCTGGTTCTCCAAACTGCAGGAATGAAATGGCTCAAATAATCCCTAACTCCTAGCTTGACTCTTTTATACTCCCTATATCGCTAAATGTGATGTCACGTAACTATATCCTATTGAACTAATAGTAAAGGGATCCAGACTCTGCAACTTGATTCTTTCTACACCTCTCTAATTCACACTAAATGTTATGTCATGTGACCATATCTAAGAGGACTAATAATAAAAGAATTTGGATTCTAAAACTTGACTCTCTCTACCCCTCTTTCGCCTCTGTTTTACATAAGATTAGGGCTGCAAACGAAACCAAATGAGCCGAGCTAAGCTAAAAACAAAGGCTCGGGCTCAATTCATCTCATTTAAAAATTATCGAATTCGAGTTCAAGCCAAACTTTTTTTCGAGTTTGCAAATGAGACCTAAGCTCAACTCGTTTAGATAAACGAGTTTTGTCTTGAGCTTAAACCAAACTAAGCCGAGCCGAGTTTAGCCTAGCCTAACCTAAAGCAAACCAATCTCTAACTTACTCACAGACCTAAATATATAAATAAATAGATTGACAAATAGTAAATAAAGATTATATTATACATTATATATTATCCTATAATATATTATGTATAATATATTTGGGTAAGTTATTATATATTTATATATATTATGTAGATATTAACTTTTAGATTTTAATAATATATAATATTTATAATATATATAAAACCCGTAAACCTACTTACAAGCCTAAACAAGCCCACTCATGAACGTAAACGTAAACTAAAACTTTACTCGTTTACTAATCGAACTCGAACCGAACCGAGCCGAGCTGAGCTCAAGCAGCTCGCGAGCACCTTGACTCATTTGCAACTCCACACAAGATGTTATGTCATGTGACTATACCTTATTAGACTAATAGTGAAAAGGATTTAGATTCTACAACTTGACTCTTTCTAACCATCTTTTGCCTCTCTATTACACAATGCAACATCAAGAACCATCTACAATATTAAAACCAGCTATCCAATTAAGGCTAGTGCATTAATCATATAAGGCAATTCATATGCCTAAATTAGCCGTTTTTATAAATTAATAAATGTTAATTTACACACACACAAAGAAATGCACACTACAAACATACAAAACATCACATCATTACATCTTCAAGCTATTCATTAGAATCAATATGAGATGTTACATGAAGCTATTATTTTGCATATAAATCACATTGACAACTCAACATGATCAAAGAAGTGTAGTATGAGAATTATAATACCAAAATTATAGCTTAAACACTTGGAAGCAAATGAAACTACATTTATATCTTCCACATGGCTATGTATTTATTTATTTCAACTATATGAGTGGTTGATTTGAATATAGTTTTGATGAACCAAGCTAATAAAGCAATAATTATAATTGGAAAATGTTAATGGGTGCCTCTAAGGCACCTTTTAAGGCTCAAAAGAATAAACGTTTTCACCTTTTCATGTACTTGCTTAAATGTGGAATATGTAATCAACCTTAGAAAATAGAAAAGTTCTACCTTAGCAATTCTAAACTAGTATCCAAAGGGCACTCATTAAAAGGGATATGTCTAAGCATGTTTTTATTTTTATTTTTTTTGTGTTTATATTTTATCTATATCTTATTCACATCTATTTTATATCTAATCTATATCTATTTAAAATCTAATGTTTGAAGTATCTTATCTCATCTTATTATCTTATTTCTAGTTCATAATTATGATAAGATTAATAAATAAAATATGAGAATTGAAAAGTAGAAATTTACGTGCTTCATGTAAAAAAGAATAAAATAAATGAAAAATAAGTTCAACTTTATCGAGATTCGTTAAATATTTAATTTTATAAGAGTTGTATAGATGTACTCACATTTCCATCTTTTTGGTATTTTATTTTTGGCAAAAACAAAGTTTGAATAGATACCAAAAAGATGGAAGAAGGATGAAACAAGTTGACCCTAATGTAGTCTAACTTTCATCTTTTGCTTTTTCTTTTTCCATGAGCACACAATTAAATTTCCTCATCCTCACAGAACTTTGCTTCCTGATTCATGAGTTTTTACCGCAGACTTTAAAGCAGCAAGTCCACTCAATGCACATGTGTGCATCCAAAGGTCAAACACCACCTTGGTTGGTAGCATCAACTAAGTCACTAGATTGTCCTGTTTCTGCGCTAAGTGGTTAAGCCACATATCTACATCAATATTTTCTTGGGCCAAATATCTTCATCCAATTAAAGTTCTTGCTTTAAATCACTATATTCTTTTTGAATGAAACTGGTTTTTTTTTTTTTTTTTTTTTTTTTCAGTTCATATATTTTGCATTCTTAGGATTAGTTGACTGAATTTGTTTCTTAAGAAGCTGCCAGGTAAGCTTAACAACATGGAAGTAAATCACACCATGAAACAAAGGCTATACAAAAGAATGTGGTGCAAACAAAAGAGAATAACTTTCTTTAGATGAATATGAATATCACGGATATTTTATTTGATTATGCAAAAAGATATACTGAGATTTTTTGGAGCAACACGTTATTCTATTATTGGGTATTCAGCACGTGGCACACATAGGACATCCATATATCCTCATATTGGAAATTATGAGAAAAATGACTTTGCAATGCTCATCATAGTTCAAGTTTGAACATGAAACTGATAATAGATGATGAAACCACTAAAAGTTCAAACTATATGCAAAAATACTAAAGATAATTAATGAGCACCACTAAAGCGGGCAAACAGGCTGGTGAAGACCAGGTGCCGCCTGCCTTACCAACTCATAATTACTCTGTTTGGCAACTCCAGTTGCATTTGCATCAGCATTAATTCTTAACCCATACGCAAAGTCTTTTATGGGGCCAACATTGATGAATGAATCCCTTACTGCAAAAGAGAAGGATTTCTGCATATAAAAAAGGAATATAATAATTATACAAGAATTATGGCAACACAAGCAAAAGATGCAAGTCATAAAGTTCAAAGAAGAAAATTACTATAATCAACAACTCCCAGGGTAACAACCCAAAAAAAAAACTCCTCTTAGCTATTCAAGCCGTTTCTGTCCTTGTGATTGTGTAAAAGCAAAGCACATAAACATATGCAGGATATAAAACATCATACATATCTAAGTGAACAAGAGACTTTCCATTGGACAAAAGATTCGTTCCATACAAACCCTGCTCTACCATTTTAAGACAGCTGCTTCAATCACAACTCTACTCTCTCCAGTAACATATCTTGAGAAGACAGGCAACACTCCACATTCTTATCTTCTTATTATACATGAAAAGAACTTTTGGAAAACAGATAAAAGGAAGAAACCACAAATGGTTAATGGAATAACATGCAACCTGTGTAGATTCAGCATTGCTTGGAGCTAAACCATGTACAGCAAGCTCCTCCCCACTAACTATATCTTGCAAAGCATCAGAAGAGGACCTGCGCAACCTCTTTGCTGCAGGAGTGTCACTTTCAATATCCACAACCTGGAAAGCCCATTGCATTAGATACTCCATAAATTATTAAGAACAGTGGATTAACAGTCAAAATCAAAAAGAACAAGCATGATGATACACTTGTGTAAACCAATTAAAACAAATGCACATAAAGTATCCTAATGGAACTTAAGAATGAGATTGATCAACTTTCCCTTTGAGAGTTCTCAAAATGATTTTGGTAAAACATAAGGTTATAGAAAATAGTACTCTCTCTCTTACCTCATCCTTCAAGGCAGATGATGACCTAGATGATCCAAATACACAAGTATATTGCACAAGCAGACTATCACCCAACCGACTTCCAAGAAAAAATAATGACTTGCCAATGTTTGTAATACCCTAAAGCAAAAGAACAACAAACACATTGTTGCGCCACACAATTATCAGCAAACACAAACTGAGAGGCCCCAGAAACTTAATACAAAGGCCTTGAGTTACATAAAGTTTGGGAGTCTTAACTGACCGAAGTAAGCACAGAGGCTTTTGACTTTGACAGATCAAGTCTCTGAACAACACTGCAAATAAATTAAATCACCATGATTCCAAAATGCAAGGGTAATTTTGATCAATTTATATCTTCTACTTTCGTTTGCTTTCCTTCAATTTTCCTGATTGTTAATTTTGCTCCTATCATTTCCTTCTCTTTTTATTTCTTTTCCATCCAAAAGCTTGTTCAAGCAATGTACACTTATAAATGAGAGATTTAGTTACACAGGAACCTCTTAGCAATTGAGATGCATGCACAGGTCCTTAAACTATAACCTCAATAGGAGAGAAATAAAAGAGTTAGGACAATCATGTACCGTCCATCATATACTAGTGTCAGTAGCAGCAACTCTCCAGTTTTTGTCGATATCAATACTACATCATCTAATAACCAAGTGGCGCTGGCAGCATCAAGCTCAACAGTAAAACTTGATTTTGGCATATCTTGGCTGAAAATGAAAAATTCAATATGAATGACAGAAAATAGTAATTAAATTAAGCTGCTCAGGTCACAAAAATTAAGAACAAAATACAAGATATAGACCCACAAGCATAAGCTGAGGACAAAGTTAATTCAACTTTCATCTATCCTTCTATAGTTTATTTTGCACTTTTTGCTTAATTTTTTTTATTCTTTCCTTCTTTTTCCTCATTAAGCCTGTTGAGCCAACAGTATTGGCAGACAAGTTGTCCTCCAATCTTTTTACCAAAATGAATTTGTAGTTGTGAAGAACAGCGTATTTTCATGGTAAGCAATGAAACTCATGAAGCAGTTGAATTTAAGACATAAGCAATGAAACTTATGAAGCAGTTGAATTTAAGACATAAAATGAATAGGGGAAAAAAAAGGCTTTCTTTGATTTGAAGTATACATAATTTGCTTGCTGGATCATCACTTTAATGGCTAAATAAACAAAAACAACCATACATGCAAACAACTACATATGTAAATTCAGAGGGGAAGTAGAGTACAAAAGCAAGAATTTAACCTGCCATCAAAAGAAACAGCATAACTATTCAAAGCCAACAAGCAGGAAGCTGACTGCAAACAGAGAAAGCAGCTGAGTCACGAGCAGGGATGGTCCCATAACTTGGAAACAAAATACAACACCCAAACTTCTTTTCCAATAAAAATTAAGATAAAATGTTTCAGGACCAACCTTCTTCCTTGAATCAAATCAAAGCAAAGGGAAGCAATATATAATACCTGACTGTGGTAATGAATTGTGTTGGCACAAATCACCAGAACACCACCAATTGGAGATGGCACAGCAAGAAGCTTATAGGCATCGTATGGCAGATTCTGATGAGAGGATAGGACAACAGTTACAAACATTATAAGTTATATCAGACAGTTTATTGATTCCAGCAGCATGATGGCATGGAATTTCTTTTCGAATAAAAGAGCAGACAATGTTTCCATAGTCTTGAAAATTCAAAAAATGTGCCTGAAAGTATGAGAATTCGATAAAGTTCTCCAGCTAGCAAATAGAAAAAGAATTGGCAATAATATAATCAAAACTAACACTTCAGTGAACATAACGATCCAGTTACATCAATGATATGGATCACACAGCAATTGCAGAATTAAGCTTTAATATTCTATCACTCAACATAAACTAATAAAGTGCAAGTAAAGAACTTGTTGGTATTTTTAGGGTTTTAACGATTAATAAGGATATGAACGGCCTTTCTGAGGATATGACGCACCAATAAAATCTGCACTACCCTCGCCTCTCTGATATTACCCACGAGATTAACGAGTGGCATTGTTTGCCACAATTTAAAGAATTGATAAGAACAAGATTGAGAAGATTCTTACTAACCCAAAAAAAAAGATTGAGAAGATTCTTACTAACCCAAAAAAAAGATCGAGAAGATTCTCAAGGGAAAATATTCAATATTACAAGCAAAAAGTGTCTCTAAAAGAGCCTAACAAAGTATTTATACGATAGTTAAAACAAACCTAAGGATAACCTAAAACAAGAAGAAATAAAACAAAAGTTCATAGCGGTTCATGGTTGGGGAACACGACCACATTCCTTGACGATGCTTCCAAAGACAACTCAAAATTTTACACCACAATGAATTGAAATTGAAAAATTTATACCGAATGGATAACGCCCAAGTTCATAGCCATGAACCTAACTGTGCTTCTCTCGTCTAACATTGTCTGAATCTATATAGGTGAAACACACCAATGATCTCTTACTAGCCACATGTGTTCTTCTCCAATGAAGCAATTGGTCTTCAGTTCTTGGCATACCACCTTCCCTTTGACCTCTAGCAAAGTTGTAGACTCTCCCAAAGCCACAAAGTGCAATAAGAATGAACTAACAAGCTGTAATTATTCCTCAAAAGGCTTACCATGCAAAATCCCCATAGCTAAACTCTGAAGTCCTTTGGCCTAATCTCAATTAATCAGACGAATGGGTAAATGATTCCCATCACTTAAGTATTGGTTACATGCTATTATGATGTCAAACATGATGTAATTTCATAAATTTTTTTGTTTATAGGAGGTATCTAAGCATCAAGAAACCCCAAATAGTCAGTTGCACATTGGTACTATGACTTGTAAATTTTAGAAATCATCTAGGTTTCATTACACTAGCAATGCAAAGTATGGCCAAGCTGGACTAGAAATGAAGTATTAAGAGGAAAAGCTTGTGGAACCTTAAAATCCCAAACGACGCATCTTCGTCTTAGAGGAAAATTCTCCAAGCTAGACCCTTAGCTAATAAGATGCTCACTTGGAAGATTGGGGATGATAACCTTCTCTCTTTTTAGTATGACAATTGGCACCCAAAAGGTCCTCTTATGGGCTGCATAGATGAGCAAACAAGAGCTACCATTGGATTCCCGAAAGATACTCTTTTAAGTTCCTTCATTTTGGATGGAAGATGGCATTGGCCTAGAGGAGAAAGACGGAACGTCATCACGGCAGACATTGAGGATATACACCCTCAAGCAAACATGCCAGACAGGTTGGTGGAAGCAAGCAGAAACCAAACCCCTCTCCATCAAACAAGTTTATATTCTAGCAAGACAACGACAGCCAAAACAGCCTTGGGCTCCTCTGGTTTGGCATAAGAAAATTGCGCTAAGCATGCCATGATACTATGGATGATTGTGCAAAAGAAACTATACACTCTTGACAAAATGTATCAATGGGGTATGACCATGGAAAAGACATGCTACCTATGCTGCAATGATGATGAATCGAAGGACCACCTCTTCTTAGGCTGCACTTTTTCCAAACACATATGGGAAGAGATAGAGAAGACCTTGAATTGGAGGTCCTTGAAGCCTTCCCACACCTCTTCTATAGAAAGTTTTTTGAATAATCTCGGTCTCAAGAGTTACAACGAAGACCCAAGAAAAGCTACTGCATCAGTGTGTTACCACATTTGGAGGGAAAGAAACAGTAGAAAGGTGAATGGAATTTGCAACAATGCTAACACAGTCTTGAGGACAGCTTTAGCTTGCATAGTATAGATTATTCTGTTATTGTATACCTCTATTCGCAACTAGTATCCTTTTGTTTTTTGACACTAGGAACAAATAGAAGTTTTATGTCTTATGTACACATCTTATGTACATTCTAGTGAAATGAAATTATCTCCTTCACCAAAAAAATCTTGTAAATTTCAGAAACCACCTGGATTTTCATTATACTGGCAATGCAAAGTATACAATGATGGATCAAACAAGAAGAAGAAGAACTCTTTAGCTTGCATTTGCCAACAAAGCCAATCTTAAGTTTTTTGTTTCTTTGGTAAGTTATGACCTCCTAAATTCAAATTTCCAGTTTTCCAAAATAATTTGTGTGCAAAATAGAACGTTTTTTGGTTTTTGATCCATGATTTGTAAAGAAAATAAAAGATATGGATGTTTCCCTTAGAGTACAATCACAAAAGAAACAAGCTATCTGTGTAATTCCTACTACCTATCACTACTTATATTGCATGATACTGCAAACTGCCTATAACTATTAATATTGACTAATAAAATATTACTATATTATTATAGGTCCTAAATAATAATAAACCCTAAACAACTAAAATACTGAAAGATAATAAAATAATACAAAAATATCCTTAAAACCTAAAATAATATTAAATCTTGCACAAATCTTCTAAAGCCAAGCTTAGAAATCGATCCTTATCATCTTCCCCAAGCTCAATGTTTCGTCCTTGAATCTTGAACAAGGATATTCACTTGGATTGAAGACTAAGGTGTAAAACTCAATGAGGATTAAATAAAAACATCCAGTGAGCCAGGCTCATGCTGCAAATCCTCTTTGAACGAGCATCTCCCATAACAGTACAGTATTAACTCGTTGAATATCTACTTGCTCAGAACAAAACCCTCAATATACTCAAGCCACACATCTCATGGCCTCAACAACAATCTTTGCAAACACATTCTGAATCCTTCTTTTTCCTCCATTCAATACACCACAACTGCATTAATCACCTATATTCTTCTTCTCTCCTTTGTGTTTTTCTTTTTTCTTTTTTTTCTCCATCAACAATACAAAGAAATGCTAGCTTACACATAACCTAGGCTCTGATACAAAGATAATATAATTAATTTTCAAAGGTAAAACTAATCAAATATGAAGAACAAATTGTGCACAAAATGAAATATTTTTGGCTTTTGATTTATGATTTGCAGAAGATAACAGATATAGATATTTCTACAATCACAAAAGAAACTACCATTTGCATAATTCCTACTACCTGTAAGTACTAATACTACCGAACACTGCAAACTGCTTACAACTACTGATACTGACTAATGAAATATTAGTAAACAATAATAAAAAGTCCTAAAAAATAATAAACCCTAAGCAACTAAAATATTAAAATATAATAAGTTAATACAAAAATATCCTTAAAGCATATAATATTATATATTCATGGCTGCTCAGAGCACAAAATCTTCTGAAGCCAGGCTTGGAAATCGATCCCTGTTCAGTAGTCATGAGTTCAAGAAGCAGAAACATAGCTCTGTGCAAAGAATGCAAGATAAGGTTGCGTTTATATTCTTCCTTTGCTGGTCAAGGAAAAATGGTTGCATTTTGCTCGCTCCCTCACTGATATATGTCCCCAGGTTCATGAAACTCTTCTACATGTTTACAAGCGACACTCGAGACTTTCCAGGCTTTATGAAGAATAGTATCCTTTAGTAGTTGAATTTCCTTTATATTTTTAGCTACTAATATCTTTCTTGCAGGTACAGCATGCTAGTAGAGAGGTTAGAAACGTCTAGAATAAGTCATTGCACATACTCCCGTAATAATCATCACCAACAGCTCATATGAATAGAGAGACTAGATATTTTAGAGGACAGGAGAACTTGTAACAGAAAAGAGAAACCCTAGCAGAGCAGTTGGAGGATTCATAGCCGGATCCCATGTACTGATTTCATTGGTTATCAATGAAATTGCTGATTTCTTTTAGAGAACTCATCTGTGGCCCTATCACTCACCTTATGCCCATATTAGGCAAGAAGCTTTTTTTGCACAGGATGCATCTTCAAGAGAAAAGGAGCTCTTTTTCAATTAAAATATTAGGTTTGAGTTTCCTTTAGAGAGACTGAATCTGGTCATCAGACACTGACTCGCCTCCAACATACGTATTTCAATTTACCACATTTTCCAACTATTTGTAGCCCACTTCTCTAATACTTCTAGGACATTCCCCAAACTTTCAGCTCATTCCCCACACATCGTTCAATTTACCACGTAGGATCTTGTTATATCTTTCTCCACAAGTTTCTTACCCTTCATATGAGCTTAGATAAAAGAGGTCTTAAATCAAAAATAAAAGAAGAAGAAAAAGAAAACGCCTGTGTTTTCTTTTCCAAGGACAAATCCCTTCTCAGCCCAAACCCAAAGCACTTATTGTTTAGACCTGTATTAGCCTAAGAGAGGACCCCCTTTATTTAAATATTTTATAATTACCAGACAGAAAAATGATAAAAGGAGATGGTGAACCATGAATTTATCAGCATTGCTTCAACTGGGAATGCATAATAGAAATCAACCTCTGAAACTTTCCATTAAAGAAAATATACTTTAGACTGTGCACTCATCTTTCATACCATCCTCCAACAGGTATTTGACTGACTATCTGCAGTATTACTGCCAGAAAGAGGACATTAGCATTAATCAAAAAATTACCCATTTTCTTGTCCTGGGAAGCCTTCTGAGATGTTTTTACAGTGAAAGGGAGTTTGGGAACCCAACAAACCAAGTGGAACCAAACTAAATTGGACTTAAAAATACTAAATGTGGACAAACTCCAAGTTAAGTTAGCTTTGGAAGTTCAATTCCTCATTAGATTCTCAATTCTAAAATAGAAGTACAGCTTCAAAATACAATGAGGTCGCATAGCTGAACCAGATACAGTCAAATAAATGTAAAATTGGGGAATAATTATTCAAAAACCAAGCTCAGAACATACAGCTGCTGACCATATAAGAGGATGCTGCTTCAAACTTGTGCTAATACTGAGTGCAGATATCATGCATGTGTGGTGTTTCCATGAAATACGTCCCGCACAAGTAAGCTCCTTTTCGTGAAGGATTACCATCACAGGTTCAATATAGCCTATATAAAGTTGAGAGCAACGTAAAATAAACCCCAGAAAAGTAAAAGTGCCTACCATAAGCAAAGGCTCCTTTATATGCAAATCACATTTATTATGATAGAGAAAACTAATTGGCATTAAGAAGCATATATTGTGGTTAAGAAGAATGGGACATCAATATGATTGATGGATGCCATATAATTTACATTTTTTAAAAATATAAAACCTTTAACTAAAGAAAGGCAGCTAGTATACAAGAAAGATACTTCAAAATATTTAAAGATAAAAGTAAGTCATAGTCAAAATGATGGGTATCCAGAAATTTCAATCCATTGGAGTACATTTTTGCGATCTATATCAGACACTCTTGGCTCAACTTTATCCTTAGTTCACTTGCTTAGTTTTTGCCATTCGTATTATTTGAAGTCTACTGTTCCAGTTCTTTTTGTTTGTAGTCCCAAATACAACTGGATGTTAACTGTATCTGAGGTTACTTACCCAAAAGGGTCTACTATTCAGTTCTTATTTGTTTTTAGTCCCAAATAAAACTGGATATCAACCACTTATCTTAGGTTATTTGCCAGCAGGAGAGGATTATTTACTCGATATTACCATTACTTTTTTACTACAAGAACACAGTATCCAAATCGTCCCCAGATTTAGCAATGGCTCTAATACTAGCACTAGATGAGCTTTCTACATTTTCGTAATGAAATATGGAGTCTTTCCCTAAGACAACTAAGGTTTCTAGGAGTTCTGATTACCCACCAATTACAGTCATAAGGAAACGCTTAGAAATTGTTTAAGAAAAACTCAGGCCATTTACCATGCACAAATATGAAATCTTTCACATGCTTCATGTCCATATCTTGCAGACTGATTATATAAGATGATTCTATGCGTGTTGAAATGGCCCCTCCAGAACCAAAAGTGTCATCCTCCCCAACCAAGCCAGAACCAGCCTGACCAAGAAAATTCCCATTTAACGTAAGATGAAATATATATACATAAATATGTAAAATGTCTACATACCAAAGATTCAATTCCTAAAGTAATGCTTTTTTAGTCACACATTTAACTCCAAAGCACCTAAAGTTTCTGCTTTCTAGCATTTCAATATTTTCCCCAGATGATGACCTCCAATAAACTGTTCTTACAGAGCCAACAGACATAGCCGAGGTGAGAATGTACAGTTAACACCCATTAAACAAAGACTTTATCATGAATGCCCTGATTTTGGTTGCCAAAATATCAAATGAAAGGGCATTTTGAAATATACTTGGCACTCTGATCTTCCCTCTCTTTTTTTGAAATATCAAATATGCCGGTATGTGATACACATGCCACAAAAGGATCTAACAGGAACATAAACAGCAAGAAAGGCCAGCCATGGAAGATCAAAATAAAATAGCCTATTTCAACTGTTCTCTATCTATGCCTATAATTTGATCAGCGACAGAAACAATAAAAACAATGCGATATATTACATGCAATGATGGAATAGGATCCATATGAGAACCACACAAAGTGGGAATAACGCTTGAGCACTATTCTTGTGATGAGGCATTAGAAAGAAACAGACTAGAAAGATAGTTAAAGCAGATAATAGATCAGAAATAAAATAAACCTGAGCAGCCTTAAGTATTATCATTTGCAAACCATAAACAAGAACGCCGCCGCACCTGCCTTGAGGATCAACCTTCACAAGAGGGCCCCTGCCAAAAGATTCTCTACCTTTTTTCAAATGAAGCCACTGCGGACCCTCGAAGCAATGCAACGATCTGATCAAAAGACCAGAATTTTGAATGAAATTAAAGTATTAACAAAACATGGGGTGCAGATTGTTTCCCTTACAGTATATAAAAATGACAGCAATGAGAAACATCACGTGAAAGACATTCTCTCATTGTGCAAAAGAACAAGGAAACAGAATCTGAACATTTTTCCTGTGTCTAAGAAGGAGACTGCAAATGCACATCAAAGCACCATTAAGGAAGGACCGATGACCAATCTATGCCATTCCACTCCATCAGAGACCCAAAGGCATGATCAGAAAAAGGAGGGGTTCAAAAGAAAAAGGAGGCATCCGACTACTCAAACATGAACCACCCCTTCAATTTTAGAAAAGTGATTGGCAATTGATTACATACTTAAAACTAGTTATTTTACATAGTCAAAAGTTGATAAAGATCAAATGTTTGACGAGGGAAATTTTCATATGAGTGGTTGAAATTACACCACTACTTACGTTGTGCGAAGCCCATGCACAGAGTCATCAAAGTCCAAAATAGATATTTTGGCATCTTCAAAAACTAAGACGATCGAATCTCTGTTCCTGGAGGCATTCCCACCTCCTGTGGACAACACTGCCATACTTTGGATATTGCCATGCAATCTGCAATGAAAATTTAACGTATATATATATATGTATGTATGTATATGTATACAGATAATTTGGCATGTGATATCAGTTACTAGGAGAATAATTAAATAAGAAATAGGCTAGCCAATAGACTAATAGTAATAAATCTTAACAAATGATCTTGCTGCAAACCTTTTACACTTAAAGAAGCAGATGAATTGATGTAAAAAATAAATAAATAAAGGAGAGACAGTGAATCAAAATGATGAGAAAGCACAACAAAAACCACAAAAGGAGCCAAATTGAAAATTACAATACTAAAAATGTCTTCAAAATAGAGACAATATGGGAACAAGTTTCCATTACTTAATTTTTCAATGGATTAATGGGTTCATCCTGGACAAGAAGTATGCTTATAAAAAGGGTTAGCTTATGGGTTTAGGTTTGTAAACACAATTAATAAAAGGATCGTGCTACAAAAGTTCAACTAACCAATAATGGCAATTTCATAAATCAAGCTAAGTGTACAAAGGAGTTTTTAAAAGGATATAAAATGGACAATGCTAAAAGTAAGCTACTCCAATGAGCACATTCATAAAATGTATGAGCATGAAAAAGGAAAATAAAATAGTTAAAAATTGTACAGAGGCATGATTAGTAGCTTACTTTATTTGACAATTTCCAAATTCGATATCACTTTTATTGTTTGCTTGTGCAGACGATCTCAAACTTGCTTAAAGAAATCACACATGAATGTCCTAAAATGCATTTTCAAGTATCTTGCGGCTACATGCACCACTGAAAACATGGCTTGTGGTACCCCCAACCATTAACTATAGATTTTCTAAACATATAAAATTGTTAGATATCGACTTTGCAGGTTGCAAAGTGAATCAGAAGAGTACAAGTGGTACTTACCACTTCCTTAGTAATACATTGGTATCTTAGCATTCGAAGAAATAAAACTCTATTGAACTGTCAACCACCAAGGCTAAATATATAGCTATCAGTACTTATTGTGCTCAAATTATTTAAGGTTTTCAATTACAAATCTGTTTAAACCTAAAAAATAAAATAAAATAAGATAAGATAAGGGTGGAGAAGGACTAGGCACGGATCTTTTGATAAGGATCTACTTAATTCATGGAATACAATATATTAACATATTATCAGCCCTAGGGAATGATTACATGCCAGACATCCATCTTAGAAGTTTCACTATTAAAGTTTAAGTGGTGCTAAATCCAACAAAGAAAAAAATAAAGCTACATATCTCTCAAGATAAAACATTTAAATCCTTTGAAGTGTCCATTTTCTCATTTTCTGAGAAGAAGTCATGACTATGATCATCAATTGTAAATTCTTTGCTTCCTCATATAACTGTTAAGAGTCCCTTGGGGGATTTGAACTTAGACCCCATGTTGTTTGAAATTGTCATTGGAATACTCACAACTTGATCCTCCAGCATCCCCAGCTTATATTTCCCAAAAATCATCAGCAATGCATATGCGTATCCTCATAATTATCAACAAACATACATAGTCTCATCACATGGACAAACAAAATTCAATCCCAAACTTTTCCAATATTTGATTTAGTCATGTGTACTTACAAAAAAATCAATTGAAAGCTAAGGATATGATCGTTTCATGGAGTTATAAGCTATCAACTAGCAACCACAAGGGGTTCATATATGCAAAAACACAAATATCTCAACCTTTTTTCTTTACTTTTTCCCAAATAAATAACACAAGTCCCCAACAAAGACACTACAAAAACGAAATTCTTAACCTGTAATGGCAAACAAGTTCAAGCGAAGCACCAGAGACACAATCCATGACACCGCCACGCTGAGCTTCGGTACCAGAATCTTTGGAACCATCTTCTTGCACTCTCACTACATAAACTTCAAGAACGTTCGCGGCGGACACAATTAGGTTAGGTACGGGTCCAATGCCGTGCCGAATCGGGTGATCCGATTCAATATCGTCATTGTGTATCACAGGAATTTGAGGTGCGAAATCAGCATGAGAATGCGTTATGAAACCTGAAGCACAATTATCGATGCCGGTAGGCCAGTGCATCATCTTGTACGCAGCGAAGCTCATTTTTTCCCTTTCTTTTAGGGTATGAGGAGGAGAGAGAGAGAGAGCCTTTTTTGGAAGAGAAATGGTAGTCGCAGGGAGAAAGTACGAGCCCTAGGGCTTTTGGAGGGTGAAGTAGATTAGGCTGATGCACGAAGCTTAAACCCTTGGCGGGAGCTTCGTGGTTCGTAGTGGCCAAAAGGGGTTTTTACGTGTACGGCATTAATGACGCTATAATTAATTCAAATATTTATATTAACAACCTTGCACATTGTTTGGGAGAGAGATTTATTTCGATGGAAGCTTGTAATTCTAATCAATTTAAATTATTAATTTAACAAAATTTAATCCATACCATCTATCTTACTAAAATAATAGGTTAATATGTTATTTTGATAATAAGTGAATAATTTTTATAAATAATTAATTAAATTAGAAAGATGAATAAAAAAGGTGGTAATATGTTAATTTTCTATAATAAGTTACTTTAGCAAATATTATAATAATATTATATTATTAACGTTATGGTAATACCATAGTAGAAAAATCCTATTTGAGAAGAGGAAATGAATTCAAATTGATGGAATGTGAGAGGAAAGAATTAAGTAAAAAAGAAAATTGAATGAAAGAATTAATACATATTCTTATTTGGATTGAAAAAAAGAAATAACGTGGAATAATTTTTTTTTAATAACATTAAAAAATGCTTTAAATTACTATATTGTCCCCAAAAACGTGATAAGATTTTAAAAGGTAAAAATATAATTGGAATTTTAACAACTTTTCATTCAAAATCACTCTAATTTGAAAGGAGAAAAAATTTTGTAAGCCTTAGGAAAAACTTTCCTTTCTAAATCCATTGCTCACACTTTCCTTCCATTTCCAAACAATAGAAAGTGTTTTGAAATTTATATTTTCCTTCCTCTATTCCAAACATAATGTTAATGAAAAATAAAAAAATATTATATAGATTAGTTATTAGAGTAAGAGGGTAGTACTATTGTACCATATCTACCTGCATTGTGTACCACCCTAGATTTACTCTTGTTTGAGTCAATTGGGTGGATATTAAAAATTACATAATAGCTTTTTATCAAAAACTTGCTACTATGGTGTAAGGTTCAAGTATGATTTCTTCATATATTGTACTTATGCAAAAACCTATATTTTAATATTTACGACGTAAAGTTACAAAGTACATTGTATCCACATGTATAAATTATTAATTAACATAATATGTATTGATAAATGAAAAATAAAGCTAAATGAATAAAAATAAGATTATATTGATTTTAAAAAGAAAATACTTGGATCCAATACATACCTTAGCTTAAAAGTAATAATGAAAATATTTAAATAATAATTTTGAACTCTACAAGGCGTTATTTATTGTCTTAAAGAACTTATATCTTTTTCTTTTGTGCAATCACAGTCACACTTTACAATTAAATTGTTTTCTAATAAAGGGAGTCATTCAAAATAAGGTTTTATATAATATTCGAAGTGTAATCTTACTTTTCACTTATATGACTAGATTTTGCCATTAAAAAAAAAACATGTGAAATTGAAATATATAAAAATTTGAAAAATATATATATAAGTTCACATAATACTTTATGTCTTATAAAGATGTAGGCTTCGAGATGGTTCTAAGGTGTTATATGACGAGTTATGATTCAAAGAATTTTGGAAGTTGTATTTATAAGAATTGGTCCGAGTAGAACCCCAAATTCTACTCACTATGTACCTACTCGTCTTTACTTCATACCTTATACTAACTTTAGGAACTGCACCATAAGGTATATAAGATGCAGTTTAGGGTACCTACCTTATAAAATTTATTAAATAATATATGTTAATTGCTTAGTTTATGCCACAAGGTTTTAGGCTAAGCCTACTAAGTCTATGTGAGTTAACAATGTTAAATGACTTGTAAAATGAGCAAATGTAAGCTAAGTATCACCTACTTCAATCGTTGATCAAGATAATGAGATCATAGCAACAATGAAAGAGAAAGGGTTGAGGATTTAAGGATTGTCATCTTTTTACCTTCGGCCGCTTAAGGGTATTCGTAAAAGGAAAAGGTAGGCTGTTATTAGATGACATTACACAACCCTATTCCTTATGAGCTTTATGGTTTATAAGGAGTAAATTTTATGTTACGCCATGAACACTATCGAGTTATAATAGTCCATTATGTATGTTAATTTTATGCTAGAAATTATCTACTCAATCACTAGCATAATCTTAATATATAGAAGGCTCATACGACAAACCGATTTGAAATATTTACAGTTCTATAGATATATTAACATTTATATTTATAACAACTTATATTTACAATAAGACTAAGTATAGAGCATTTATAATAGTACATAAATATGAAATATGACTCAAACTAGGAATCCAACTAGATTGCCTAGATGACCTAATTGATCCCACAAAAATCAAAAAGTTCCAAAACATAATCCTCAACAGTACTGCCTCACTTAAGCCCAAAAACACCCTTTTTGAACACTCGGAGGTAATCGTTACGAGGCATGATTATTCAAATCCTACAAGCAAATCTATAAAAAAGTTAGCAAATCACAGCTCAGTAAAGGACAGGAGGGAAAAAGCATATACAAGCGAAACAATATAACTAAGTTATCAAGAAATTATTACATGCAATGCATAAACAAGCAATGTGTTATCCATACAACATTATTTGGTCTTTTGCAAGGTTAGAGAAATTTTACCCATTCTAACCCAAGTTAAGAAGTTATGATATGATAGCCACAATACTAATCATAAAGGCTACGAGACCCTCCTATAGCTAACTCCAAGCTTATGTAATAGAGGCTCTTACTTCACCTGCAACTACCCTTAACCCAATGCCCCTAACCATGCCATAACCTACTCGCCCGTCACTTAATTTAACTAAGGATAGAGAAAAACCAAATCATTGCAACCTCATCGAAGGCATTAGAATTTAGCCGAAAAAAACATAACCGTCCTCTAATAAGATGCAATACATGTCTATTTATAGTTTTAGTTCAAGTTTCAATTAGTAAGGTTAAGGGTGATCAACTAATTTGTGGCACACCAAACAATGTCAAACAACACACCATAACGTATAGCTCAACTACCAATCAATATTTCAGTAACCAAGCACAAACGTAGCATATGCATAAATGATGTAAAGGTAAGTGTACCCTATCAAATTGTAATAGTGGATTAAGTCCAAGTATAGATCCTCAGGAATTAATACGATTAATAATACTCATTAAATCTTTATTATCTAACCAGTAAATTAAATTTCACAAAGTTTAAAGAAATAAATCTAAATTACTGCTAAAATTAAATTAAAGATTAACCAAGATGAAATTAAAAAATTATCGAGAAAGCAATTCAATGAATTTAAGATGCAACACTGTATCTAGATATTGTTTCCCTTATATTTAATATGTAATTTTCCTAAAGATAATCTAATTTATTCTTCTTCATTTTTGCTAGGAGAATTCTCTACTAAAGTTAATCACTTTTTTCAAGTCAACTAACCCAAACCCTAGAATCACCTATTAGAATTTCTTCTCAATAGCATAACTTAAGATTATATTATTAAATAATGAATTCTCTATGCTTTAAATCGAAATCTGGAAGAATCTTGCAAAAATATCTCGAATCTTGTAACAATTTTCATCGACTATGTTTAGATCTAATCTTATAAGAAATCTCTCGATTCTCTTATGAGATATCAAACTCTAGATTATTACCTACGGAAATAATAACCTAAATTATGAAGCAAACATAATTGAATCAAGAAAATAATAAAGAACTAAATTAATTAAACAATTAAAATATCACATAAATAGATATAGGTTCCGCAAAACATAAATACAAAGATTTTACTCACTGCACATCCTTAAATAATAATCTAAAATCAAACTATAGAAAATAATGGAAAAAATCATCATGAAATCTAAACAAAATTAAGTCTTGAATCTTCATTTCTCCTTACTTTCTTAACTGTTCTTGGCTTCAAAAACTCTTCTAAGGTCATGCCAAAAAGTTCTTCTTAAAATAAACCTTAACAAGACTATATATAAAGAACTTAAAAACATTAGATCAGCTAGAAAAGACACAACCAATAATACAATCGTATCTTTTGGTCGTATCCCTAACTGTACTTCACGTTTTCCCTTTTTAAACTGAAAACGACATGATCGTGTCTTTTATTTGTGTCTTAGGCTATTACAAATGAAAAACAGCTCTAAATTCATCTAGAAATGACACAGTCATGTTGTTTGGCTATGTCGATTTTTAAACCTTCATTACTTGCTCATTTTAGCTTCAATTTGAGTAAAATTTGTTTTTTTTATTCGTTTTCTCACGTAGATTTTTTCAAAAGCTAGAAAACAAAGTTTTACTCAATTAAGTATTATTATCTAAAAAATAAACTCAAATATCAAGAAAAATCATTAAAATTCATAAGTTAACAACTACTTACAATCACAAGCAAGCATATACTTCAATGTCTATAAATCCTACTTACTTGTATCGAAGCTCACTCTACAAGTTTGGAATGTCAATACTTTACTTACTTGGAAGTCCTATATATATACCAAAGCTCATATTCAGTTTTTATAAGATTTAAAAAAAATATTAAGGTTTTATCTAGTACTTATATATATATATATATATATATATACATATATACTTTAAGTTGTCATAGAAGCTATATTAAATTATCTAAAGTTACTTAATCATAATAAGGTTGGTAACGTTAAGTTTATCTAAATTCGACAATACGAGTTTCATTCAATAGATAATTACTAAAGTGTATTTATAATCCTAGTATATAGGTAAAGCTATATAGCAAGTAATATCACATTGATATCATATTAGGTAAATAAAATATATTGTTATATAATTTTTTGATAAAATATGGTAAATCAAATATTATTGAATCATAACATGCATATATCATAACTTAATGTCTATAATAGTACGAAATATAACAATGAATAATCCTAACTGGTCAAGGTATGTTCAGGCATGATTTAATCAAACAATTAACATGTTTTAATCAATTATTACTAATCATATATCTCGATAACTAAATTTACGCCATTTACCTAAAAAAATTCATAATAAATAGTATCAGTCATCAAATAATTATATGAAATTTCCTATAAGCTCAAAAAAATACATAGAACTCAACTAGCAACTTGTTTCATGCAATTGGGTTTATCAATATATATATAATTACAATTTTACCCTTAAATCATAGTTAATTAAGTAGATAATATAATTTTTACACCAAATTAATTTCAACCTATCTTGACATCATTACGAACATCCATAATTAATTAGATTCTAATTTCATCAATTACTTCACATAAAATCAATTTAATTCACAAATTATCCAATTTTTGACCATTTAGGGCCTAAAAATAAAATAAATTAAATATATATAAAACAAAAATCAAGCTACATAGTAATAAACTATATGCAATATGTATTCCATAAAAAATTTTCAAGCTTAAAACAACATCATTTAGTACGTTTATTTTAAAAGTTAAAATTCGGGTAAATAATACATTTGTTAAGTAAGTATATAAAATATTCATAATTTTGCAGAAATAAAATTACAACATGAAAGCATACTAAAATAACTCTTTTTTTTTCATAATTTTCCCATTTCATTTAACATTTTTTATAATTTAATGAAAAACATAGTAGACTTTTTACCTGATGTTCGTCGGTAATGATGTAGTTAATGGCCGAAGAGGGGTTATCAACCGGAGGTGGCGCTGGGTGCTTTGTCGATGGCTAAATGGGCTTAATAGCATATCAACAGTGGGTAAAGGAACTAAGCTATGGCTGGGTTTGCTTTGCTTTTCTTATCTTTTTCTATTTTTCCTATATTTTCTTTCAAATTTTCTCTGAGTATCATAGGTTTCTAAAGTATGTAATATGTGTCCTAATGTCTTATTTATAGTGTTTAGGTATGCCACAATTTTTTCTTAATTATTAGGAAATTTATTTTAATATTTTATTTTAAAAAACACATAGTAGGAGGTTTTTATTTATTTATTTATTTGCTTTTGATTAGCTGCTTATCTTTTTTAAGCTGTTCCATGTCTTTTTCTAGTGAATCAAAGTCGTTTTTTTTTTAGATGACATTTTAGAGTATGTATATTATGCATAATGAGTCTTTGTATATATATAATCATGTTTTTAGCATGTTTTTTATAAGAGATTTTTCTTATTTAATTTTGTGAATTTATAGCTTACTATGTATAATTATATAATTTCAGATTAATTTATGAATATATTTATTATATATACCAAATATATTCATAAAAACACACTTATATTCATGTAGTATATTATGCTATATTATTCCTTTTTTATATCTTAAATAACCTATCTCTAAGTTCCCGTTGCATTTTACACTCAATTTTAGGAATTCCGACAAGTTTTATACTATTTTGAATAATTGTGTTTCTAAGATTAAAATTGGATTTTTAGAATATCGTTTTTAAAATATAATTTTACCAGGTCACTTCAACTGACCATTTTTAACATAGTCATAAATTTTGGACTTAATCAAATAAGTTTTGCCCGAAAGCCTTAAATCCAGGCATAATTACCCTAATGGCGATTCTAGGAGCTCACATTTTATAAGATCAGTGCATTATAGTTACCTCTCACGTGTCACATGTCTGTCCTTATCCTCTTCTCCTAGGATTAAGCATACCTTGGCCTTAGGCTTAATAACAATAGAGGGAAAAAATGCTATATTATTAATTTTTACATCTTAAATAATCTATTTCTAAGTTTTTGTTGCATTTTATACTCGATTTTAGAGTTTTCGACAAGTTTTATGTTATTTTGAATAATTGTGTTTCTAAGACTAAAATTGAGTTTTTAGGATATCATTTATAAAATATAATTTTACCGGGTCATTTTAACTAACTTTTTTAATTTAGTCATAAATTTTGAACTTAATCAAATAAGTTTTGCCTGGAGATCCTAAATTCGAGCACGATTACCCTAATGGTGATTCTAGGAGCTCACATTTTATAAGGTTGGTGCATCATAGCTACCTCCCACATGTCATGTGTCCTTCCTTATCCTCTTCTCCTAGGGTTAAGCATACCTTTGCCTTAGGCTTAATAACTATAGAGGGAAAAAAGTCATCAATAAACATAGTATGTATTAATAAATGAAAATGATTAATTTTTTTTATGTTCCTTAGGCATTATTTACTAATGTTTATGAAATCCATTTTGTCATCTTTAGCTAATGGATACTAAAATGCCTTTAAAATGATATTATAGTTATAGATGAGTTGATTTCCAAATTATATGTAATATTTTAACATCTATATATAATAATTTTCATTTCTATTTGTTATAAGTTCCACATATTTTGTATAATATCAAATAAACTTTATCCACAAATTACGATCGTTTTTTTTTATATTACAAGTATAATTATAGGTTCCATAGTTTTTTCTATAAATTCTATAGGTTTTTTTTTTTGTTGCCACTATAGATTTTATATGTTTAAAAATGGAAATTTTTGTAATATTACATATAAATAATGTCACGCTCCAAATTTGATGAGTCATAACAGTTTCGCCATATAAACCAACCTAAGATAAAAGTTAACGTCACAATTACAATCGTAAACGTAATTTACACAAAGCATACTCAATTTAACCAATTTTGACATAGTCAATTGGGTACATGTTACTTATAAAGCCTATGGTGCATCCTTATAGAACACTTTTCTCTAAAAACCTATAGTACATCACTTGACATGATACTGATATTACATTGAGTTATTTACATCAAAAGATACAGTTTTTCCAAAATGAAATTTACAACGCTGTAGGTCCCACAATTATGTATATATATTTTTATAAACCAATGGTAAAAAACTATAGTATTGCCTAAGGAATCCTACATAGTTTTCCTAAAGGGCATTAAAAGAACTAGCAAAAGAAACAAGAATTATCCAGTAGACTTTATAGCCTCACTCCCCAACTTATCGTGTACTAATCTAGGAGTTGTTATAATGCTACATCTTGGTTCTTTAATCACAACCTACAAGACAATCTATAATGATGCGAGCATAGTTAGCTCAATAAGAAGGACAAAGTCATATGAGTATAATTAAACACAAGCAAGGTTATTAAGCATTATTGAATGCAATGCAATAAGCAAATGAAACATCACACAATATTTAACTGGTTCATTATGAAGTTAAAGAAATTACATCTACTTTAACCTAAATTGAGAAGTTTTAACTCAATACTATTAGACTAAACCCAAGTTTATGCAATAGAGAACACTTTCCTCCTAAGAAAAATTTCAAACTACAGTTCTTAACCTTATCGTGACCCTTAGTCCTATCAATTAGTTCGACTAAGGATGGAAAATAGCTATTTCAATCATCCTTATCAAAGTGTCGATATTTGGTCTAACATCCTATAGTTACTATCATGCCTCAAAGCGGCAGAATCGCAACATTCTCACCGTATAAATAATTCTAAGATAGAAGTTAGTCTTACAACCGCTATCTTAGACCTAATCTACATAAGGCGTCCATGACTCCAGCTTTGAAGTAAATAATTCGTAATTTAAATAAATCATTTACCTAACAAAGTAAGAATATATATATATACTAGAATTCAGTTATTACAATTAACATTTACAACATTTTACCATAATCTATTTCCTAGTTAATACATTATTCAGAAATGAAAAATTTTAAGATAAAAGCTTAGACCTTAAAAATATACGTCTGTTTTTCAAATGTTTTTTCTCACTTCTTAGGATTCAGCAGTTGCTAGTTTCAAAGTAGTTATAAGCCGATTCTTGGCCAGCACCTACAACAACGTTTATAGGTATGTAAGCAATCACAGCTCAGTAAGTTAGGATAGAGAACTTAAAACTATATTACAAACATAAATAAGGTTATCAATCAACTTATTAGGTGCAATGTATGTTCAAGCAAATACTATCGCACGACGTTGTCTGACCTGTTGTGAAATTAGAGAAATTGCGCTCGCTCTAATTCAAGTTAAGGAATGCAACAACTCACGACCAAACCCAAGCTTGTGCAGTGGAGACACCACTCCTCCTGTGACTATCTTTGAACCATTAACTTCACCTTTACCACGACCTCCTCACTTGTTACTTAGTTCGACTAAGGATGAAGAAGGGACCCATTTTGCTATCTAGAGCTATTCTTTTCGAAGGAGTCAGTATTTGGCTGGAGAATCCTAAGTTTCCCCTAATGGATTGCTATGCAAGTTTGATTTATAATTACAAGTCGCATATTTTATTAGGTTTAGTTTAGGTTAATCAATCATTTTATACAATATAAGCTAGAACAATAAGTAGAATTATAGTATTACTCATAATCAAGCACATGCAGACAACCAACTATCTAATAAGTGTCATGCCCCGAACAAAAAGAGTCATAACAGTCCCGCCGTGTAAACTAATCTAAGATAGAAGCTGACCTCACAGCTGCTATCGTAGAGGCAGTTTACACAAGGCACCCAACTCAACCAGCTTGAAACGTCTGTTCTGACATCTGTTAATATCCAAACCTGTGGTAGAGCTTTAACAAAATACTTGTTCTATACAATCTGTAGTTTAGTATTACAACAGTAATTATACAACATTTCACGTCCAAGGGTAAAGATTACAATCAGAGTCTTTTAAAAAAAACCACAGGTTATACGATTTATATACAATAAGTTAGAAAACTAGTGGGCTCCCAAGGAATTCCCATTTAGTTTTCTTCGAAACTTAAAGACAAAGCAAAAGCTCAGGTTCAGTTAAATTCCTCGTTCCTCACTTTCCCACACAGCAGCACACTAACCTGAGAACGGTGGTACCGGAACATCTTTTATCTTCACTCAGTACCTGCAAAAGAGTCTGTAGGGGTATGAGCACAACTAGCTCAGTAAGTGGGGCGGAGTCAGAAGAGTACTATACAATCACAAATAAGGTTAATAATTATGATGAAATGCAATGCAATCACTCAAATGAAAACATCGCACAGTGTTAACCGGTCCACTGTGAGGTTAGAGAAATTTCATCCGCTCCAACCCGGATTGAGGAGTTTCATCGCGACTCAAGTTAAACCAAACCCGAGCTTGTGCAATGGAGAACACCCCCCTCCCAAGACCGCCTTCGAACCACGGCCCCCAACCTTGCCGCGACGCCCTCGCCTATCACTTAGTTCGACTAAGGATGGGGAAAGGACCACTTCAGCTATCCTCATCGAAGGAAGTCGGTGTTTGGCTTAACACCCTTAATCGTTTCCCCTAACGGGTGATTATGCGTGACCAATTACACTTTAGTCGAATAATCATTAGAGATAATCAGGGGCGACCAATAAGTTCACACAATACAGAATCCATGCAAATATGCAGAACAGCACACCAAGGAGTTGAACTCCTGTCACAACAGAGTATCATTCACACACATAGCATGCGCATAATCATCTAACTACAAACACAACCAGAAGTACTCTTGGGTCTCCGGATACTTTTAAAATAGTACCCAAACAACGGCGAAGCTACCATCCCAACTTACTTGTTCAGACGTTCGTTATTTCTGACTTAAATTGTCAACCGTCTTTGGAAGGTCCTAATTACACAAAAGGTCTAAATTTAGTTTTCGTAATAATTACGAAAACATTAGGGTTTAATCTAAAATATATATATATATATATTATTTCCATAATATACAGTCATGTTATTAAATTATTAATTATTAACATTGTACATCATATTTACTATTACGTATTATATATCGTTTTGATCGTATCGAAACGTACTTTTTATTTATTAATTCACGTTTTGATTCCGGTAGAGTTACCGAAATGTGTATATTCTTGAATATGTTATAGATATAAGCTAGTTTGCTTAAGATTATCCGATTTCAACAAAACTAGTGTCATTGAGTTCGTATAGACTTAACGACACATCTTATGAGTCCTGTTCCTAGAGATGGATTTTAACGGGTAGTTTGAATTTTTAATACAATTATACATAATTATATAAAAATGACCGTATTATGCGAAATTTACAGTTTTAAATTATATTTTATCCAATTTATCCTTATATTGTAATAATATAAGTATTATTCAATTTTAATACACCTAAAGTACATCCCGATCAGAAAATATTAATAATTGTAATAAAATCTCTATTTAACCCAATTCGACCAGCAATCCTATATATAGGTTTTATTTAAGTATTTTACTCATTTTAGTCTATTAATATTACAAATACACCCCGACTTGTAATTTAAGCTATTTTACTTAATAAATTCGTAGTAAATAGTTTGGATTACCTAATAATTCCCCGAAAATTTCTATGGACTTCTAAAAATATAGGGAATTCAATTATCACTCGGTTTCAAGTTTTCGACCTATTGCCTATATTTTTGTATTGACGATTTTACCCCTAAATTTGATAAATTATCCAATTATAATTCTTTTAGCATCCAATTAATTCCAATCTGACTCAATACCATTATTATTTATTATAGATCAGTACATGTCCATTTCATCAATTAATTTCATAATTTCCTATTAAATTCATAATTTCAGCCTATTTTCGGACCAATTTCAAGCCTAAAAATTCAATAAATATTAAAATTATTCAAATAAAAATTTGGGCTACGTAGCAATTACCCATATATCATACACATCCTACACAAAAATTTTCAGCTAGAAACAACATCATATAGTATATTTATTTCACTAATATATATTCGGAAGAATTACAGATTTCTTAATAAAGTATATTAAATATTACGAATTTTTCAAAAATAAAAATATCACATGAAAGCATGTCTAAAATAACCCAAATGTAATTTTTTTCATAATTTTCTGGGCGGATTTACTATTTTTTAGAAATTATTGAAAAACAGGGCAGAAATTTGACCTTGGTGTTCTTGGGTGCTCCGGTGGCCGGCGGCGGCTGGGAGGTTGTCGGACGGCTGGCGCGGTGGGTGGACCGTGTGGGGTTGGCTGGGTTTCACAGCAGATCTACTCTAGGTTAGGTTTCCACACTTTCACTAATTTTTCTGTTTTTTTCTAAATTTGTTTTTTTTTTTCTACGATTTTTTCTTGATTTTTCTTTCTGTTGTTTTTGATTCCAAATTGTCAAATGTTATCATCCTGCTGCTGGGGTAATTTTTATACACTTCTTTCACCGCCTAAGGATTTTTTTCTTTATTTTTTTTCCTTTTGGTTTCACTTTTATTTAAGCATGAGGTGTCCAATTGTTAAGATTTTGCTTTTGAATCAGCACCTCAATTTTCTTTTTGTCCTGCCACGCCTCCTTCCAGCAATCACATTGTTATTTAATTAATTTTTCTTTTTCTTTTATTAAATAATTACTTAAATATAGATATTATATGTTAGAATTAATTATTTAATTAATATATAAGTTTATACCTTATGTAAATAACACGTGAAATATATAACTTTACTCATATAATTAAGTTTCTAGCATATCTTTTATTTTTAGGATACATTCTAAGGTTAATTTCATGAATTCAACACAATATATATATAATTACTCAATTTAAAGTTAATTTATGAGTATAATTATTATTTGTACCGCGTATACTAAAAAAATTACGTGTATTTTTTTATAGTAAATTATACTACATTATCTCATTTTATAACTCAATTAACTTATCTCTAAGTTTTCGTTGTAATCTAAGTTCAATTTTAAAAGTTCTGAACATTTTAGGGCTTTAGTAAATACTCCAATTTCTAAGGGCAAAATTGGGATTTCGGATCATTATTACTAAAATCTAACTTCACTGTAATATCTCGACTAACTTTTTCATTCTAGTTGCAAAGTTTGGGCTCAATTGGATAAGTTACCCTAAAAGCCCTAAATCTGAGCTCGGTTATCCTAAACTCAATTTTGGAAGCTTACAACAAATATAACCCAATATAATCTCAAGCCTCCAAAATATAACAACGTATTAATCTCAACTTACTTGAACTCTTCGCTTGCTCACTTGAGGTCCGACTTGCTTAGGCCATTATTGATTATCTCTATAATACCAACGTTGTCTTAATTTTCATGTAATTGTTAAGGATTAGTTTTTATCCTATAACACTTATTGTTATCTTTAGCTTAGGGTTTAATATATCCAATTATCTAGGTTCTCAAATTTTTTATAATTATTCAAGGTTTAGGGCTAGGTTCAGGTTCGGGTTCGAGTTCTGTATCGATTTCTAAATTAGGTTTTATTTCGATTTCTAAGTACTGTTTTATACCTGAACTCTAGAAACTTGTTTCAACTCATAATGTGAAATTAATTACATTACTTCCAGATATCCTAAATGTCATAATTACCCTTAGTTAATATTTTATTCCACCCGGTATACTTAAATCCTTATTAGTGTATCAAATTTACACTTAATGTGAGAAATTTTTACATTTTTCATATAATTACATAAATTTAAGTTTTCTATTAGATTTATTATATATCCCTATTATTATCATAATATCAATTCTAACCAATATTTTCCTAATTATTAATTTCTCATAATTATATATCACACATTATCACCTAATGTGTACAAAATATACACATCTAATATTCCCATCACATCAAATATCATCTCTCAACATCAAATAACATTCCAAATATTTAAATTCATCCCAAATCAGATTTGAACCTAATTACCCTAAATTATCAAATTAACTTAAAATGTACCATTTTTCCCTATTACTTATTTACTACATAATTACCCTAATAATTACATCTACTATCTTAAATGCTACAAGTATCATACTTCATTAGATTTCAACATCCTAAAACATATAATTGTATATCAAATCAGTAATTACCCATTTAATTACTTAATTAACTTTAAATTACCCATTTTATGCCTCATTTTAAGGCTTAAAAATTATCTAAAATTTTTTAAAATTCATTTTTGAAAAGAGGCTTCGTGGTAGTGTTCTATATTACCTAAATAGTCTACACAAAAATTTTGGGGTCAAAACTATACTTCTAAGGTCATTTATTTCTAAACCGAAACATACTCGGTTTTGCATGATTTCTTAAGGATCATGTATCATGGGATATATTTTCATCAAAATAATATTTTTCCTAAAAACTAAATACAAAAATATCCCATAATAACAAGTTTCATAATTTTCTAAGAATATTTAATATTTTTACAAAATTAAATAAAATCGAGTTGGAAATTGGACTTACTGGGTAGCTCTAGCTACCGCCAACCGTCGTGGCCTTATCAGCTGGTCTAGGCGCTGCTACCACCATGTGGTGGTGGTAGCCATCCACTCTTAGGTGCTCGTCCGGTGTTGATTTTCTTCTAAAGCCCTAATTGCACATATTTGAATAATTTTTTTGTAATTAATCCAAACACTCACTATTTCGATTATCTCTATTTTTCTCACTCTCCAAACTGACCATTTTTCTCACTTTCCAAACTGACCAAATGAGCTTATGAAATTTTCTTACTATTTATAGAGCTTTAGAAAAATTATTATGTATTAAATTGATTTAACAATTATCTTATCTCTTCTTCTTTTTTACTTTTTATTTAGTTAAATTTAATTGGTTAATTTCCTTCTTTAATTTTCAGATTGCCACACCCCACTTCTAAAATTTTCCTCATTTTTCCATATTTTTCTTGATTTTTTCTTAATTAATTATGAATTTTATTTAATTATTTAGTATTATTTTAGCACATTTCGTGTATTTTAAGTAATTATGCATATTTCTACCTACATGTAAATTCATATATAGTACAAATAAATATTTTTAAATATTATTTAGATCATTTTATAATTTTTAGTATACATATAATTTATCTTTAGCAATTTATTAATTATTGGACTGTATTTTTACATATTTTTAATAAATAATAAGTTATATACTTAAAATTTAGAAATTTTATATTCTTTTATTTTATTACTTATTTTCTTAAGTTCGAACTTATAGAATCACTTTTATTAATATTTCTAACTTTATTTGATAATTTTAAGTTTGATCGGATCTTTTAACCGATCGCCTTAAATTCTACGGGTCAAACTTTGGGTAACTGATTACAGGTCTTATAGTTACCTCTAATAGGTTGCTATGCATGTCAAATTATATTTAAAGTCGAGTTTTGGTCAGTTATAGTTTAAGGCAATGTAACGTAACATGCCAAAAGTGGTGAATAGTCAAGTTAATAAATACTAATTGGCTAATTTGAATAATTTGGCCCAAGATTTTCAAACTTCTGTTGACAACGTATTCACAACCATTGCCATATAAATCAATACCACAACTCCACATAATTCATATAAGACACTTGACTATAGAGTCTTACAATCTTTCTCTTTAAATATGTGATGTCCTCATCACAAAACCTTATAATTGAGTCTAGATTTTTCTCATTTTCGGTATACAATTCGGGTCACCTACTACTTATATGTCATTTTGGAAGCATATTAGGAGTCACTAACTCGATGACATTCCTTGCTCTCCTCAAACCTCTTCTCTAAACCGCAACTGGAACTAGACTCGAATCATCCATTTACTGATAGAGGGTTGGCTCTAATACTATATGTAACGGCTTAAGACAAAAGTAGTGAAGAGTCAAACTAACAAATACTAATAGGCCCATTTGAATTACTTTGCCCAAAAGTTTCAAACTTGAGTTGACGAGATATTTACAACTATAACTTTATAAACTAATACCACAACTCCTCACAATCCATGTAGGACACTTAATCATAAGATCTCATAGGCGATCAACCAATTCTCATAGCAAACCAACCAATACAATTTCAATCAAACAACATAATACAGAGTTCAACTCCTAATCAACAAAATAGTACCTTAACCGCACGCATCACATGTACATAAGCAGCTAACTAAAATAACAAACAACTGTACTCTTAGTCCTCCAAGTACTCTGATATAATACTCTAACATGCTATGAAATACCGATCCTAACTTACTTTGATTTATGTTGCTTGTTAACCTTATTGATTATTCTTGCTCGATTTAGATATCTTTATAAATTCAATATATTCACTTTAGTTTTATTTTAAATTATGAAATAAAAGTATAATTAAAAGATTAAAGGTGTTTTCCATTTTAATTTAATAGAGTTTTTATGCCAATTATCAAGTATGCTTCTTGTGTAGGTCCGATTGGTTTCATTTTAAATGGTATGATCCTTATGTTGCACATTCAAACCTAGGTTATGAGTCTATTTATCACCATATATTCTAAATAAGGTGCATTTTGAGATAGGTTTTGTGGTAAGTTCTAAGTTTCTATCGTGTATCTTAAGTACAGTATGTTCTAAGATAAGTTCTTAGTTCCTACAATTGTGCCATTCTAAACTAAACACCATTTAAACTATTTTTTGCCTCACATTTTGATTTGCAATTTCCTCTAAAAAATAAAAAAAAAACTCACTAAATCTTTACTAATTGATTACAAGTCCAATACTATAGTAGCAAAACATGTCCAAACTTCATATTAACCATATTCTTCAAGTCAATTTAAGTCTCTTTCACCTTTTAAGCTACATTATAGCTCATACTTACTCATATCATCAAAGTTATCTACCTTTACTTGGTATTTCACTACATTTTTTCCATTTCATTTCAAGATCAATAGCAAGATTTGCATACTTAACTAAACTCACCATGTTCTATTATTATCCAACTTATTCATGCTATCATAACATTCTTTCATCACTTGATTACGTGTATTTTTAGTAAAAATAGGTATCTAGGCCTGGTTTCCAACAAAATCAATTTGAAACCAAGATTTTCCTTGAAAATTAAAGATTCTCGTTAACTAAAACTATGAAGAACTATAATTTACTCAGTGTATAGCAATTTTATACTAAGTTCATTTAAGGCTTCTTTAAGAGATACTATACTAGCTTATTGTTTTTCAATATCTCTCAAAAATCAAACTTCACCATTTTGAAAACCCAATTAGATAGTGTGAAAATATATCATTTGAGCATTTTATACTCAAAAATTAAAGTCTAAACCATATTGTTGAGATATTTGAAAATGCAAAAAAAAATTGGTGGATGAGATGTTTTTCTTAAGGAACCTATATTTGCACTCAAAATTTGGAAAATCTAGGTTAATTTTTAAAATCCTTATGTAAAAATACTTGAAAAAATCAAGTTTCAAAATTTTTGAAAATTATTTACTAATTTTAGTAAAATTTTGATAAAAATAAGAAGTTTTGACACTCACTAATACGAGAATCTCTGAATACTGTTAGTGGTAGTGGGTATATTGCTAGCACTTGTTGGAGGTCCTTCATTCAAATTCCAATGGTGGTTTACTTCAAAAATGCATCTAAACCCTTGAACACCTTATGCGTCAATTTCATACTATTTTCTTTTGATTTTTCCTCTAAATTTTCTTGAGCTTTTCTTTCTGAAGCTCTAACTTTTTTCATGTTAGGCTATTTGCTCATTAAAGTGGTAAGTGAGTTGAGTTTATAATGTCATGAGACAGTTTGGTCCATATCTAATGTAGGCATCAAAGCAATGAGAGAACCTTTTCCTAGTATGAGAGGATTGAGAAGGACGCACATCTAATATACCAGTTATCATGCTTATGATAAATGTTGAGCAGTTAAGTGCGGAGCGAATAACTTATTTATTTATTTTTTGTTTTATTAACTTAGGTTCTTTTTTATAATAAAAGATAAGAAGTGTTTCTAATAATTGAAAAAAAATATATATATTACAACTTAGAAAATTTACTCTTTAAAAATAAAATTAATGAATTCTTTTTAAAGTCAAGGCTTTTAAAAGATTTTTTTAAAAATAAAACTCTCAATTATGACTCTTTTTCCAATTTTTTTTAGTAAATAAAATAATGGATTAAAAACATAAATCTAGTGAATTTTTAAAACAATAAAACAAGTTAGCAAATTAAAGTTTTTGAAATAAATTATAAATGTTACGTAGGTATTTATGAGATAATTTAAAAATATGGAAACTTTTTTTTTATTTTTCCTTTGTAAATAAATTTAATTTTCTTTGCATATGAATATAAAATTCTTGTTTTAATAAGTATTTTAAAATACAAAGCTAAATTCGGAAAGTTATCTAGTTTTAAAATCTTTTTTTAAAAAATCAATTTTTACACAGTCAAATAGTTAAGTTATAACTAATTTACCCTATTAGCTATATCTTAACTTTTTCTTAATTTCGGTCAATTAGTGACTCTAAAGTTTTTTTTTTTTAATTGAAAAGAAAACTAGATTTTTTTAAATTTCTAATTGATGATTAATATTAAATGGATTATGAGTTAATGTTAATCAAATTAAAAAAATTGAAAAACCGAAAAAATCAAGCTAAAAAAAAAACCCATAGAGAAAATGATGCCAAATTACAGCTAGGGATTAAATGGTGCTCTCCAAGTTGCCGTGGCACTAATCAAGAATAAGAAAAGATGGTTGATAATAAACTAGGTAATTCTATTGTGAACACATATGCCCTCTTTGTCCTCGTAAATTCATATAGGGACACCTGGAAAATAATTCCCCACTTTATCCACCAAATGGCCATAATTAAAGCTCATGCATGGAGAGTTTCACAGGTTTGGTACAAATAGGAATGTAAGAACGGTGAGAAAAAAATTTGTAGAACCATTAAGAATATCGTAAAAATAGTAGTAGTTGTCTACTGTGTTATATAGTCAAGGGGTATCCAAGACATTGTCACTAAGCCGACCTACTTTGAGCGGAGCACCACCCCCATCGTCCGTCCGTTGTAGCTACATTGCCACTGGCCACCGAAACAGGTGAGTATCCATTTTTTAGACGAACTTAAAGAAAAATAAATAAAAGAAAAGAGAGGAGAGAATAATTTCCGTACTAATATGGTGATATGGGAATAACAAAAATAATTTTTCTCATAGTGATATAATCAACTGGGTAATTAATTGATTATTTTAAGTGTGTAATCTTGATTGCTACTAACTGAAATACTAAGCTCTTTTCTGGAATAAATTAATTCAAGCTATGTACTGATTCTCCTAGGTTCGTGGAATTTGTTTTCTAGAAAATTAATTGATAAGCTATGCTATTGTTTTGAAAATTTTCCTTAAATAGCTTAATTAATGGCTATTATTGCAATTATGATAGTTGTGATATTCAATAATTACCGGTGTAATGATACTTTGGAATTGTTCTACAAATGCTGCTCTTGGTGTTCTACTGGGAAAAATGCCAGAATACTATAGAATTTTATTATGGTATTTTGCAATATTAATTAATATGCCTATTGGTAATTGCAACATTTCGCAATTGTGGAGTCTATGATGACCCATGCTATAGCTATTATATTTTAAAAAGGAAGAGCAAGATGAATAAATAGTGATGGATAGATCATAGACATGCTACTGACTATTTGACAAGATTTTGGAAGTAAAAAACATAAACTAAGAAAGTAGAATAATGAATATACATAATTATGCTATATTATAAAAGTAAAGAACACCATAAATATATTTGTATTTGGATGTTTCTCCTAATGACAGCAAGGTCCAAAAAGATATATATTAATAAGCTGATGTTAAGGAATCAATCATTGGACTTTTATTAGATCTCGGCAAAATTTTACAAAATCATAAAGCTAGTATTTGCTGCTAATGAAAATTTTATTATCTACCTTCATAGTCTCCTAGAAGCCTCGTTGATTTTTGGAGTTATAACATGATTTGTTGTATGAAATTCATGTCTTAATACGATCAAAGTTATATATTATATAAATTACTTTGTTTAAGTTTAACGATAGTTATACTAAACTGCATTATATGATATAAAATCTATATATGTAAATATCTACATTATGTCTATAATAATAAATAAATAAACAAAAGAATTTTCTTTAGCTATCACTATGTTATGATACTTATGAAATTCATATATATATATATGTATATATACATACCTATTAGTTTCAAAAATTTCTATTATTTGTTATAATGACTCTAGCTATTGTACCATTCAAGAATATGTATATATATATATACATATATACAAGTATATATGTGTATGTATTATTTGGCCAAGTGCTTATAAATATGTCCATACACTACATGCTATTTTTTTGAAATCATGATGCCTATGAAATATGTTGTAGATTAAAGCAGCTCCTTTGACTATACTATATTTGAATTTTATTTCCATATCAATCATACTTATAGAATATATTATAGGTAACTATGTATACGACTATCTGATTATATATTGCTAAAAATTAGTTCCACATTATCAATATTGCGATGGCATTGTAAGTAAATAGATTTAAAACTATTGTGAAATAATGAATCTTGAAGCTTTCATTACACTATATAGGGTTCTAAACACAAAGCTGTAAATACTATAGTATTTATGATATGTTTAGGAACTAAGTTATTACTGGATCTTATTGTAGAAAGTAGTGATAGTAGGTCATTCGAGGTATCGAAGAAAGAGGGAATTGATAGGTCAGTAAACATAGTAGCTTTCGTGAAGCTACTTTTTGGAAATGACTCGCCAATGAACACAACATAACGTACTTTGCTTAATATGTCGCATAAGTTAATACTAGGATTCATTCACCACTAATCTCAAACTACTCAGCAATATTAGATAAGAGTGTGAAAAAAAATATACTTAAAGAGTGGTGTCTCGTAAGAACAAAAATATTCATTAACAATGATGTGTAAGATGATTACCCTACAATAAAAAGGACTAGTTACAGTAAATTATTTAGGGCAATAGTATAGTCAAGGAAATTACAAAAAGGATAATGTATGAAGAAGATTCCTAGTACCAATAAAAAGAGGTAAATATGATGAAGGAAACAAAAGAATATAGTATAAATGTTAAAAAAGTAAGAGACAAGTGATAGCTTGTTAGTGGATTTGTGATATCTTGCAGGGTATGGCTTGTAGTAACCCCTATAAGATTAAGATAAGTAGGATAATAAGGTAGGTAAACTTTTCACTATTCTTTTATAATGGTACCTTCAAGTAATCAAATCTCTTTATTTTTGGAATCTTAGGGCGTTGTGGTTAAACTGAGCTGGTGTTAAGGTTGTTGCTGTTGTGTTGTATTGAAGGTCGTCAAGGTGATTAAGTGAGACTGCAGTTTGGTAGGATGGAAAAGGAGAGCTCAACATATACGGATCTCGGCTTCGGCACTCGATAGGTCGGTCCTCGATAAGTCAGCATCTGGACAAGAATCCAAGCAGAGTAGAGTGTATTTGAGCTAAGGCCTTAGGGAGTTCTTTCATAGCTCTTCAATGTACTGGAGCTCGTTATCAGCAGGCTGAAAAGATAAGATCCTTCTCGCGAGAGATTGTAAGCTTCGAAGATAAGCTCGAGTAAAGGGTCCAATAGTCAGCACTTCATCAGTTACTCAGGGCTGTTGAAGATTTGCCTTCAAATCTTGATTTTCTTCTTCTTCTTCTTCTTTTGGCACATAGGGTATCAAGTGGGCAATGTTGAAAGTTGGAGACACTTTGTATCCTTCGAGTAATTCTAGCTCAAAGGTGTTATCATTGATGCTTCGAAGGATCTTGAAAGGGCCATCCAACTTGAGAGATAACTTATTTATTCTCTTTCATCAGAATCTTTCCTTACTGAGGTGAATCTAAACAAGGTCTCTCGGGCTGTAAACAATTCATCTTCTACTTCGACTTCCTTGCTCTCTTTATCGGGCCATTGTCTTAGGTAATTGCCCGGCAACCTTATTATGCAGTTTCTAAAACTCTTCGGTATATTGCAAACACGACTAACTTTCTCGTTGAGAAGTCGAGACGGTAATCAAGTCGAAGGGTAAGTTCGAAAGATGACCTTAGAAGGCAACCTTCTTATTGAAATATGGGTGAAGCGATTGTAAGTGAACTCAATAATAGGTAGGTATAGATCCCAATCATGCAAATTCTTCCTAATAGTAGTGACCACTTATCTTGTTATTTATGATTCAGAACAAAGCTTCAATAGTTGTAGATCCTAACTTCACAAGTTCGTCTGAAGCAGATTAAGTGGAGCAAGTTCTTATTCGGCCTCGCAATGATCCGTTCAGCAATACTTATAATCCAGGTTGGAGGAACCATCCAAATTTTAGGTGGAGTACTAATAATGGGCAAAATTCAAACATGCAACCTTTCGGATTTAAAAACAAGTTTCTCCTCCTTAAGCTAAACTAGGATCAGTAGAAGAAATGTTAGTTCAGTTTATTGAGTCTTTTGAAACACATCACTAGATTGCTGAAATAACTTTAGGAAACCAAGGCGCATCTATTCACAACTTAGAAAACCAAGTTGGGCAAATTGCAAAAACACTTTCTAAAAGGACTCTAGTATCTTTACCAGGAAATACTTAGGCAAACTCAAAAGAAGAAGTCAAAGTTGTAACCTTAAGTAGAGGAGTTAAGACTTCTCTAGTTTGAGGAATGGAGTTAAAATCTATAGGAACGTTAAACTTGAAACATTAAACAAGCATGTATCATTTGATTTGTCAATTTTCGTTTGTGTTGTTTACTTGGTGTTTGTTAAGTTTAGATTATTTGTTGTTATTGTTTATTTGTTTGATGTTTTAGGTGTATTTGTATATGTTTAAGGCAAAAGGACAAGAAAGACCAAGTGGAGTCATGAAATTTCAAAAGAAAAGAATAAAATTTCACTAATTGTAGAGACATAGATAAAGGATGGGGAGCCAACCTCTGTCACGGCCATAGTAAGCATGTTCATCATATTTTAAACCTATCACAAGATAATTAACGATCATGATAAAGTAACAGGAACTATCCACCTGTTTATCATGGCCGTAATCACTTCTCTTGGAGATCTTACACCCTTATTAACGGCAGTGATCAAAGGGATACACTTACAAAGTTTTACACAACGTTGGTTACGAGTACTATCACACCCGTAACTAATGGGAGATGAATCATCACAGCTTATATCACAATCGTGATTGGCCAAAATTTTATTGTCATAATGCTAATCATGGGATTCATTACGACTGTGATCATGATCAATCACGAAAGATCTATCACATCTTGTATTACGGGTGTGATAAGCCTTTGAATACGCAAGTATATAAAGAAATTTTCCTCTCTCTCCTTATTTTACACCTTCTTCAAAAATTCATCCCATGGTATTCTCTCTACCCTCATTTTCACTACTCCAATTTACTCCCAACACACACATGCCCCACTTTTATCTCTTGCATAAGCTTTGAAGATATGATCTCTCCCTTTTTCCTTAATTTTTCATCATTTAATCAAATTTAATTCATGCATATTTTAGGTTTATACATGTTGTGTTTAATGTCAATTGTTAATATGTTGTGATCATATTTGTGGAATTGTTTATGCATCGATTAAGCTTAGATTCGTATGAAAATGTGCTACAAATCGAAGGACGTAGTTGAACCTTAATTTCCATTAACAAATGTCGAATTAAGGGTTTTTGCAATTTAGGTTTAGATTGATTATTCATTTTTGTCATTAATCGCTATATATCATGTCAAGCAAATGATTGGTTGTGCATACATTGTGGTTTCGCCTGTCGATTAGCGATTTGTTATGTCTATTTTGTTGTTTTGAAATAAGGATGTTGTTATGCTCATCTAGTAAAATGGGAAGACAATAATACTTAGTTACAATTGTGAGTTGTAAGTTGAATTCACGAAGGGATAGCTAATGTGAATCATGCTTGGAGTGGGTAAGGTCTAATCATACTTAGTTCTTAAAGGTTTTATGGTTTGAATTAGAGGAAAAGAAGAACTGCTATGTTTTGATCTTAATTACCATCAAAATGTACATAATTTTTGCTTTTCTGGAACTAATGCTTATGTTTGTAGACAACACTTAAGAAATCGTCTAGTATTTCTCAACACAAAAGACCTAGAGCTGATCGTTCTCCTTCTCCTCCTCTCAGATGATCTAATTTAGCAAGTTCAAGTATAGTAATCACTTTGCTTGCTAGTATGACTAGTGAATAGAAGGAAAGATTTAAGGAGTTTGCTGAAAAGAATATAATCAAAAGGCATTGTATCGTAGATTGGGATGTATCGGGCGAATATGGTTTGAAGATAGCTATGCAGAAGTCATTAGGAAACGGGCCATGGCTCAAATTGTTTAGTATTAAGGAAAAGACTTGCAAGCAGACAACTCTTACCTTCTTTTCCTCCTTCAAGATTAAATATGTGTATATAAGCACAAAGATAACGAATGAGGTCGAGTTCTTCGCCTTAAGAAGAACCCATACATTTAATACGATGACATTTGTTCATGCAACGGGTCTATATACAAGAGCAAAATTGCAAGATGATGAGTTTAAGGACTTACCAGTGAGTGTACCTCGAAGTAGTTATCTTAATGATTTTTGAAGAGAAATCTCCATTGAGAGTAGTTTCCAGGTAAGCAAGTTGAAGGCCTCTACTCTTAAGACAACCAGTGCTAAAGCTTTTCATTATATTCTAGTAAGGACCATCTATGAGAAGCATGAAAGTTTTAGGGTAGTGGGAGAACATGATCTAGTACCCTTATATTGTGTGCTTAAGGGATATCTAGTGAATGTCGTGTAGGCCCTACAACCAGTTATTTGGGGTTCGGTTCGTAGAATTTAGAGCGACCAAACAAACTGTCTGATTTAACCTAAATTTTACAATAAAGTTAGAATTATTAGTAAAAGTGATCTTGTAAGTTTAAATTTAGGAAAATAAGTAATAAAATGATTAATTAATATAATATTAAATTCTATGAAAATTGTCCGTTATTTATCGAAAACGCTTCAGATGAATTCCAATAATGAACAAATCAATATAAATAAATTATATGCATACTAAAAATCATAAAATAACTTAAATAATATTTAGGAGTATTTATTTATATCATATATGTATTTACATGTAAGTAGAAATATGAGAAATTACTTAAAATACTCGAAATATGCTAAAATAATATTAATTAATTAAAGAAAATGCATGAATAATTTTAAAAAAATTAGGAAAAATGAGGAGTGATCCATATTTGAGGTGTGGTAGCTTGGAATTGAATAAATAAAAGCAATCAACATCGGTAAGTATTAATTTCTACCCTTTTTTGCTTAAATTGTTAAAAATATTTGGAAAATTATGAATCTTGTTATTTTAGGATATTTTAGTATGTTGATTTTGGGAAAAATTTTATTTTAATGAATTTATGTATAGACTACCTAGGGGTTATAAAAAAGTGCTACAAAGTCCTTTTTCAAAAATGAATTTTTGAAAATTTTAGGTAATTTTTAGACTTTAAAATGATGTATAAAATGGGTAATTTTTGGTTAATTAGATAATTAAATAGATAATTACTAATATAGTGCATAATTATATGTTTTAGGATGTTAAAATCTGATGGAATATGCTATTTGTAACATTTGGGGTGTTAAATATAATTATTAGGGTATTATGTAGTAAATACGTAATAGGTAAAAATGATAAATTTTAAGTTAATTTTGTAATTTATGATAATTAGGTATAAAATCTGATTTGAGATAAATTTAGATATTTTGAGATATTAGTTGGTGTTAGGAGATGATATTTGAAGTAATATAAATATTATATGTACATATTATGTGCATATTAGGTGATAATGTATAATATATTAGTATAAGAAATTAATCAATAAGAAAATATTAGGTCAAAATTGATATTATAATAATAATAATAGGAATATATATATATATAATCTGGTAAGAGACTTAAGTTTAAGTATTTATATGAAATATGTAAAATTTTTTCACATTAGGAGTAAATTCAGTAGTTAAATTAGGATTATAATATACCGCACGAGCTAAAATATTGGTTACAGATAAAAAAAAAAAATTTAGAATACCTGAAAATAATGTGATTAATTTCACATTATAAGTCGAATCGAGTTTTTAAAGTTTGCATATAAAACTGTACTAAAAAACTAAGTTCTTAGAAACTGCACTAGAACTTAACCTAAAATAAGAATAATTGTAAAAGACTTAAAAACCTAAATAATTAGGTCTATTAAACCCTAAATTAAAGATACCATAAAAGTACTGCAAAATAGAGTTTATATAAGATAGTTATATATATACCGAAACAACATTTGCATTATAAGGTTTAACGTCAATGGCCCCTGTAAGTCACACCTTGAGTGAGTAAGTAATGAATCAACGTAAGTTAGGATTAATATATTACTGTATTTCGAAGTATTAATTTATAGTACTCCAAAACTTGAAATTGTCCTTAATTGTGTTTGTTAGAGAGTGGTTGTGTGCATGTGCTTGTTAGATAATGGTTATGTACATGTGCTTGTTTTCGAGTGATGCAATGATTCTAGGTTGTTGTTTGGCTTGCATTTATGTGATTTGTTTGAAATAATTAGATACCCTAAACTAGATTTAACCTAATATATGACTTAAAATTTTAAATCAGATTTGCATCGCAACCCATTAGGAGAAACTTAGAGTTCTCTGATCAAATACCGATCCCTTCAAAAGAGATAGTACCAAATAGTATAATTAGTTCCTTCTTCGTTCTTAATCGAACTAAATGATAGGTGAGGATATCGCGGTAAGAGTGAAGTCAATGATTCGAAAGTAGTCGTAGGAGGAGCGGTAACTCCATTGTATAAACCTGGGTTTGATTTAAGTTGTTACATTAGTGGAAACTTCTCAATCCGAATTAGAGTGGGTACAATTTCTTTAATCTCATGATGGGTCGGACAACATCGTGCAATGGCGTTCACTTATACATGCATAGCATCTAACTAATTTAGTTGATAATCTTGTTTGTGTTTGACGTATAGTTTTAAGTCTCCATCCCAACTTACTGAGCTGTAGTTGGTCACGTCCTTATAGACGTTATTGTAGGTGTTAGTGAGGAAGTAGCCTATAATTGCCCTAAAGCTAGCAACTGTTGGATCTTGGGAGAGTGAGGATATAAACTGAAGATCAAATATACTTTTAAGTTTAGATTTATCTTTAAAACTTTTAGTATTACCTTATAAATTACTCAAGTAGATTATATTAGCTTGCTAAATCTTATAAATATACTCGATTATTTTTATGTGAATATTTATCTATCTTAAGTTCATAAGTAAATAACATATTTAATTTATGAACTGTTTACTTCAAAACAAGTTAGTTGTGAACACCTTGTGTGAATCGGGTCTAAGATGATGACCGTATGGTCAACTTTTATTTTAGAATAGTTTGTACAGCGGGATTGTTACGAGTCTACCACTTTGGGGCATAACATGTTGGTATTCTAACTACATTTGGAATTCACCGACAAACTTTCGACAAGAGTAAGGGTATTTTCGTAGGAAGTTTAATTACTCGGATTTTGAGGAATTTAGGGTTATGACCTAACAGTATTAGGCCAAAAGGCTCTTGTGCTAATTTAGAACTGCTTATTGGAACATCTTTCAATCGGTGGGGTATTGTAAGAGTCTCCGAGCCTAACTTAGATATTGAGGACCCTGGTACTCAAGATTTGTACCAACCGCCTTAAGTTTTTCAGTAGGAAATCTAAAATGTTTAGAGAGTAAGGTAGTTGAAATCAACGAAACTCATAAGGGGATTGTTGAATTCTTTAAGAATATTGCCACAGTAGTAGGAGTAACAATTCCCTCGTGTTTTTCTCGCTTTTTGACTTAGGAAGATGTGGGTCCCAGTTAGACTTTAGTTCCCCCATCGGTAAATGCCCGCATTATTGCTTAATAAGCAGAAGGTGATAGGTCAAAATAAGAAGATTCCAATAATGAGGAAGACAGGTACGAGGAAGATGAAAGTGACGATTCAGAGGAGACCCAATGATGCATATCTAAGGTTGGACACACGAAGAGGCACTACAATGAGTAAGAATAAGGAAATAAAATGGGGGTTTAGCAAATCCATGAGCTATTTAGTTTGATACAACGCACCAACAAGATTCTACACGGCCTACAGTTCACCAGATATAACATACTGATCCGAACTGAAGGGTCACTCACCACTATTCTTTACTAAAAGGAATAGATAAGAGTTAAAGAGTAATGAGAAGACTAAAGCTGCTCAAAGGATGCTTGAATAATTTGATGTCGATTAGTTGATTATCTACGTATAAGAAAGTGAGAGGTTTATATACTCATTTATTAGGGTTACTTTACACGCATGAAAAGAAAAAAAAAAAAAGATATTCTACAATTAGGTTACATGAATCTTACTAAAAGAGGGTAAAAGAGATAAAGAATATTTGGTGTGAAAAAGTGAAGAATCCTTCTGGAAAGATCGTACTAGAGGATACGTATCATGTGGTGGAAGGGAGTTAGGACTATGATACAAAGTAGACGAAGTAGAAAGTGCTGGTAGTCAAGGGTCGGCCTAATTTGGACAGGGCCGAGGATCAATTAGTTCTTCTGAAGAAAAGTCAGCTTGATTCGAGGCCGGATGCTTGTGGTTGGATCGATAACTTGTCTCGACTGTTCTTGGGTCGTCTTCTGGGATAAAGCATTGTCGCTGAACAGAGGCGGATCTGATATAAGTAAGGATCTGATAGTCAGGTCAGTAGGAGACCGACTCGAGATAGGAATCCCCATCTTGACCATAGCCTAAAGTTAATATCCTCCGAGCGAGTCCTTAGAGTCTTTTAGCTCAACTACGCGTAATCGGTCTAAAGGGTTGATTCTTATTACCCTTCAATTATTTTTTTATGCACAATAATCTAGAAAAAAGTATTTTGCATCAATCTTTCTCATATATTTCTACTTCTTTGATTTAATCTTTCTAATGACAAATTTACACATTGCATTTTCAATTTTTCTTTTCTTTTTATATAAGCTTTTCTACTTCTCTTCTTTTTTCCATTTTTTTAGAAGAATAAAGACCAAAGATTAGTAGATGGATAAGATTTCGCTCTTTTGAGTAACCAAAGCTCGCTCTTATTGACTTAGTTATAAGGACAAAGATTAGCAGTAGGATTAGACTTTACTGTTTTAAAGAATTAAAGCTTGCCTTTACTAACTTAGTCCTTATATGTCCTTAAGCACTTCAATTTACTTTATATTGAAGAGATTCTTAAAAAGCATCAACAAGTGGATTATTTCATTTACCCGTTTCATTTAAGATTAAACGAGCTCTAAAAGTAATTGAAAAGTAAATATGCTACTTAGTAAGTTTAGAAACACAACCGTTTAACCTTGAACTAAAGACTTTGATTCACTTTTGACCTCTAATTCATTCATTAAATGGTAAGTAAGTTTGTTTTACTTAAGATTTGATTTTACAATTTTGATCAGGTACACTAATTCCACAAAAAGTGAGTAAGGCACAACATTGACTGCCATTTTGCCAAATTTATAATCTATTCGGTCAATTCACAACTTAAAAACAAATAAACTGCTTAAATGAGAGACTTTTGATAAATGGGTCTAACTCTTCCCCATAATTAGAGAGAGACATTGCCCTCAATATCTCACGATGATAAGTACAAAAAAGGCATAAAAAAGGAAAAACTCGAAAATGAAAAACAATAAACAATGAAAACAGGACTCCCTTGATATATGAAGTTTGATAAATGCATTGGGTTATACATCATCAAAACAAACATCCTTCAAACACTACAAAAAATGGAACAAAAAAGAATCATGACCATTAAACAAACTAGAATAAACCAAAACAAACACTTGATGCGAGAGTCTTCATTAAAATACATTAATAAGGTTAAGCTCTCAAATAATTAGTGAGTTTGAATAAAAAACAAAGCAAGATAAAACAAAGAGAAAGAAAACAAAGTTAGTCATCATCGACTTTGGTTTCCTCATCCAAATCGTCTTCTTCCTTCCTTAAAGACTCTTCTTCACTGTTATTCCTGGCCTCTTGTCCTATTACTTTCGATTGGGCTCCTTGGGTCTCCTTCGAATTATTACTTTCATTTTCCTTTGACCTGTTCTCTTCATTACCAGAGTCTTCTTATTCTAACCTATTACCTTCTTATTAGTTACAACTTAACTCTTTTTCCTAACCCTAATCAAGGGGCAACTTCAAATAGTTTTCAAAATTATAGAAAACTAAACTTTTTTTAACTTTTAGTTGAAAGTTAGTATTAAATGGGTTAAGGTTTAATACTAATTAGGTTGAAGAAAATAATAAAAATCAAGAGAATTTCAAGCTCGTCAATAACATATGGTCATTTTTTAGTGACAATATCGTAGAATACCCTTATATATGGAAGAAAAGTCAAAGCATTGGTTCAAAATTATACCAAATTAATTTTTTACTCTAACATTCATAATATACTCTTATTAAGTGTCTTCCACAAAAATTTTCCATTATTTTGTTTATACAATGAAATGCATTAAGATAATAAAGATATTTGTATTCTATTTTATTTATAATTTTAATTTTAATAATGTCAAGGTTTTAGAATTTGTTTTCAAGATATGATACTGTTGGGATTACTAAATTTGCAAAAGCCAAAAAATTGTATAAATTTCACAATTTTTTATATTATAAATATGGTCAAGTTAATTAGTATTTTAGAAAGTCAGTAGTTTACATTCATATGAAATGGTATTATAAACAAAAATAAGGCATGAGGATTTGGGAATTTGACTAATGGTTTAGAATGATGTAAACAACTGAGATGAGGAGAAGATTGGTTGTCCGACAAATGTTGCTATTGAAAGCCTTTTGGAAAGCATACTTTTAGATAGGATTGCAAGGGAAGGGGATTCCATTTTATGTAAATGGGATGTTGGTGGGTTAGTTTTTGCAAAATCTACCTAAGAAAGGCTATTTAAGGAAGAAATAGTTAGAAGAGTGAATACAAAATAAGCCGGAGCCTATAAAGATGTAAACAACTGGAATGAAGAGAAAATTGGTTATCCAATAAACGGTAGTTATAGTTCTATTGAGAGTCTTTTGTGAAGCGTGTTTTTACGTAGGAATATAAGGGAAGAGATTCAATTTCATGGAAATAGGATGCCAGAGGGGAAGTGTTGTGAACTGTGACCAATAATAGATAAGGCCGGTTGCTTGATGAGTCAAAGCTTGCAGAAAGCTCAAAAAAGGATTAATGGGGAAAGTGTAAAAGGACAAAATAAAGAACGAAACAGTAAGCAAAATCTACGAATAGCTCTAGAGGATATGACGCATCAATGGAACTTCCAAGGACTCACGACACAATTCGATATGACACATGAATCGATTCGATGAGATTACTCGCCACCTAGCCTTACTTAAGGGTTAGGATAAGAGCAATATCAAGAGTAAACAAATCATTTACACAAGGGAGGAAGTACTCAAAGTATATTCAAAATTATCTATCTTCTCACAGTTACAAGTACAATGATATTCATACCCATAAGTTAGGGCAACTTATTTAAAAAGAAAAGGGTAAAAGGACATTTCCTAAAGAAGTAAAGATTAAGATACAAAATGATAAAAATAAATATATAAGAAAAACAATCATTAGTGCAACAAATTCTATACATGATATTGTACACGTGATGATGCTACATTGGTGAGATTGTTAAAAGATGCGGACAAAAAATACAAACAGCTGACCTGTCTGAGTAGGGATGGCTTTGTTGGTCAAGAGTCTCTCTTTCTCGACTTCTCGATAAGGAAGATGTCGAGTAATTGGTTGGTATGGGCGCGAGAGAGTAATCTTTAATTTGGCACACTATAGAAAAATAGGTGGTCATATAGCTCGACAAGGAGGGTGGCTCGACCTTGGTAGGGGTTGATCGGAATAGAAAGATTCGTCATGCCAATTGTTACACTCCGAAGTCACAGAGTCGCAATAGTTTCGTTGTATAAATCATTCTATGATAATAATTGGCCTTACAGTGCCTATCATAGATAAGATTACAAGTCGTCGATAACTCAATGCTTTGAAATAAACAATTCAATTAAGAATTTATCTAGAGTTACAGTAAGTATTAAAACCATAAGTCAATATATATATAATTACATGTACATTACTGTAGAATTCCCAAGTGATTCTGTATTATATCATAACAGCTAGTTAGTTTACATATTGTACATCGATTCTTCATCCTAAAGATTCTAACAAGATCTTGAACAAAAGCTTGATCATAAACCGGTCGATTCTCACTCCCCTAGAGCTTCAAAAGAGAACTAACCTCTAGATAGTTGTAACGCGGCATAATTAATCAAAAGTTAGGATTTGCAAAAGGATCTATACGGATATAAGCAACTACAGCTTAGTAAGTTGAATTGAAGACTTATGAATGTATACAAACACAAGTAAGATTATCAAGCAATTATTTTTATGCAATACAACAAGCAAGTGTCATCACACAACGTAATCCGGTCCGTTGCAAAATTAGAGTAATTTCACCTGCTTTAATCCAAGTTGAGGAGTTTTCATATTGTGCAACAGCTCACAACCAAACCTAGGTTTATGCAATGGAGACATTGCTTCTCCTAAGACTATCTTTCGAACCAATGCCCTCATCTTCACCGCGACCTCCTCTCCTGTTACTTAGTTCGACTAAATATGAGGAAAAGACCAAATTGCTATCCAACGCTATCTTTTTCGAAGGTGTCGGTATTTAGTTGGAGAATCCTAATGATTCCTTAAAGGGTTGTAATGCATGATAATTTTAGGGTATTAGAGTCGATTAGGATTAGCTTTAATTTAGGGTGTCAAACAATTTCACATTAATTCAGCCATAATAATCATCAATCACAATACAAATTCCAACATGAAGTCAGATACGCAAGCATATGCATAAAACTACTTACAACCACAATCATACATAATCCTAAGTTTTCGAGTACTTAAAAATAGTACTCCAAATACAGTGAAATAATAAACCCAACTTACTTTGAATTCTTGATTGCTCAATTACTTAATTGCAAGTTGGTTCGTTTTCGGATATCTTATAATACAAATTCGTCTTTTTAGTACTTATACTTTGATGATACATATTTTAAGTTATAATTTAACTAACTTCTCCATATATACTTATTATTTACTAATGATTCATTCTACATTAGCTCGGGGTTCGATTTTTAAATTAGATTCCAGTTTTGGTTCTAAATTGTTTTTAATTATAAGGAATCCTAAATACGCTTGAATCCTAATGTGAAATCAATCATATTAAGCTCAAGTATTCTAATATCATACTGGGTTTTAATTTAGTATTTTAACCTATTCGGTACACTCCAATTCTAATTGGAGTACTGGAATTACTTTCGATATGAGAAAATTTTACATTTTTGATCCAATTACCTAAAATTAATTTTTTGTACTAGATTTATTTGTACTAATATTATTATTATATTATCCAATTTAACTAATTATTTCATATTTATTAAAATCCCAATTTCACATATTATTAGATTTTCTAAAATTACCATATAATTCCCATATTAATTACAATTAACACTCCAAATGTTAGGATTAGATTCCCACATCAGAGATTAATGTCCTTAAACATATGATTACCCTCTAAGTCAGTAATTAATCATTTAATCACTTAATTAATCCAAAATTACCCATTTTTCTCATCATTTTAGGGCTAAAAAATTACCTAAAATTTTTTAAAATTAATTTGAGAAAAATGGCTTCGTAACACTATTCTATATTACTTAATTATTCTACAGAAAAAAAAAATAACCTCTAAACTACACTCCTGAGCCTATTTATTTATATTTTTAAACATGTTCGGTTTTATTTAATTTTTTAAGAAACCTATATTTACAGAAGTGATTAAACTTAATTACTGTTTTTCCCTAAATCTATATACAATAAAACATCAGAATAATAAATTTCAAAATTTTCTGGGTATAATAAACAATTTTAAGGAATTTTGCAAAATCAGAGAAGATGTGAGACTCACTTGGTTTGTGAGCTTTTTGGCCTCCAGCACTAGTCTAGGCAGTGGGTTTGAAGTGGGGTGGTGGTAGTGGTTCAATTCCAAGTGGTAGTGGTTCGATTCCAAGTGGTGGTGGTGTGTGGGTTCGACCTACTTGCCCTATCTACACAGATTTGAGACAAAATTTCTAAAACCTTAATTTTTCCTCTTAATTTCGGTTCTCTCAATTTCTTTCAGCTCCGAACTGACTAAATGAGTTCTGAAAATTTTCTTGTTATTTATAAGGTCATGTAGGATTTTTTGTGTATTAATTAAAACAAGATAAGGCTCATATATCTTTCATTTTACCTTTTTATGTGTTTGTTTTTTATCGGTTAATATTTGTTTCTTACTCCCTAACTTGCCACGACCACTTTCTGAATTGCTCTCCACCTTTTCTATTATTTATTTATTTATTTTTTATAATTTTTTAATTATTTAGCAATTTAGGTAATTTCACGTATTTTTTCCTACACATAAATACATGTAGAGTACAAGTAAATACTCCTAAATATTATTTAGGTCATTTTATGATTTTTAGTATACATATAATATATTTCTAGCAATTTATTATTTATCGAAATGTATTTTACGTATTTTCAATAAATAATAAGTAATACACTTAAAATTTGAAAATTTTATATTCTCTTATTTTATTACTTATTTTCTTAAATTGAAACTTACGTGGTCACTTTTACTAATATTTCTAACTTTAATTTATAATTTAAGTTTGATTGAATTTTTTAACCAATCGCCCTAAACTTTGTGTACTAAATTTGATCCTATGGTTACTTGGCTTATCTTTAAGGCTTACACCAGTCTCTCTAGTCCTCAGGCTCGGCTGTGGGTTAGGGGTCCGGCAACCTGATTCTCATAATTCCTTCCAGGTTGTTTTGGATTTGGGATCAAATCTAAATGGTTTTCGCTCAATTCTCCGTCAGGGTGATACGGACTGAAGTCGACAATGTTGAAGGCGTTAGAAACCTTATAGCTTTCGAGCAATTCCAACATATAGGCATTATCATTGATCTTCTGGAGAATTCTGAAAGGTCATTCTGCTCTTATAGATAATTTGTTCCTCTTCTTGTTCGGGAACTGTTTCTTGCTGAGGTGCAGCTACACTAAGTCTCCTAGCTGAAATTGTTTAACTGTTTTACCCTTAGTCTTTTTTTCGCATTCTTCTGGTAACTTGATCAATGTGCTAAGTGACCTTGTCATAGATATGCTGAAGGGATTGTGCTCTGGCCGAGGTGTCAGGGTTCTCTTACGTGAATACTGGTACAGAGGTGTAGTTGAGGAGCAACTCGAGATTGAATCCATATACAACTTCAAAAGGGGTCTGCTTAGTGGTGTCATGTACTGTTCGATTGTAGGCAAACTTGACCATTGGTAAGCAGACATCCCAATCAGCTAAGTTTTTGTCCACTGCAGCTCGGAGAAGTGATCCCAAAGTGCGATTAACCATCTCTATTTAGCCGTTAGTTTGGGGGTGGCATGAGGTACTAAAGAGTAATTTGGTCTTTAGCTGGCGTTATAAGGTTCTCTATAAATGGTTTAAGAACCTTAGGTCTTTGTTAGAGACTACACTTCTCAGTACATCGTGTATTTGTACAATCTCTTGCAAGAAAAGAGAAGCAATAATCGAAGTGTCGTTAATCTTGGTGCAAGGTACGAAGCGTGCCATCTTGCTGAACCTATCTATAACAACTATTACAGAATCTTTGCCTTAGGTAATTCGTGGTAGTTCGAAGACAAAGTCTATGCTTAATTCAATCAACGACTTCGTTGGAATAGGTAGGGGCATTGCTCTCCCTTACTCAGCTCGACATTTGGCCTTCTTGCATACGGCACAGCTTTTGACAACTTGGTACACATCTTTCCTCATTCTCGGCCAAAAGAAGTGACTATTCAACAGTTCACAGGTCTTCCTTTCTCCAAAATGTCCGGAGAGTCCTCTATTTTGAACTTTCCTGATCAGTAGCTCTCTTAGTGAACAATTCGGCACGCATAATTTTTTGCTTTAGAAAAAGTAGCCATCCTTTACATGGTACTCGTCCATTGTCCTTCCATTGACACATTGCAAAATTATGGGTCTAAAGTGTGGATCCTCAGAGTACCGTTCTTTAATACTTGCAAACCCAAATAGTCTGGTTTACAGCTCTAATAAAAGTGCATATCTTCTCTAAAAAGTACATGCAACTACATTGCTCTTTCTTTGCTTGTACTTTATCACAAAATTGAATCATTCAAGGAATTCAACTCATTTTGCTGTCACTTCGACAACTTAGTTGGACTTCGGAAGTACCTCAGCGATTCGTTGGTATATATGACAAATTCTCTTAGTAATAAATAGTGTTATCATACTTATAGTGCTCGGATTAGTGCCAAAAGTTCTTTGTCATATATGGAGTAATTCAATTAGAGTCCTCAAAGCTTCTCACCATGGAAGGTAATTGGTCGGCCCTCCTGCAGTAGCGCATTAGGATAGCGCTTATTCCAATACCTGATGCATTGCATTCCAGTTAAAAAGTTTTGTCAAAGTCGAGTAATACTAACATCGAAGCAAAGCTTCTCTCCTCTCTTTCTCCCTATCAGAAGTTAATGTTTTTCTTCGTTAGTTCAATAAGTGGCACAATGAAGGTATTGGAATTCCTCATGAATCTTCTATAAAACGAAGCTAGTTTGTGAAAACTTCTCACGTCGACACAAGTAGCAGGAGTCGGCTACTTAATAATTGTTTAGATCTTTTCATAATTGACTTGCAAGCCTTCTTTCTTAATTACATAGCCTAAGAATATCGTTTCCTCATGGCAAAAGCAACATTTCTTTAGATTGCCGAATAGTTTCTTGGTACGGACGATATCTAAGACTGCTCTGAGATGTTCATAATGACTCAACATGTTGGCATTATAGACAAGGATGTTATTAAAGTACACCACGACACACTTCTCTATAAGATGTCTCAGTACATGGTTCATTAGTCTCATGAAAGTGTTTGGGCCATTTGATAAGCCGAAGGGTATGATCATCTATTCATAAAGTCTATGTCGAGTCTTGAACGCAGTTTTCCACTCGTCTCCAGACCTCATGCAGATTTGGTGGTAACCAGATTCATCAAGTTCCATCCTTCTTCGGCACTAGAAGCGCCGGCACCGCGTAAGGCCCGAGACTTTCTCTTATATAGCCTCTCTCCAAAAACTCATTAACTTGTCGTTGGAGCTTAGAAGCTTGCTCGGGATTCATCTGATAAGCAGGCTTATTTGGCAATGCAGTGCTGGATACTAAGTCAATGCAATGCTCTATGCCTTGAGTTGGGGGCAACTCCTCAAGTAACTGTTCAGAGAATAGGTTGGCATATTCATTTAACACACTCTGCTCCTTCATTTCCAATAGTCGCTTGCCTAACAAAAGGGTCAGCTCATTAGCATTGATGGCTTCTCGAAGGTTGGCTTTACTCATCACCGGAGCCTTATTCGATCCACGAATAAGTTTTGTTTGCAACTTATTAACTTCTCTCGGTGGCATTAGATTCAATGTGATCTTCCAGTCATTCTTCTCAAATATATGTGGTCTTGTAGCCGTCATATATAACTCTCCTATTAAACAATCATGATCTACTTAGCAACACATAGGAAGCGCACTTGGGCAGTACGTCGTAGAGAATCTAGTCAGAGTAATTTCTTATAGTGATTGACAGCAGTATTTGCTAAGTGACATATAATGTTCCTTTCTCACTCAACCAGTGCAACTTGTATGGCTTTGGATGTGCAACGGTCGGCAACTTTAGTTTTGAAACAAGATTGGCTGATGCCACGTTGGTGCAACTTCCATTATCCACGATGAAGACACACACCTGATCATTCACCTTACAGGTGTAATGGAACAAGTTCTCTTTCTGTTACTCCTCTCATAAAGGTTCGACGTTCATAGTATATTAGACAACCATGAGTAACTTGTCCAAGTCTTCAGCAAACACGTCCTCCTTAATCAACTCTTTCTCGGCATTTTCTTTCTTGGTAGGAACCTCCTCCTCTTCAGGTTCCTTATCCATACTTTCTACTTCTAACTTCAAGATGTCTCTTTTGATGACCACTGTTCTTTAATTTGGGCACTGAGTAGCTATGTGTCTAAACCCTTGACACCTGAAGCAATTGATCTAGCTAATCTTCATATCAGATCCTTGCCTTTTCTCATAAGTTCAGGTTGGCCTTTTTGCTCGGCTCTGTATTCGACTGAACTCGGTAACTTGCCTGTTTAGGTCTGTTAGTTGGCATCCTCACCGGTACTCGGCTCCTTCTTTGCCTCTCTACTTTCTGGGCAATCCTAACAGCTTCATCCATTGCATCAAATTGTTAGAGCTCCACAACATTTCGAATATCTCCTCTCAACCCAATAATTAATCTTGAAACTGTTCAAGCTGGTGGTTCCTCTACTTCACAATGGATCACGAGCATTTGAAACTCTTGAGTATACTTGTCAATAGTTCAGCTTTCTTGTCTCAACTCCTGAAGCTGAGTGAAAGTGTCTCGAATATAAGTTTTCGGCACGAACCCGTTTCTGAGCACTCTCTTCATCTCAAGCCAAGTGTTAATTTCTCAGTATCCCTTTCGTCTTCTTGTAGCCTAAAAATTCTTCCACTACATGACGACATATCCGGAGAACTCAACAGCGACAGTTCTCACCTTTTCATAATCCTTATATTAATAATAATCAAATGCACACTTTACCTTCTCTTTCCAATCTAGATACTTATCAGCATTTTCAGATCCATTGAAACTTGGAATTTGAAACTTTACATAGTCGGATGCTCTAGGGATTCATATACGCTCTTCTTCTAAATACTCTTCTTCCTCTTCATCAAGCTCTCTTAGGTTTATCCTTCGCTTCACTCATTTGCTAACTCCTCTACCTCGAACAGGTCGAACTGTGTTCTAACCTCTAACAGGTTAAGCAGCTTAGGGAGTGTTTTGTACGATCTCGGTAAGTCGGTAAGACAGCGTATGAACAGCTCGGATTAGATTTACTAAGAGGCTGGCTACATTATCAAGCCTCTCGTCAGTGCTTTTGATAGTTCTTTGAGACTATTGTCCATAGTAAATAACTTCACTATCATTGCCAGTACCAACATTCATACTTAGATCTGTCATTTTTTCTCATAAATTCAAAGTTCAAACAAATACTTCAGGAAATTAACAATTAACAATACAACAGTCAATTAATCACGGTAATTTGCTCTGTTTCATACACGCAAAATAGAGTATAATAGAACTTTAGGAAGAATTAATACAATTCACACAAAACCTCCGCTCTGATATCAAGATGTTGCGAACTGTGACCAAGAACAGATAAAGTCGGTTGTTAAATGTTACGCCCCGAAGCAACAGAGTCATAATAGCCTCGCTATGCAAACTATTCTAAGATAGAAGTTGGCCTTACAACCGCTATCCTAAACCTAATTTACACAAGGTGTTTACGATTAACCCACTTTGAAGTAAACAGTTCATAATTTAAATAAATCACTTACCTAAGAAAGCAAGAAATATATATATACACTAGAATTTAGTTATTACAATTAACGTTTATAATATTTTACTGTAATCTATTTCCTAGTTAATACATTATTCAGAAAATAAAAATTTTAAGAGCTTAGACCTTAAAAATATATGTCTATTCTTTAAATGTTTTCCTTTACTCCCTAAGATCCAGCAGTTGCTAACTTTAGAGTAGTCGTAAGCTGTTTGTTAGCCAACACCTACAACGACGTCAATAGGGATGTGAGCAATCACAACTTAGTAAGTTGGGATGGAGGACTTAAAACTATACCACCAACATAAACAAGGTTATCACTCGATTTAGTTAGATGCAATGCATGAACATACAAATACCATCGCACGACGTTGTCCAACCCATTGTAAGATCAGAGAAATTGCGACTGCTTTAATCCGGGTTGAGGAGTTGCCGTTAATGTAACAGCTCACGATCAAACCCATGCTTATGTAATGGAGACACCGCTCCTCCCGTGACTACTTCCGAATCATTGACTTTACCCTTGCCGCAACCTCTTCATCTTATCACTTTCACCTGCTATTCAGTTCAACTAAGGATGAATAAAGGATCTATTATACTATCCAGTGCTATCTCTTTTGAAGGGGTCGATATTTGGTTGGAGAATTCTAGGTTTTTCTTGATGGGTTGCTATGCAGGTTCGATTATGATTACAGGTTGTATGTTTGATTAGGTCCAGTTTAGAGTGATTAATCATTTCATACAAATCATATAATACAATCCAAGCAGTAAATAAAAAATCATATCATCAGTTTAGAACAAGTACGAACAAGTACAATTTCAAGCCTCCAAAATACAACACTATATTAATCCTAACTTACTTGGACTTCTCGCTTATTCACTCGAGATTCGACTCGCTTAGGCCATTGCCGATCATCCCTATAATACCAACGTTATCTCAGTTTTCATATAACCGTTATAGATTAGTTTTTATCCTATAACACTTATTGTTATCTTTGGTTTAAGATTTAATATGTCTAATTATCTAAGTTCTCAAATTTTTTACAATTATTCTAGGTCTGAGGCTAGGTTTGGGTTCAGTTTTCACATCAATTTCTAAATTAGGTTCTAGTTTAATTTGTAAATACTGTTTTATATACAAACCCTAGAAATTCGTTTAAACTCACAATATGAAATTAATCACATTACTTCTAGATATCCTAAATAACATAATTACCCCTAATCAGTATTTTATTCCATCCGATACACTTAAATCCTTGTTAGTGTACCGAATTTACTCTTGATGTAAGAAATTTTTACATTTTTCATATAATTACCTAAATTTAAGTTTTCTATTAGATTTATTATATATTCCTATTATTTATATAATATCAGTTTTTATCCTAATATTTTCTATTTATTATATTTCCAATAATTACATATTATGTATTATTGCTTATTATATATATAATACACATCTAATATTTTTATCACTCTAATTACCATCTCCCAATATCAATTAACATTTCAAAATGTCTAAATTTATCCCAAATCAGATTTAAACCTAATTACCCTAAATTACCAAATTAACTTAAAATATATTATTTTTTTCTATTACTTATTTACTACATAATCACCCTAATGATTATATCTAACACCTTAAATACTATAAGTATCATACTTCATCATATTTCAACATCTTAAAACATAAAATTGTATATCAAATTAGTAATTACTCATTTTAAGGCCTAAAAATTATCTAAAATTAATTTTTGAAGAAAGGATTCATGGCACTGTTCTATATCACCTAAGTAGTCTACACAAAAATTTTGGGCTCAAAACTACACTCCTAAGGTCATTTATTTCTAAACCGAAATATGTTCGATTTTGTATGATTTCTTAAGGATCATATATCATAAGACATATTTTCATCAAAATAATATTTTTCCTAAAAACTAAATACTAAAATATTTCAGAATAACAAAATTCATAATTTTTTAAGAATATTTACTATTCTTATAAAATTACACGAAATTGTGCTAGAAATCGAACTCATCGGTTTGAATGGCTCCGGCTACTGTCGGTAGCCATGGGTATGTTAGCCCACCTGGGCGCTACTACCATCATGTAGTGGTGGTGGTCGTCTACTCCCAGTTGCTCGTCGGGTCTGGGTTCTCTTTAGAAGCTCTAATTGTGCAGTTTTTTTTTTAAAACCCTAATTTCCTCTCAATCTCGCCTCTCTCTAATTTTTTAAAATTTCAGACATTTAAAATGAGCTTCTGAAAAATTTAGGGTATTTATAAGGGTCTTGGATAATTATTGTGCATTAATTTGATTAGACAATTGCCTTATCTTGTTCTAATTTGCCTTTTTTGTTGTTCTAATTTAATTGGTTAAATTTTTTCTTCTTTTCCTCAACTACCACGACCCAAATCTAGATCATTCCTTATTTTTTCTTAATTAATTATGAATTTTATTTAATTATTTAGCATCATTTTAGCACATTTTGCGAATTTTAAGTAATTACGCGTATTTCTACTTACATGTAAATTCATATATAATACAAATAAATATTCCTAAATATTATTTAGGTTATTTTATGATTTTAGTGTGCATATAATTTATTTCTAGTGATTCGTTAATTATCGGAATGTATTTTACGCATTTTTGATAAATAACGAGTAATATTCTTAAAATTTGAAATTTTCATATTCTTTTATTTTATTACTTATTTTCTTAAATTTGAACTTACGAGATCAATTTTACTAATATTTCTAATTTTATTTGATAATTTAGGCTCAATCGGATTCTTTAACCGATCGCCATAAATTCTACGAGCCAAATTTTGGGTAGTTAATTGTGGATCTTACACTGGATGGGTCAAAGCTTATAGAAAGCTTGAAAAATGATTAATATAGAAAGTACAAAAGGGAAAAATGAAGGATGAAACGGTAAGTAAAATTTACGAACAGCTTTAAAGGATATGACGCACCAATGGAACTTCTGAGGACTCACAGCATAATTCGATATGACATACAAATCGATCTGGTGAGATTACTTACCACCTAGCCTTGTTGAGAGTAAACAGAACGTTTACGCAAGAAAGAAAGTACTCAAAAGTGTAATCAGAATTATCTATATTCTCACAGTTACGAGTACAATGGTATTTATACCCATAAGTTATAGTAACTTACCTAAAAAAAAAAAAAGATAAAAGGGCATTTTCTAAGAAAGTAAAAATCAGAATATAAAATGATAAAAATGAATATATATGAAAAACAATCATTAGTGCAATGGATTTTACACATAATACTATACACGTGGCGATGCTATATTGGCGAGGTTGTTAGGAAATGCAGATAAAAAGTACGGATAGTTGACTTGTCCAAGCAGGGACGGCTTTGTCAGTTCGGAGTTGACGTCTCAATAAGGAAAATACCGAGTAATTGGTTGGCATGGGCACGAGAGAGTAATCTTCAATTCAGCGCATTATAGAAAAATAGGTGGTCATGCAGCTCGGCATGAAGGGTGACTCGATAAGGAAGTATTCGGTCTCAACAGGAGTCAGTTAGAATAGAAGAATTCGTCGTGTCGGTCCCTTTAGTCCTTAGGCTCGGCTATAGGTTAGGGATCCGACAGCCTAATTCCCATCAAGAAGTTTCTACAAAAGCTACTTGTAAAATTTGAATTGAATTTGGAGAACCCCTACTTATCGTAAAGTACAGTACTTTCTTTGGAAATGTTGGAATAATTATCTTTCCATTAAGGAAAAATTATTAGCAGGTGATTTACATATCGATTCTTTGTTGCTTTTAGGGATCTTTAATGGAATTTGTTGACCATCTTTTTAGAAATTGCATAAAAATTAAGGAGTTATAGCATAGAGTAATTTGATAAAGTGAATTTAACTTTGCGTAAAAGACTCAATTGGGTGGGGGGATAGGAAAGTGGGTTAAGCTTAATATATATTACCTAAATTTAAAAAAAAAAGGAAAGTAAGTTGGCTTTGGTAGTAGAAGTTTGGTTTTATCTCATGGGGCGTATGGAAGAAAATAAACACTAGAATTTCTAATAAGAGAGGGAATCTAAATTGGTGGGAATAAGCTCTTAGTGTAGTAAAAGAATGCTAAGCCACCATGAGAAGGAAGAAAATGGCAAATAAAGTTGACTGAGAAAGAGTTGAATGAGAGCCACACTAATTGGTTGGCTAAAACTGAATGTCGAATGCGCATTCAATGGAGTGACGGCAGCTAGAGTTGGAGCAATTATTAGGGATATTGAAGTGGAGGAGTTATTTAAGTGGTTTTTATAAGAAGATATATTCTCCTTTGCCTCTAAAACTATAAATATGGAGTATTTTTTGGCGATTGGAACCTATTAGAGGATGAAGATTAAGAAATTAATATATTGTTATAAGATGAGATTTGGTTGAGGCGATCAAGTGAGTTTAGGAATGCTCTAATGATTTTGGTTGTTTGCCTAACTTAATCTCAACATGTAGTGATTTGATCTAATCAAGGCATGATTTATAGATGAAGTGAACATGCAGAGAAGGGAATAATATAGCGTATGACTTGGCGTAGAAAACTATAATTGGAGGAATTGATGAAGTTTTTAAACAATGTCCTCCTTTTTCTTCTTCTTCTTCTTTTTCTTTTTTTATTTTTATTTTTATTTAATGTGTGTTCAAATGATGTGCAAAAACTTATTTAGTAGGTTATCCACTAGTTGATGTTGTGTTTTATTTTAGGTGTTATTGCTAAGGTTATGTCTTAGACGCTGTTGTTTGGTTTGATGCAGGCTTAAGTTTCCATTGTGGTTTGTTTTTATTTTCTCCTAAAATGGTGAGAGAAAACAATTAATTATATTACCAAGACCACTGTCGTATAGTAACATAAACATTGATCTTCTAATAGGATGGAATGAGTTCAAATCCTTCATCTCCCAAGATGTAACATAGTTAGGAAAAAAAATAGCGATTGTGCCTTTATATTATTAATCTTTCCTTTTTGTTTCCTAAGTTTCATTGGTAGTCTTACATTATATCTTGTTTTATCTTACTATTAGGATCAAAATTTCTTTTATCTTCCTTCACTTTATCATCTAACATTTAGAAAGGAATCCAACCTCTCGTAATTTCTTTCCCATTTATTCTTCCTTCTTATATACCTTCATTTATAATACATTTTCTTGTATGAAACAAAATGTAAAGAATTGGAGAAAGAAAATGATAGAATGATATGGAAGATAAGACAAGGAAGAAGGAAAACAAGAATAAGTTTTGATATAATGTAAGCTTAAACCTCACATGCGAAGTATTTATGGAATTCATCTAAAACTAATTACAAATAAATATTTTTGAGTCTTTGTGTTTTTTCATTTTGCAAAACCATGATATTATTTTTTAATCGTGCAATTTAAGTTTTAAATTTTTTAGAATATATATGTATTTATATATGTATACATTAAAACCCACATTGCCCTTTTCAATTTATACACATATAGCATTGTCCTTTTTCATTTATAACCCTGACTCCCCTAGAATATGGCTAATCTATTGTTAAAAAAATTACAGAAAAAAAGAAAAAGAGAAAACCTATAGGATCTAATAAACTTTGGATGTGAATAATGCTCATGTAATTAAAAAAATTAAGAATGTATATACAAAGTCAAAAAGCATAATGATAATCTACCTAATGAATGAATCTATCTATAATAAGGTCTAGGTCTCCAGCATAAACTCAAAAAATTATTTTACAAATTGCTTCACATTGCTCTTTTAATAAGGCGATAGATTTTGATTTTGACCTTCCTTTTGGTATTTTGAGGAGAAGGCTACTCCTTGAACTCTAATACAAATTTCATTCAATGTTGTTAGATTTGGTCATGATAGTTAATCCAAATATACGAGAAGAGTAATAGTTAAAAAAATAAATCGGATTGGATTGGGAGTTAGATCAAGGTTAGATCAAACTGGCTCCATTGATAGGTTAGATTAAATTGGATTAGATCATATAGGTCAATTTGTTAGGCCGATACCATATAACCCAGCCCACTTTGTCCTGTTACCTTAGACAATTAAGTGTTTTCTGATGAAAAGTATTCAAAAGTCACTAACTCTCTCTCTCTCTCTCTTTCTGAATATCTAAACTCTTCTTAAGATAAGTTTGAAAACCCTAATCTCTCTCTCTCTTCTTGTTCACTCTATGTATTAGTTGTTGAATAAGATTAGTTATTGACTTGTTCTTGGTATTTTGCAGGTGTTTATAGTGGTTACTTCAAGCAAACTGGGATTCTTAAAGTGTAAAACTCTTTGATTTCTAGATTGTAACTTGTCTTCTTTTCTTTATTTATCTACTTTATACACTTGTTTATATAGATTTGTTATTTTAATTAGTAGATCTACTAATCTAGTTGTATATGCTGTTATATTGTATTACAATATTTTACAATTACTAATTATTGAATACAAACTAATACTTTATATTCATTATTACCTTGATTGTACAATCTATACTTTATTATTATTCAAATACAAAATCTCTATGTTTTGCTAGTCTCTTAGTCAATCTTCGATTTTTGGTCATAACATCATTTAGGTTTGACAATTGATTCCATTAGGTTGTAATTTCAATATTTCATTAGCTATTATTCTCCAATCTCCACCATATTATAACTAAATCTCTTGAGCATTAGGCTTCGGTTTGTACTCCACTTGTACCATTAATAAGCTTAACAGTTTGAAAGTATAGTTTAAACCCATAGACTGAGTTTGCTTTAAGTCTTGAGCACATCCACCTATAGAGGAGGAGGAAGAGGAGGAGTATGATAATCATTTGAGCCATAATTGGCTTTTAAGTTGTCAATACCAATTATATCCAAAGATCTTTTGTCTCCTTTTCTTGAAATGGTAATGATTGCATCGTTGCTGTTTTATATGCCTACATCATTTAGTTATGATTTAGATAAAATTTTCAAAAGAAAAAATGGTTAATAATTAATATAAAAATCATTCCCTCCCATTATTTATTTATTTTTTATTTTTTAAAATATGTTTACAGATTACGATTCATAGTTAGGCCCCGTTTAGTTCGTTGAATATAATAAAGGAAGAATGAAATCGGTAATACGTTATGAGTGCTTATTACATTGTTTAGTTGGTCATCTAGTTCAACTGTGAATGAAAAAATAAAGTTTGAATAGATAATTAAAATGACGATAATATCCTGATATATTCACAAAACAATAAAATGAAAGAATATTAATCAGTTTTATCCCAAACTTATATCCCTAATCATAAAAAAAATCCAAATTGAAACCTTAATTTAAATTAGAAAACCCTAATCTCAAAACAAAACTGTTATTCATGATCAAAATTCAAAATAAACTACAACACTACAACCAAACAAATTCAAAATAAACTTATGTTAAGGTTTCTTAAGATCTGCAATCCAAAATCCTATTGATTGAATTAAACTGTTTGGCTTTCTTTGAATTGTGTTGATCAGCTCCCATTAAAATAAACTATTAATCGATTCCGATCTTGTCATCAAAGAACAAGAACAAATCTATATAGATTTGCAAGAGGAAGGAAGAATAGATTCATGATTTGTAGAGTTTGGTGGTGTTGTACAGATCGAGGTGATGTATAGATCGATGAGAAAGAAGAATAGATCAAAGAAAAGGATGAACGAATCTACAATCTAGTGATGCTAATTCATGAGTCTGGTACTGGCAGTGAAGAGAAAGAAGAATAGATCGAACAAATTGAAGAGAAAAAAGAAGAACAGATCTGCAATCCGATGGTGCTAATTCACAAGTTTGGTGGATGGCAACGAAAATAGGTGGTGTTGATTCATGAGTCCGGGGGATGGTGGTGGAGATAGAAGGTGGGAGAGATAGAGAGGAAGACAAGTCCATCTTTAAAGAACAAAACTGCAATCCATACTTAGAGCTAATAATGGTATAATTTTGTAATATGGTAATTTGCATGAGGATATTGTGGGAAGAAAAAAATAATTAAATCCCAAATTATCATTCGTGACTTCACACAAAGAATCTTGATTCAACAGTTTAAGAAATTGTAATTATGTGAGGAATTAATATTGCGAACCTTAAATTGAACTAAATAACATAATAGATATTTCACAAAAAATAGCAAGGAATCAAATAACTATTAGAGTGAAATAAACATACCGTTAAGAGTCCATTTTCCACTATGGACCAACATGTCCAAACTGGCAGGATGAAACTTGGACGAACCTCTACAGGATTTTTGCTCACACTCTCAAAAAGATTGAGAAAGATATCCAAAGACAAAAGTAAAAATACTCATCTTATTTGTAAAAATAAAACGAAAACTATAAACCAACCGAAACAGTGCAACCGAATTCTAGCACGAATCTGTAAGGGAACAACAAGTGGAAGCAAGTTAAGAAATGGTGGTTATCGATTGGTTTCGGCTCGGGATTTGGCTCCTTGTTTTCGTACCGACGATCGCTGCTCTACATAAATTATTCCGCTCTATAAAAGCTTTATAGGATAGGTGTTGTAATTTATTTTATTTTTAATTTGATTATCTTTAAATTTAAGTTATTGAATAAATTATAAATTTAATAGTTTAAATTTAAAAATATGAAAATAAATAATAAATGCGATTGATTTGGTTAAAATAGAAAACGAGACTATTTAAGATATATTTTCTATAAAACAAACTCTTTTTCTTTTATTGTTTATATACTATTACCCTAATTACTAGTTACTTTTATAATAATTTTAACAAACCTATCCAACGCCATTATAATATAATTGTATCAATGAGGAATTAGATTCGAATATTTTATCTCTTGAGCTGCAACATAGTTTGTAATAAAAAAGAGAAAAATTACTTTATTTTTACTTAAAACATAAATACAATACATATAATTCAAAACTAAAGAGTGTAAAAAAAAAAAAACTTATCCTATGCTTATAGCTAATGACTTGATAATAAGAATATTAATCTCCTGAGTGGAATGCACTCGATTCGAATTCTAATTCTCCATTTTAACCATCGATAACAAAAAGTATATCCTTTTCATTGTTAGATTTGGAAACTTAAAATTCTTTTAGATGTATTTTTGACCAACTATTCTTTTAAGATTTAAGATAGCATATATATTTATCAGAATTACAAATATGCACCTATAAATAAACGAATAGGATTGCTTTAAATTTTAAGCTGATTTGAATTAGATAGTTGTGCCAAATAGACAAGAGGGTCAAAAATTAAGGAAAAAATCAAATACAATAAAAATTTAAACATAAATTAAATTAAGATCGAACTGAATTAAACCACGTGAATTAACTCAAATTTGATGATACTAGTTTAGATTGTAATTTTTCTAATGTACTTTGACTTATATGTTTATGTTTTCACCATCTATCACTTCACATATTTATATGTTCATTTAATTATTTTATGTATTTATTTTTCATTTCTATTTCTCACTTTGAGATAGTTAATATATATCAACTTTTATTTCTCAATGATATTTAATTTAACAAAACTAATATTATTAAATATATTTAATTAAATAATAATATATAAATATAAAATTACTCGGACGGCTATCTCAAGGTCGGAGACACCCGGGAGATCACTCAATGCACCACCGTTCATGGTGATTTTATGGAAAGGCTAAACCTTAAATCTGATTTATATTTACTGATTTTTTGTTTTTTATCTTTTTTTTTTCATATTATTTGGTCATATATATATTTATATATGTAATAATCTCATTTTATTTTAAAATTATTGTATATTAAGTAGAAGCTGGCACGGATCCTCCTCCAATTAAGGTAATAAATAAAGATAAAATACATGAATATAAAGTATTAAAAACTAATAAGATATTATTATTATATTTTAAATATTATATATATGTTTTTTGGAAAAGCAGTAATTTTGGTCAACTTTAGATTCAACCAAAAAGACCAATAAGATGTCAGTGGTTGGAAATTAGGCATGCTCTCTCACGGTAGCTTTACAGCTTTCTACATAATTTATTATACTCAATAAATTATTACTTGACATTTTAATATAGCCATTTTACCAATTTCAATATACTTTAAATATTCCAATTTACTGCCTCAACCAATTAATAAATCATCTTTATTGATTTTCGAAGACGGACGTGAACCCTTTTATTAATCATAATTTATACTTCCAATTTCACAATTAAAATATTAATTATCCATTTAAAAATTTTCATTATTTTATTATCATGACTTTATTATATTTTTTTTTCTATTTTACAAATTTTTCCTACTTTATTTATTTATCTCACCTTGGATTTCTTCTGAGAAACCCTAATTTCAGATCATACCCACAATAAAGCAAATTTCACGTTTTGGTGTAAAAATATTTTCAATGCAGTGAAGCTTCTACTTGAACTCAAAAGCGAGTGATTTTAATTTTCTTTTTTTATTTTTTTTTACTGTGAGTAAAGTAAATTCAGCTACTCCGATACTGTAACATTAGGATCTGTAATTTATGCTTCGGAGAACTGTATCCTGTTATTAATTTTGCTAAAATTATCTTACTTTTTGATTTATATTGGTTTAAATTTTGTAATTTTTGCTGTAATTTGATTTTAGGTAAAAAATTAGCTGTTTTTTCTGACTTTATCAATCAATTCTAGCACGATTCCGTTGAATTACTGCTTAATTAGGGTTAACTTAGCTCAAGATTGAAACTTTAATAAAGTCGATCAGTTGATTTTTAGGGTTTATAGGGTTTTGGGGGGGGTTTTGGTTTAAGTTGGTGTGATATAGAAAAATGGAAACTAAGGAGGAAATTAGTGCTTCTGGGCTTACAGTGAAAGGTGATGAAGCTCCTGATAGCTACAGGGTGGCCCCAGTAATTGAAGAGGCAAATCCTGTCCAAATTGGTGGGCCCACATTGGTTATGAATCCACCTCCACCTCCTGCTCCGGCCACGATTGCCCCGCCTGCTGCTCAGGCCGCTACTTCAGCTGTTGCAGCACCCTCACCGAGCTGGGCGGTTACTAGTTTGGACAGGAAGAAGAAGAGAGGTAGGCCGAAGAAGTATGGACCGGATGGGGTGGCATTGTCCCCGATGCCAATTTCGGCATCGATACCATTGACTGGAGACTTCAAAGGGTGGCAACACAGTAGAGGGACACTAGTTGAGCCGGTCAAGAAGAAGCATAAGTTTGAGGTTGAGAGTCCAGGTACGAAATTTCTAAACTAGGTTTCAGTTAATACTGGTCTCTGTTGCAATGCAACATTGTTTGATGGCTTCTTTATTTTGTCTTGTTGTGGGCATCTAGGAGATTATAAGGCTGTGGTTTGATTGGTTTTAATGATTCGGGAAGTACTAGAAAATCTGGTGGCAGACAGAAAGTCAGAACCTCCAATTAGTCAGAACTTCCTAGGAACTTTGGACATCTTCCTGCTTATTGTTTCGCTCCCCTTATTTCCAATAGAGCAGTAATAAGCCTGCTGAACATTTAATACGAAATTGTAATGAATTTAATTTTTTTTTTTCAGCCATTCCCAAGATTCTTTTTTTTTTTTTTTTCATTTTCAAGACAAAATCAAGCAAAACAATACCTGCCATGCCATTCGGAATTTTGCTTTCAAAATTAATTCAGTTAAAAAAAATTTTCCTTTCCAGTATGCCCTAGGAGGTTTTTATTTATTTATTTTTCCCTTTTTTAAAAAAAAAATTATTTGGGTAATTTCTACGTCCGATAAAATGCAGAGTTTATATGTGGCACATATAAAGCAAGCAGAAATTGCTTGAATAAACCATGGGTGCTGTACCTTAAGATTTGCAAGACCCGCTACCTTTTCATGTGGGTTCTACAAATATAAGGGACCAAAAAGCATGGTGTATACATACTGGGTCTATTCCGGTTGGGCAGGCAATATGGGGAAAAAGATCTCCATGAAGCGAAAACACACTTCAAATGCGTTTATAATGTAAAAAGTATTTTGTTCATAAATACCTAGAACGAGTACTTGCTGATAGAATCCTTGTTATTTTGTGCATAACAAAAACATTGCTGACTTATAAACTGCTTCCCACACCGGGCTGATTTTATTTGAATAATTTGCTTGAGCTACTAACAAATTAGGTCTGGTCGTCAATCTTCGTATATGAATATTCAAGACCTTAGTATCTTTACTAGGCACAAGGTGATGATGCCACAGTACAGTTGATATTTCTCATTCGTTCTTAGGGGTTATGTAGGTCTCCATAGGTTGCATTCACAGGGAAAAGAGACTATTAGCATTTTCAGCTGCCAATCAGGTGCTGGCAGCATTTTGTTAAATGCCCAAACAGAGTAGAGGCTCTCTAAAAATTTAATTGGATTCTCAAGAGGCCTTGAAGAACTCTGCCTAAGAAATGTTCCATTGTCAAGAGAATGAAATCTTCTCTTCTTTTTTTTTTTTTCCCGTTGGGAGCGGCTTTTCCAAAATATGATACTGAGTGGAATATGTATTGTAGCTGCTTGGGTTTGCTCTTTTACTCAGTTTTGGTGCCTTGAGTGCACCCATTTCAAATTTGTGTTGGTCAAGCTAAACTATGGATAAGATGAAAGTAGATACACACATATACTATTATCAGAGATCAGTATGCTGGATATATACTGTAGATATACACAAATACTATTATAAGAGGTCAAGAGTGCTAGATATATACTGTAAAAGTAAACTTGTATATCCTCTTTTCTTTTCTTTTTCTTTTTCTTCTTTTTTAATTTTACAAGAGGACCGGGAAAAGTATTCTCTCTACATGAAAGGCTACTCTTTTTCGTAGACAAATCTCTATTTCCCAGTTCCATCTTCCTCAATCACCATATTCATCACAGTTATCAGTTCCTTCTATAACCCTTATTAAATGCTTTTGATATTTAATTAGGTTAGTGTTGTCGATTGTGTGTATTCCAAGCACCCATTAAACTGAAACAAATGATACAATTTTCAAAGGCTATATTCTGAGAAGACACAGATTGGACTCATAAAATAAATTAAAGATATAGACTAAAAGAAGAAAAATTAGCCACTGCACGTTAAATTTGTTGTAAATATACAAATTAATAATATTGTTGAATTTAAGAATTAACTCTATGTACATCAAGTTCAGGATCCAGTAGAAATGTTTGTGAATGTTGATGTATACATAGCTGCATCTATTCCATTTTGACCTTCTCTATAGGCTTGGTCATACCGAAAAATAACCATTGAAAATTTTATTGACACCTATGCTTTACATATATTTGTATAAGTTAGCTATGTATCCTTAAATTGTCAGTGTCTTGCTGTGGTTGTGATCCTTTGAGGATTTACACTAGATATCATACTGTGCAGGGGAGAATGTTGCATATTTTGTTGGTGCTAATTTCACTCCTCACGTGCTAACAGTTAACCCTGGTGAGGTATGTTCTCAATATAGTTTTATTATCCTACTCTATTGCACTCTGTGTTTCTGTATCCAATTGTTAAACTATTCTCCCATGTTCATATTAGGAACCTCCCTCGTGGCATTGTTTTTGGATATGATTGATGTTATGTGAAGCTTGGTCTAGAAAAGAATATAGATACCAAGAGTCAAGTTCAATGAAGACTAATATTAAGAGTAAAAACTTCCTTCTGCCCTTTTGTCCCGAGATTAAATGATTCTTCCTATGTGTCACTGGGTTACCTTGACCGTCCTCTCCTGATGAACTCTTGGCTATTTGCCAGTAGAAACAAAAGGCGGAGAGGTTTATTCTCAAAATCAAAGATCATATTTGCTTGATGAAGTTGTTTTTTCTTTTACTTGCTCAGTGGAGTAGTTATTGAGTTAGTATTAAAGACAACCCATTTCTGATTGGATTGGAACTTTGGATATTTTGCTAAGTGGTTTCTGAGAGATTCAATATCATTTACCCCCACTACAAAAAAGAGAAAGATAACCTCTTTTATAGGATGCTAAGAGATTTGTGACTGCCTCTATTTCTATCACTATTTTTGCTTGTTTATTAAAATATAGCATTGAGATTTTTTAAAGTCGGTTTTCTTAAATAGTGGCTTTCTCCATTTGTTAAGACACTGATTGAAATTTGAACCTTGTAGTGCGCTAGTCTTTCTCACACAATATGTAATTAATTCTTTAAGATCACCTATGAAGCCTTATAAGTGTTTGGGGCACTCATAAATTAACCCTTCTAAATTGGGGTGGCGATTACACTGAATTCTCATGCCATTGATTTGAGGAGGATAAAATATCTGCATTTTTACCCCCATTTGCAAGGGCAAATATGGTCAACTAGAAAGCAGTTTATGATCAAGTAAGGAAAATTTCTTACTTCATAAGCTAAACCAGAAAATGGAGTGAGTTTCATGGATGTATATGTATAAACATTTTGTCAACTTTGTTACTTGATATTTCTTAAATTAATCACCATGGACTAATTGAAAACATTTTTATACTAACTCTCTTTGCAGAAATAGTAAAACATCCATGTAGTAATTAATTGAAAAATAGTATTAGAAGATGACTCTGATCAATGAATCGTTTGTTTTTGTATTTTAAATACAGAATTCAGTGGTTACTTCTAATTAACCTTTCGTTTATACACACACACACCTGCCCCCTCCCCACCCCACCAAAAAAAGAATCTTCTGAGTTATTTTTGATCCTAGGATACTGCACGAAATGACATAAAGCTGGTAAAAATTTTGTTGTAATGCTTTTTATTTGTTTATTTATATATTTTATACTGTGGGAGTAATACCATTGTGCTTTCAAGAACCAGCTACCCATTCTTTTGGTTAATTTACTAATGTATTTTGCTCATAAAAAATAGATCTAGAATATGCCAGTTGGTTTTGGCAGCATACGCTATTCTAAACAATTATTGGTAATATAGATTTTACATTTCATATCCTATCTGTATTAACTTCAACCTTCCTTGCCCTTTTGCAGGATGTCACGATGAAGATCATTTCATTCTCCCAGCAAGGATCACGAGCTGTTTGTGTTCTCTCAGCCATTGGCACTATATCAAGTGTGTCACTTCGTCAGTCTACTTCTTCTGGAGGTACTTTAACATATGAGGTATTTACATCTGTTCCCCTGTATTTTAAGATTGCATAATTTGAAGGCATCTCTATTGGAATTGAGTGAATATGCAGATTGTTTCTTTTCTTTGAATATCTTCCACAGAAACAAAGAAAATTTCTGAATTTCCTCTTTAAAATAGAAGTAAATGCAGGGAGCAAAGTATGAAAGTAATCTGCTAGCCTTTGTATATGTTGGTGACAGAATTTTGGTCAGTAACTGCTTAAGTTGCATGACTAAGTGAATAAAATGCACTGAATGACAAAAAAAGTGCATGTGCAATGAAGATATGTCCTTAATCAATGAAGAAGACTGGTGCAGCTGTTCCATGAAGGAAATGATCAGCTTATCTTTATCTTTTGCTAAAGTCAGATTCTCCTTGAAGAGTTTGTATAGTTCATCATTTATTTTGATGTCAGACTAGCATTATAAGTTTGGCATGATCTTTAAGCAGTGATTTGTGTATTGGACCTGTTTGCTAGGTTTAAGATTTTATGTTCAGCTGATGGATATTTTTATAGGAGAAGAATTAAGGTACACAAGTACGTGATCTGTAATACTATGAAGTATGTACCTTTCTTAAATAGAGTATATAAATTATCAGGAGTTTAGGTACGCATGGCAGCAATATGAAATTTTCAGGCCTGTTCAGAAAAAATGTTGATTAGAAATTTGACGAGGATGTGAACAGAGCACCTACTCTCATTTCTATATCAAATGACTTTCTATAGAATGGTTAATTTGTGCATAAATATCACTACCTATGTAGAATCTGAGAAAGTTTGTTTAATTTACTATCTTATATCTGTTGCTTAGAGAAACTGATTAGCTTTCTCTCTATTCGTTCAGGGTCATTTTGAGATACTCTCTCTGTCGGGATCATATATGCCAATTGAGAGTGAAGGAACAATCAGCAGATCTGGTGGGATGAGTGTATCTTTGGCTGGCCCTGATGGTCGTGTTGTTGGTGGAGGGCTTGCAGGTCTGTTAGTAGCTGCTAGTCCTGTGCAAGTAAGTATCACAAATTTTAGGGAGAAACTAAGTAACGTATTAGCCTTTTTTTACTCGAGCCTCATCTCAACTGTTTCAAATGGATCTGATTGTGAACGGTACAAGGGAGATTTTTTCGTTGCACAAGCATTTTATTTCTTAACCACAACTACAAATTGCAGGTAGTGGTAGGTAGTTTCCTACCTGGTCACCAGGCTGAGCAGAACCCAAAGAAGCATAGAGTTGAAGCTCCATCAGTTCTGACCGCTGCTACCACATTAAATCCCATAATCAGAGAAGAAGCTCGTGGATCATATGGTGTAACAAAGTCAATTATTTCAACCATCTCTCCCTTTAATGGTGGTAGCACTAACCCCATCCAAGATTCAAGGACTTCTGTATCCGAGCATAAAATATACTTCACCAAGGAACACTCCAATGGCCTGAGTTGATCCATCCTAGGTTTCTCACCGTTGACATTTAGATCGTATGTTGTCTAATTTTTCTTTTTTCTTTTTTTTTACTTGTTGGAGAGTTAAAAAGGAAAGTAGGTTTTGCAGGCACTCATTTAGCTTTGCCTCCATCGTAACATGTATTGTTGAATGACTACTTAGGATATAGCACCAAAGTCCATTCTGACTATAGTTGTACCAGTAGTGACTTTGTATGTGGTAGGACTTCTAGCCATGTGGGTCTGTCTCTTGATGGTGGTATTGTTCACCACAAGTTCCCTGATGCTGCCCCACTTTGTTGTCTTGCATATTAAATTTGTGGCATATGTAACCGAACGTTTGAGATTAGTGAATTTATTCGATTTAAGAAGTTCCTCTCCAACTTGACATATCTCTCGGGTGATTTATATATGTCAATTAATCTTCCTTCCATGAAATTGGACTATAACATTTCACCTTGTATATCTATGTGTTCATTCAAGCAGAGAAGCCTACTACAAGAGGCAGAGTCAAATGTAATTTTTGGCATGCTGCCAAAAGATCTTGCTATTGCTTGAATATTTGAATACTTTTGGCTGGTCCAGATTTTTTAGAATAGACCCTTGTCCGTTGTCTGAGTAATGCTTACAGATTTAGTTCTTTTCATCTAAAACTATTCAATGGGGTCTCTTGATATTTAGCAGTTTCCCAATTGACAAATTGAACCTCTTCTTTAAACCTAAAAATGTTGGAGTTCCTTTATTCTATCAAACTAATTCTCAAATTGCAAATTCAAAGACGTATTACGCATTTCATTGGAAAAGAAAAATACATCCACTTTTTTTTTAATCTTTGTTTTTTTAAACCCCCCAAGATGTGCTTTAAATTTTCGAACCCCGAATTCCAATTCCCAATCTGTCTCATCTCGTACATCTTTAGTTTGACATGTTAATAATAATAGCTGCTTTCGTCAGTTTGACATGTTAATAATTTGCTTTCACCAGATTACCATTGGTTGGTGGATCGGGTGAGCGTCAAGTTAGTCGTGCTTTTGATAATGCTATTTTTAAGAATATCTCTTAAGTCATTTTGCTATATTCAAATGTCGGATCACTCCATTTCAAAGCAGTATGATGAAGTCCTTTTCGTCATAATTTCCACGCAATGGGAGTTTTATCTTCTTAGCAAACGATGATATGTATTTTTACTTTCCTTTGATAATTGAGTTTGCCTCGCTGTATTTTGAGTAAATGAGCGAAAGAGAGGTATGCCAGAAAGAACGAAGGTCCTTTTCGTAGACGGAGAGAGAGAGAGAGAGAGAGAGAGGCATTTCGTAGATTTATACTACATTTAATGCTGTCTTCATACTTTTCCACGGAAGAAAGAAATTCAGAAAAAACATCTTTAAATCCCTACACATCCATGAAAAAATATTCTGAAGGCCTTCATATTTCCATGTTCTTAGCTCAAAAAGCATTTCGTTGTGGTTTCTATATAAATAACCAGCAACATCTTCTAAGGAAAGAATATCCTGTCAAGCCAGAACAACTTTCACACGTTACATCAGTCGATGTTTTGCCGCGATCTGACAGAACAATAATCTGAGGAAGAGAAAGAAGACACAGAAAATAAAACCTATACACCCCTCTCTACCGCATTATTTCTCACACTGGAAAAGGCAGCTAACATATGTTCTACATCAAAGCATGAGTTTAAAGGGCGACCAAATCATTAGCATTGACCTGAGCACTGGCTGCCTCCATAAGGCCATTCCTTATCTGGTCACTGATGTCCCTGACATGACCAGGTCCATGGGGAATGAAAACGGTGGTGTTCTTCGATGAATTACCCAGATCTTTAATCGTATCAAAATACTGAGTGATCATTATGAGATCCATCACCTCCTTCGCTGAGGTGCCTTGAACTTTGTGAGAGAAATCCAAGATGTTTTCTCTTAATCCATTGGTAATTGCCTGCCGCTGCTTCGCTACACCAACCCCACCAAGATACTTGGCTTCAGCCTCAGCCTCCGCTTTCTTTACCAATAGCACCTTTTCAGCTTCACCTTTGTATACACTAGCCAGCTGAAGTCTTTGAGCTGTGATCCATATAAAAAATGGCTACATTAATTTAGAGATCAGGATGTTCCCAAAGCCATTACCTAGAAGCTACTCCAATTGTCAAGAACCTTAGCAAAAGTAAATTCACAATAAACTATTTTATCCCTGGCAGAAGTGTCAGTGTTACTAGATGATAACATGAACCGGCAGTTATAATTTTGATTGAGATAATATATGGTCTGCTAGAAGCAGGCAAGACTTCTTTGGGCCTCATAAACAGGCAACTTTGCAGGTCCAATAAATCAAAACTTCATGCCATCCAATATTGTGGGTTAATTAAAAAATCCTATCACCAGTGGTCCAAGCGCAAACAGGAATGGAACGGATAAAATCATTACCTGCATTGATCTCGTTCATTGCTCTGCGCACAGAGGGATCAGGAATGATATCAACCATCAGTATGTGCTCTATGCTATAACCATAGGCTCCCATCACCTAACATCATCCATCGATATCATGTAAAGAAAGGCGGAAAATGCATATACATTTATTTAAAATTTTCTAATCCCTTGTAAACTTGCAAAAGCAAATGATGGTGCCATCAGTTACATTGACTAGCTTTAGTTGTTGTAACACATGTAAATGCATAAGATAGTATGCATAGGAAAAACTAATAAAATCCTGAAGAACAAGCGAACCAGATAGCTATATGATGACAGGAGAAACCACTTACCTTCTCAAGTTCCTCCAAAACAGCTTTTGCAACATCGCCCTTTTGTTCAAATAGCTCATCCAGGTTCATTCTAGGGACAAGAGCTCGAACCACTGTACAACAGAAAGGATGAAATCTAGATAATGATTCGATGCATAACATGGAGAAGCAACTTCCAACATGGTGTGATTTTACCATCAAATACATAAGCTTGGATTTGCTCATTGGGATTTTGTAGTTCATAAAATGCATCATCGGCATTCATCCTAACCACTCTGAATTGGATAGAGCAAATAAGTTGCACAAAGACATTGTCCTGAGAAAAATATGAGGCAATGGATTAGTGTATCCTTGGGAGTTAATGAGACCACAACATCAATAGCGGAAGCCCGAAACAAAACTAATAAAATGAAAGACCCTGCATCTCAAACTCTGTGCAAAATGCAATTGGATCGGACTAACTAATTTAGAGGTCATAAATTAATGCATAAAACCAACCCGATTCAGATCATCCACCCGTACTTTAGGGCTAAAATTGCAGCCATGCATTCCAACATCCATTCAACAGAATAAGACCAAAAACTTAAATTAGCCAACAAAAGGGGAAAAATAGAAAGAAGAAAACCGCCTTATCACCTTCTTCAATGTGATCTTCAATAAACTAAACCTTTTCCTTATCATATGCATGAAATAACTACATCTTTAGAATAGCATATATACAATCTGACAGTTGTTATAACAAAAAAAAAATAAACAAATCGTGCATATGTTCCACTTTAAGCTATTCCTAATGCATTTTTTTTCTTTCTTAACTCTATGAATTTTTCTAGAATACACTTTTCTCAAGTATCAATTAAAAGGATTTCGGATTGTCAATTATTCCACCTATTAGTAATCCTGGAAATTTGCTGTAATTTAGCTTTACAATACTCAATTCTTACTCCATTTACTCAAAAGAAGTTGGCGACACTAGAGAAACCGTTTCTTCTCAATTTCCATTACCACTTTTCACATCATTCAACTACCCGGCCAAAACTCTCGCCTCCGACCATCATTTACAACTAAAATACGCAACTTATCACTACATATTTATATCTTTTTTTGGGCAAGTCACAATCTTTTATATTTAAGAAATGCAAAAATTATATGATAACTGCCCTCAAAACTCAAAAGAGTATACGAACTGGATCGAACATGAACTCCTTTATATATAGTTTAGAGACATAATTTCATAATTCCTTAGCAAGGATCGGCCTAGAAAAGATTTTTCGTATTCCTTAACGCGAAAGTAACGGACTTTTATTAAATAAAAAGAGAAAAAAGAGTACCTTGGTCTTGGTCTCGATGCGAACTTCAAGAGATTGGATCCTGGTGGAGAGAACACCGGCGAGGCATTCACCGGCGAGAAGGTTGAAGAAATGGAGTCCCGGTGGAGCCAATCTGTTGAAGCGACCCCATTGTTCCACAACCCCGATGCTGGCTTGGTCTATGCACGCGCACAGTCCACACCATGAATTCCCCATTCTCCTTACCGTGGAATGAAGAAATTATGGATTTGATAATTAATTTATTTGTTTGCGTTGAGAGGTAAATGGTTGAGAAAGAAGACAGGACCGACCGCCACTTTAGGTTTTTTTTTTTTTTTCCATAAGGTCCTATATACTGTTTTTACGAAACCATTAAACCTAAATCATTAAATTAATTATATTATAAATTATTTAAATTTAATAAATATTAAATATTTAGTGAGATGAAGATTTAGATCCATTATGTCAAGATAATTGATGAAACCGTTCCAAACAACCTTAGTTGATTTTTTTTGGTAATCTCATCTTCAATTAAGAAATTTTTTTACGATTTTATCTTTATTTTTTATAGGATTAATACTCTCGTTCATTTTGCAATTGATTTATATTTTCTTTAAATTTAAATTATTAAATAAAATTTAAAGTTAATGATTTGGATTTTAAAAAATAAGAGTAAATAGTGGGATGAAGATTGCAACCAATTTGATCAAAATAATGGACAGAATTATAAAATCTCTTTAGATTAAGAGGTGATGATTTTAACGAGGATGGTTGAGTTAGTCTAAATGTCTAGTTTTCTTTTATTTTCATTTTTTGTCTGAAAAATAATTTAATCAAACAATTGAAACAAAAAAAATTTTAATGCTTGATAATAAATTCAAATAAAATATAAAGAATAAACATTTTGAAAATTTTAAATAAAAAATTAATATTTCAAAAATTGGTTTAAATAAGTATATGGTAATTATAAAACTATAATATAATAGCTATTCGATAAAATTTTTTAAATCATGTTAATCTTTATTTGAATTTTTTTTTTACATTAAATTGTTATTTAAACTTACTCAAACATTGATTCCCCACTCCCCTTTAACTTATGAGTACAATTACGAAGTTAATAATACAAAGACTTAAATAATAATAGATTACTTAAACCTATGCTATAGAAAATATTACTCTTGTAGGAAAAAAATAATAGATTACTTAAATAATAATCAAAATTAAGGTATTAACTAATTATAAATGTCCATTAATTGTTTTAAACAAATGATGAATATTGTTATTAAAACAATCAACTTAATTATTAGATTATCATAATTATAAATAATTCATAAGTCGTTTTGAATTTACTGTGGATACTCTTATTTTATTATATATGCAATACTATGTGGTGGAAGTTATTTCGTTTTATATCAAGTGATGCTAAAATTACAATTTGCAGTACAGACAGCCATTCCATAAATATTGGATTTTTCTTTTTTTATTTTTTTGCATAACTACCATGATCGTTAAACATAAAATTGATAAAAATGAATTATTAGTGGTGAAAAGACATTAATGATAAAGAATATGCGATAAAAAAAAAGAAAAATTATGAATGGCTAAGTTATATTACTAATAGACATGCATAATTATAAAAGTTCAAAAAGTTATATTTATATATAACATTTATTATTAACTTCGTTGCATTTTTCCCTCTAGATTTTATGATAAGAGTAGCATTTTACAGGCATTATGTATATATACATTGAATCGTGTGAGAATAAGTTAAAACAAATAAATTTTTGGGGGAAATTGTGTAAAATCCTCTTAAATTTTGATTTAGGTGCGATTGCTTCTCTAAATTTTCAAAATGTGATTTTTGGTTCATAGTTCATAAGTTTCCATAAATTAGTAAAACAACTATTTAGGTTAAAAATAACTATTTAAACTTTAATTTTAGTGTGTAATTAAGGGGTGTTTGCATACTAAAAGTAAAGTTTAAATGAGATATAAAGTTATTTATCAATTTATAAAAGTTTGAGGACTAAAAATCATATTTTGAAGGTTTAAAAGGGTAAACTATACTTACGGTAAAGTTTAGAGAAGGTTTTTTGTGTTTTTCCCTAAATTTTTTATAACAACGATGTCTTGATAACTTAGAGGGTGAAAACTATTATTGTTGAACTTAAAATATAATACATTTACGAATTGATTTTTTTTTTTTAAATTGATTCTACATTTCAACAATTGATACATGCTAAAATAAGTGATAAAATGGCATACAAAATTAATTTTACTTGTTTATTAAGATAATAAGATGATTTCACTGTATATTAGATGAAAAATTCTATTGAATAGCTTCGTTTTTTTAAAGGTGTAAATATGCTAATTTGAAGGTTAGATATTTCGTTGAGATTAAATGAATGATATATTATTAACTTAGAAACAAACACATGTGTACGATCGATTATTTAACAAGTACAATTAAGAATAATTTTAAGCTTTTAAGTACTAAAATTAATACTATAAAATACAGTAATGTATTAATTCCAATTTATCTAGACTCATCGCTTACTCATTAGAGGTACAATTTGCTTAAGCTATCAACAATAATCTCTATATTATAAATATCATTTTAGTATGTGTATATAACTATTTAATATAAACTTCATTATGTAATTCTTTTATGTTATCTTTAGTTAAGGTTTTTAGTATATTTAATTATTCAGGTTTTTAAGTCTTTTAAAGTTATTTCTAATTTAGGTTGAGTTCTGATTTAATTTTGAAGTCAGTCTCTAAATTAGGTTTTTAACTCAATTTTTAATTAGAGATTTTATACGTAAATCATAGGAAATAATTCTAACCCATAATGTAAAATTAATCATATTATTTTTTGATATCTTAAATATCATTTTTTATCTTTAATCAATGTTTTAGTTCGTACGAAACATCTTAATCCTAATTTAATTATTAAGTTCACTCCTGATGTGATAAAATTTTATATTTTTCATATAATTACTTAAATTTAAGTTTTCTACTAGATTTATTACATATTTATTATTATTAGAATATCTATTTTTAACTTAATATTTTTCTACTCATTTATTTCTTATATTTACATATTATACATTATCATCTAATATATACATAATATACATATCTGATAGTCCTATTACTTCAAATATCATCTTCTGACATCAATTAACATCTCAAAATATCTAAAAACATCTCAAAATATCTAAATTCATTCCAAATCAGATTTTACACCTAATTTACAAAATTAACTTAAAATTTACTATTTTTATCTATTACATATTTACTACATAATACCCTAAATGCTACAAATATCATACTTCATCAAATTTCAACATCTTAAAATATATAATTATGCCCTAAACCAGTAATTATCCTTTTAATTACTTAATTAGTCTAAAATTACTTATTTTATGCATTATTTTAAAGTCTAAAAATTATCAAAAAATTTTTAAAATTCATTTTTGAAAAAAAGCTTCATGGCACTGTTTTATATTATCTAAGTAATCTACACAAAAGTTTTGAGTTCAAAACTACACTCTTAAACTTATTTATTTCTAATATGAAATATGTTCGGTTTCGTATGATTTCTTAAAAATAGTACATTTTTAAACATAAATTCATTAAAATAAAAATTTTTTCCTATATCTACATACTAAAATATATTAGAATAACAAGATTCATAAGTTTTCAAATATTTTTAATAATTTAAAAAAAAATCAAGAGAAAATTGGAATTTACTCGAGTTGGCTACTCTAGTCACCAAGGCCTTGTTGGCCGGCTTGTGCATTGCTACCAATGTGCAGTAGTGGTGGCTGTCTACTCCTAAGTTGCCGTAGAGTGATGGTTCCTTTATAAGGTCCTAATTGTACAGATTTTTGTAATTTTTTGTATATAAACTCTAATTCTAATTATTTAAGTTCTCTCTAATTTTTTTGCTTTACAAATAGACCAAATGAGCTTTTAAAAATTTTGAGATATTTATAGTGCTGCATAAATATATTTTTTTCATTAATTTGACTTGACATTAGCCTTATCTTATCTTTTTTCTACTTTCTATTTATTGAAATTTAATTGATTGATTTTGTTTCTCCATTTCCAAGCTGCCACGACCACTGTCAAGATATTTTCTCATATTTCCTAATTTTTCTTTAATAATTCATGCATTGTCTTTAATTAATTAAATTATTCTGGCATATTTCACATATTTTAAGTAATTTTACGTATTTTTACCTATATATAAATACATATATGGTATAAATAAATATTTTTAAATATTATTTAAGCTATTTTATAATTTTTAATGTGCATATAATTTATTTCTTTCAATTTGTTAGTTATTGAAATTCATTTTAAGCACTTGTGATGAATAATAAACAATTTTCATAAAATTCAATATTATATTATATTAATTAATAATTTTATTACTTATTTTCTTAAATTTAAATTTACGGGATCACTTTTACTAATAGTTTTAGATTTATCATAAAATTTGGGTTAAATCAGACAATTTGTTTAATTATATTAAATTCTATGAACTGAACTCTGAGTAGCCGATAATTTTTCCATTTCTCTTGGGTATGTATTAAATTATTATTGGCCTTGGGTAATAGATTAAGTTGGAGAGTTTTTAGAAAATTTTTAGTGTCTCCTTCTTAATTTTAATTATTTTTTTATATTTTTATCATTATATTGTATAATTAAATATATTTAATATATTATATATTTATGTATACTTACTATTATCACCGTTTATTTTCTAAAACAGAATAGAATGGAATAGATAAGAAAGGAACAAATTATACTTTGAAAATAATTATTACCACAAATGTATTAAAAAAATTTATTTCAGTATTTACTTTATGTGACTTTTTATTACAAGAACATTATTTGAAAATTTTTATTCCCTCTATAGTAAAAAAATTACACTTCTCATGAGAACTATTTCTAGCAGAATGAGAATAGAAAAATAAATAGAAATAAAATTCTGAATCTATTTTTCAAGAAAGTAATAGATAATGATTTATCTCTTTTTTATCCTCTAGTAAACCAATGTAAAAGTTTGTTTTTTACTTCTTTTTTTTCAATATCCGGTTTTACGACCTTAGTAGAACAAAACACACCGCTTCAGCTTCTGCACATCTTTTAGGTAACGTTATGTTCTTGTTAACATATTGACCAAATCGTGTCATCTTAGCACGAACAAATCGCAGAACCCCGACTAAAACCCTAAAGCACCACCAAAATGGCAGGGCTTAGACCATTCTCTCAGAGAACCGGCGAAGGTGCTGGGCAACCGGTTCTCGATACCGACAACGGCGAGGAGCTCATGCACGTTCAATCCGGCGTCTCCATTGTCATAGGAAATCGACCTCCCGAGTCTTCGGGCACTCTCTACATCTCTACATAGTACGAAAGCAACTTTTTTTTTTCTCCCCTTCGTCCCCCTATATTCGAAGCAAGACCAGAACTTTCTGGAAGTTAACATTTGAAGCCGAGGGTCTGTATACTTTGTGTGATTTTTGCAGTCAAGTTATCTGGTTGAGCGATGTGGATCGGAGTAAAGGTTATGCTGTCGATTTTTTATCGGTGTCCCTTCACGCGGTGTCTCGGGACCCTGAAGCTTATCCTTCTCCTTGCATATACACTCAGGTGCTTGCTATTTTGTTCCTTCTTCTTCTTCTTCCACCACCACCACCACCCCCCCCCAAACCCCACCCCCCCTTCCCCCTTTCTGTCTACACTTTGATTATTTATTAGTGTATTTGTCTCAGGAGAGCATTTTTTGGGACTTTTCTGTCTCATATATAATAATCAAAGTCTTAGAATTGCCAATGATTATGGAAGTAATTTCAAGATGTTGTGCTTATTTGTAGCTAATAGTGGATAATATGCTATTTCAATAGCGTTTCCCTCCAATAGCTGGGGTATCATATGTGATAATGATACAGAAGTAACATGATGGAACTTTTAAAAATGTAAAGGTTCAAAATTAGAGTTTCTCTACTGCCAGCTGTTGATTGCTGGTTTTCGTGCAACTGAGCCCATAGCGATGTTAGCTATGTTAAATATCGTGGTTACCCTTAATGTGTTCATATTCATTCAGTGTCAATTGGTGATATGAAAATTGACCCATTTGTCTATTCAAACGGATAAAAACATGAGCATGCTTTGATTGAATGCGTGGTCTAATCTTAGGTAATTGGGAGCACATGTGAATTGGTAGTCTTCTGTGTGCATCCAAGATTTAGCTTAGCTTCTCTAGTGGAAGGAATCCTCTTACTGATCATATGTTTTTGCATTGTACATAGATCTGTGAAGGTTTGAGCTTTAGTACTAGGTATGCTCGTGTCGATACTGAAATTCCTTTTGTTCTTACTTGTCTAATTAAAGAATAATCCGGGCTTTAAGCACACTAGAGAAATTGCTCCTTGCTTGGTGCATACTTCTTGAAATCTGTGCATACCGTCTTTATTGGGGCATCCATGGTTTATTTTGGCAACATTAGATAATTGATTACAGTTTATCTGTTGCTTGTGTTCCACTATTCTTTTGGTTTACTTAAAGCACACATTTTTGATGAATTTTCTCATCAACAATTCTCATCCGTTCCAAAGATTGAGACACAAGAGGATGAAGATGAGTCTGAAGGTTCGGATTCAGAGATCAGTGAAACACTAGATTTATCAAAGATCACAGAGATGAGGCTTGTTCCTTCTGACCCAAATCAATGTACTCATCAACTTCCTTTCTACTTATTTGTTTGACTATGTCGTCCAAGCATTAATTTCTCTAGGAAATACTAAATGTTTCATTATCTTTTCCTTTTCCCCACCGTGTGACAGTGGACACCCTCTTTCAGATATTTTGTGAGTGTGCTGAGCTAAATCCTGAGCCCTCTGATGGTGAGTGCATTTGAATTAGTTTCTGACTTGACTTGATTGATTGATTATTTTCCTTATTAATGGTCTTTATCTTTTCGGACTAGTAGAAGAAGATGGAGAAGAGGTGGGGCACAACTGGGTTTTCAATGTTGAACAAATGGAAGGTGAGGCATGATGTATGAGTAGGCATCAAGTGATCTTCATTCTTAAATGTACTGTGTCTTTGTTTTGGGATATCGTGGCACTACATTTTTAAATTGCAATTGTGCTGGTTTTCCAGAGGCTGAGGACTCTGATTGGAATGTCTCACATAATCCAACAAGTACGATTGGTTATTCAAATGGCAATCATGACCTTGTCTGTAATGTGCGCCAGGTGAGTGTGCAAGTAATTATGTTGCCATATGCCAAAATAACATATTTCTGTTCATATTGCTACACTCCCCTGGTGCTTCTATCAAGCTTCTGCACCTCTTCTCAAATATCAAATTTTTATTTCCGAAGACATTTCTGGAAGTAGCTATCTTTCTTGTGAACTCTACACCTTGACTTCAAGCTCAATTGAAACTTTGAGGCTATCGAGATAGCTAAGTTAAATAATTTCAGTCCAAGAAAGAAAGGTGTTTCTTGTCTACATACACTAGGGTGTTGATGGCAATGATGTGTAATGGCCTTTGTCTAATTTACTTGGACCCAGGCATAAGAGAAACTTCTTCTATGTAGGACATAAAAGCTAGAGACAAAATCTAGAGAATATTCTATTTCCAGCCTTCTTCCTTAAATTCTCTCATGCTGTCTGTTTTCAATGAGGAAATGCTGGCTTAATATGATGCTCTATATGATGATCAGAAAGTCGTAACTTTTCTATTGTATGTTGCTTCATTTATTATTGGATTCCAAATAATGGCAGACAATAGGACATCAATGATCTCAATCCTTTTTGTTCCCTCAAGGCAATTTCAGATTTTTTAAATGCTAATTTTCAGTCATTCTTCCTCAATGAAAACTTAATTGGGTTCACAGAATGTCTGAGTTAATAGTAACTGTGGGTTCTGTTTCAGTGCTTTTATCTGTTTTTTTCCCCTCTCTTGTGTATGGTGATGCTTGGGAGTGCATAAGTGGTAATCTTTTTCTTGGTTTGATGGATTCTCGTAATATATTGTCTGTAGTTTTAGTTTCTTTTCAGGCTGCAATTTATCTATTCCAATGATCTTTGCTTGTTCTGCAGCTAAATATTGATGATCAACGGTTTGAAGATGCAGAAGAAATGGAACATGGGGGCAATGGAGGCCATCAGTGACCTTCCCATCTTTCCCGAGCAAATACCTTCTGTGTTTTTGGTTTTAATGTGTGTTTTGCTATAATTTAGTCTGATTCTAGTAGTATCCTCTTGATCTTCTTGCCTACACATTTACTTGAGCTGTAAAATTAGCTAATTGAGAAGGAGTTAAATGCTAAGCCAATGCCTTTAGTTTCAGGTGCGATCTTTGTAATTTGCAGATTCTTAATTTCTCCACCAGCTTCCAGCAATATGTCCAGTGTCACCAGAGCTAAGCATACGTGGGTAATCGATAGGGTAATGTGAAGAACTATCTTAGAGAACTACAAGGTCTTCAGCACTTGGATAATCTGAAACAAAGAGAACACAGTCGTCAAAACATCTTCTATCTTAATACTGCTTTAAATTTCACTAGATAAAAGTAGTTTGGATTTAACATGCTTTGACCCATAATAAAGCATAGCCCTCATTCATTACATTATATTCATGAAGCTCTCACTTTTCTTTTAATGATCGATCAAATTTGCTTTGAATAAATGATCAGCAGGGGATCAAGAGCAGGTCACGTGGTCCTGCGACTCTTGTTTTTACCCGGTGAGGGCCTCTCAGGATCTGAATACCTTTATAGTTTGCAGAGGATAACATACACCGTTCATGGTTCTAAGCAATGATGTCTTTCACTGTCTAATTTAAGTTATTAGCTCTACTCCTCACGTTCTACATTCTTCTTGATTGTGTACTGTTTTGCATATGTCGACGGTTCTGTCCAAAGATTTAGACTATTTTTGCAGGCTTTCCTTCCAAGTGCTGGTTAGAACTTCATTCGTCATAGGTATAAGACACTTGACAATGTCTCACTGTCCCTCTGGTAAGGGGTGTAAACAAGACAGGCTTTCTTTTGAACTATTCGAATTTAGCTCGATATTTACTCGAATTCGATTTAGCTATAATCAAGTTGAGCTCAAGTTACTGAAGTAGTTTTGTTAAGTGGAGTTGAGCTTGAGCTTTGTGATACTTTACTTAATAAGCTTACGAGTCTAAGTAAATTCTAATCGAGTTTAAATATTATTATTTTATTTAAATTTATGAAAGTTTTAAAGATGATTAAACTTAAACAAGCTTAATCTAGTCGAGTCAAGCTCGAGTTTATTGAGTTTTATTTCGAATTGAGTTTAAGCTTCAAGTTTTTGTATTTGAATCGAGTTTAAGTTTAGTATTGTATCGTTTTTACTTAATTTATTTACAGCCTTACGCCTAGATATCACTTTTTCACCATTGGAGATTTGGTTTTGATTTCCATTGGATAAAAGCTTTAGCGGGATCCTAGGTTACGAACTTGTACATGTGAAATTGCGTTTTCCTTCTGTCTGGAGGCAACGTTACTAAACTAACACAATACTAACATGATATTGGTAATTGATTGGGTGACGTTGAAAGCCCAAAAGGGCAACTGTGAATATGTGAGCTCGAATATAAAACCCTTTAAGAAGGAGAGAAGGATATGCTATCGTACTAGAAGCCTAGAGGATAACCTGCTTCTTGCAAAGAGCAATGAAATGCCAAGTTGTCATTTGGTATAACTATTCTGAGTATTATGTTATAGTACATGGTATCCTTATATCCAAAAGTGCCTTCACAGGATATATAGGTTAAGGACCTTGCATTCATTATCCATCAAGAGTTGAATATTTGGGATAAGTGAATTAATAAAATAGTGGAATTATGGTTGATGCGAGTTAGGACATTTAGCAAAGATGTTGTATATGGGTTATGATGATGAAATGGGATACTCGTGGATGATGGCAATAGACTTAGGTTATTGATAAGGTTGTAAACGAGCTGAGTCGAGCTAAGTTTTTAAAAGCTTAAGCTTGGCTCATTTAAAAATTATCAAGCTTAAGCTCAAACTTGAGTTGCGTTTTTTATTGAGCTTAAAATTGAGACTCAAGTTTAATTTGTTTAGATAAACGAACTTTATTTTGAGTTTAAATTCGATTCGTTTACTAATTAAGCTCGTGTTAAGCTTAAAGCAAGTTGATCTGGAACTAATTAATGAGTTTAAGAATATAAAATTAAGAAATATATAAATAAATAGATTAATAAATGGTGAACAAGGATTAAATTATACAATATATATTATCCAATAATATATTATATAGATATTAGTTTTTAAATTTTAATAATATATAATATTTACAATATATATAAAATTCATAAACTTACCTATGAATTTAAATAGGCTGGCTCGCAATTCTAAGTGAGTAAACTTGTGAACTTGAGCTTGAGTTTATCTTATTTAAATAAACGAGCTTCATCTTAAGCTCGAGCTCAAGTCGAGCTATTGATAGCAACTCACGAGCAACTCGACTTATCTGTAACCCTAGTTATTAGTAGCTAATATGGCAATGGACCTAATAGAGATGGGTACTTGTATTGTATTGTTAGATATGGACTTTTCGGACCAATATGACTGTTACATGCTCAAATAGTAGGTTGTTTGTGTTTGCTATTCCTCAGTTTGAAAGGATAGCCAATTGGAATTATGTTTGCCATTTGTTTTTGTTGCTCAAGTATTTGAATAATTTAAGTAAATATCTTCTTAAAAGTCTTGCGATTAGTTTGTATTATGAAACGATAACTTAGTAAATATCGGCAACACTTTTTAATTGTTTCCAGGACTACAAAAATTCCACACACATCAGCATAAGTCATCTATAAATGCTTAGTATAGTTTTTATAATGGAAGGCAATAGAATGACTTTCTTAAAGCAAAATTGCACCCCTCCTACTCCTTAAGCATCTATAGAAATCTAAAAGTTACTTTAGATCTTTCACAATAGTCAATAGTGGTAAAACATAACCACTTTTTCTGGATCCAAGCTAAATCCTTTAGTTGACATAGTGCTTTGGATAATCTATCTTCTTATGGGTAAAATGAGATTAAAAAAATAAAACTCATTATCTTGTACACATTTCAAAATAGTATGGAAAGATCTAGATGAAGAGAAAGGACCTTACTATATAGTAAAATGTCATTAACAAAAATAATGGTAAATTTTTGTATGTAAGTCAAAGAATTATATTGTCTTGGAATGGGAAGGCTTATTACTTAAGTAGAAGGGCATCACAAAGAATTTGTACCAACTCTTTTATATCCTAAAAGTTGCTTCTTTACATCTAAAGGATTTGTATGAATCTAATGGTAGTTAGCACAAAATGTAATTTAGAGAAAATATAAATTTATCCAATAATATATCTATAGTTTATATATGAATTTATTGATAATCACCTAAGAAAGAGTGCGAAAATTGATGCAAAAGCAATAAGCATTGTTTGCCATCCATTTTAGTCACCAGAAGAACCGAACAAGAACAAGGGTTAGTGTTGTGTTGTATTATTCCTTAAGAAAGCATCTCATGCACTAACTTCTCAATCTCATTTTTTGAAAATTGGGATAATGATAAGATATAACATTAGTTGGCACTGTTGGCTAATTGATTGGGATGTTATACTTAGACCTCTCCTAAAGGTGGTGGTGAAGAGGGTGCCATAAAAAATATTGGAAATCTGAACAATACTTGCTAAATGGTAGTGATCGGTGTTATATAGTATCCATTAAAGAGGTTTCGCACTTCTAAGCAATTGAATAATAATAAGTCACAACATTATCCATTGAAATTAGCCTCCATAACTAGCGATGTCTGATCATAGAAGGATGTAAAGAGTGATCCTCATCAATGTAGCAATAATGTTGTAGTATTCCTTAAATAAAAGGTGACGAAAATCTAATCATTGACACTTTTTAGTGCAACATTCTAGTGTTCATTAGAACTCCAAGGTTAAGCGTGCTCGAGGGAAACAATGGGTGATCTCTTGGGATGTAGTTATACTAAGAGATAAAATCATAACGCATGTGATGTCAAAGTGAACAATACCTCAATTGGATGAGTTATAGTTGGATCATTACAAGTGATATTAGAGTAAGAACCAGCCAAAACAATAGAGTCCTTATATAGTGCGGTCTTAAACCTATGTAACGAAATTGACAAAGATAACATTTTTATAAGGGGGATACGTTGTAATACCTTTTCAATAGAAGGTGACAAGATTTTAATCATTAAGATGCCTTTTATTATAGCGACCTAAAGTTCATCAAAACTCCAAGGTTAAACATTTTTGGAGGAAGCAATAGGTGACCTCTTAAGATGTAGCTACACAAGGGACAAAATCATGTAACATATAATGCTAAAATAGATAATACCTTAATAGAAGGAGTTCAAATGTTGCAACCACTAAACATAAATATAACTTCAGCCCCTTGAATTAGTACTGTGAAAGAGGTATAAAAAGAAGAATGACCATGTTATAAAAATAAATATTTGTAAAACGACCCTTGTAACTCATGCAATTGCCATCTCTTGCTCATCTTAGATAATGACCAATGAAAACTAACCTCTTAACAACCTAAGCTTGCAAAAGACATGGATACTACCAAAATCTATCGAAACTTAAACCTAAAGTCTTCTAATCACACATGTCAAACATGGAGTTTTGAGAACATTTGTGCTATTAAGGGGCATGATAGTTAATTCCCAAAGACTTAACTTCCCCTACCTTATGTATGATCCTTATAATCATATCAAAAGCCCTACTCCTTATGAGCATGCATTTTAGAATCTACCACTCCTTTAATAGATAAGATTGAAGAGAAGAAAAAAGTATAAGAGTGAAGGATAAGTAGCTTTAAAGTAAGCGAAGAGCAAGAATGTTTAAAGTTAGAAATGGTATTAGATATTTAAATTCTTGTATTTGTGCTAGCTTACGACTTACACAAGAGTAGTAGGTTTAATAGTTTATACTTACTTACAAATAAAAGGCTTTAATCCCAAAACGAAACAACTCAAAAAAAAAAAAAAAGGAATCAGATAATCCCACAACTCGATTAGATAGAGCTTCAAAAAATATCCAATATTTAGTAGCTAAGTGAATTGTATCAATTTAGAAAGAATGCCTTGAATATTTTCATTTTTACATGGTTTGAAATGAATTTCTAAAGCTCAAATAAAATTCTTTCAAAAAAGAAGTTGCTTATAACGATACATTCATCCATACCATTTAGGGTCGAATTTTTCATATTGAACAGATCTACTGTTATTTGTTTCTCTTATTTAATATCCATCATCAATATGATGAATGTTAAAAATAATTGTTATGTCCAAAGTCTACCCTAAAGGATCATTTTCGATAAATTTAGAGATCTCCTATTTTATACCTATGAGTATGCTTTCTCTAATTGAGTACCTTTACATACGTGATCACCCATTAACATTTGGTAAACAATGATTGGAAGTAATGGGATTAGGAATTTGATGTGATAATGTTATATCGGTTTTAGAAGATAAATCTGTAAATTTAGCACATAAATCATGCATAGAGGATTTCGGTCTACTTACCTTCATTTTTGTGAACTGTATCTACATATTAAAATTTTCTTTATATTTGCAAATCATGCACCCCTTACCATAGACAAGAGCACTAAAATGTTAAGATCTAACTACTACTAAACTTCCACTATCTTCAATTAATGAAAGAAAACCCAACGAATGGTTTATAGCTTGACCTCGAAATGCAACATTTCGAATAACAACCCTAATGAATGTAAGGTTTGCTAATCCCATATAAAAGCTAGCTTCACTCTCTCCTCTTACACAACCACATAAGTGGAACCCCCAAATTTTCTTAGTACTATTTGTACTTTTCTTTGTGTATGTTTCTATTTGTACTAACACATTAATTGAGCTTTTATGTGTTATTTGTATGTAGAAATAAAGAAAATAAAGGAAGGTAAAGATAAAATAAGTCCTTTCTGGGCAAGAAGACACTTTGAGAAAGAGAAAGAGAAAGGAGGTACTTTTTCATTTTTATTCTTCTATTTATATTGTTTTTAATAAAGTATATTATGTAGTTTCTATGTTTAGTTTTTTCTCTTGATTTGTAGATTTAATTGCATATTCATAATCGTAAGAAGATTTTCTTTTGCACATCTAATTGATTTATCATGTACTTGATTTAATTACATATTTGTTAACAATTAGTTATGACTTTACATAATATTGCTTATTTTTCTACTTCTTTATTTAACATGGCTCTTGGATCATAACACTTCTTAACTCTCATCTTTTACGTCCATAATTCACACTTCATAACTTAAATCCATGTTTAAAGACCTTGAGTTTGAATAGAGACATCTTCAATTAGTAGTTTTCATTTTCATAGATCTCTCTTTTGGTATATGTAAGTCCTGCAATCAGAAGTTTGGAATTGATATGTAAAATTTAGAGCGATCGGATAAGTTATTCTATTAAGCCTAAATTATATGATAAAGTTAGGAATTAGTAAAAGTGACTTCATAAGTTTGAATTTATGAAAATAAATAATATTGAATTATAAGCATATTATCCGTTATTTATCGAAAATACGTAAAACAAGTTCAATAATTAATAAAGCAATAGAAATAAATTATGTACACATTAAAAATCATAAAATAATATTTATGAGTACTTATTTGTACCAAATGTGCATTTATATGTAGGTAAAAATACCAAAAATATGAACAAATAATACTAAATAATTAAAAGAAATTATAAAAAATCAAAGAAAAATAGGAAAATGTCTAGCAATGTTTGCATTTAAGTCGTGGCAAGCTAAGATCAAGTAGAAAAAATTATCCAATCAAATCTACTCAATTAGAAAACCCAAAAGGAAAAGGATAAAGGACATTTGGCCCTCTAAAAATCAAAAGCAAGCCCTAAGCCCCTTTATAAAATCAGGAACCACTCACTACAATTCATTTTGGTTAGATTGTCATCTAAGAAAAATAGAGATAAATAAAAAAGTGAGAGTTAATTGTGTTTAGAAAAATCAGCAAATTTAGTGTGTAATTAGGGCTAAAGGAGAACCTACAATCAATGACTACCTATAACAAAACAGCCGTTGCCATCACCATACCCTACCACCATCACCCAAGTCAGCCAACACACCTGGAGCCACCCCTAGTGGTTAGAAGTTGATCGGAGAAGTGAGTCCGATCTTCAACCTAATCTTGTTTAATTTAGTAAAATTATTAAATGTGTTTAGAAAATTGTGAAATTTTGTATTCGAAGGTTTTTATGTATATAAATTTAGGGAAAAATATTAGTTTGATGAATGTAGATCTATAAATATATAGTGTTCAAAACATCCCGAAACTTGAACCTATTTTCAATTTAGAACTAAATAGTCTTAATAGTATGTTTTTTAGCTCAAAAAATTTGTGTAAGCTAATTAAAGCATATAAAATAGTGCTATGAAGAGATTTTTTAGAGATTAATTTTTGAAATTTTTAAGCCTTTAAATCATATATGTAAATAGTGATTTTAGGCTAAATTAGTGATTAAATGTATCATTATTGACTTAATATGTAATTAGGTGTTTTAAGTTGTTAATATTTGATATAGTATGATATTTGTAGTATTTAGAATATTAGAAGCAATTATTATGTGTATTATGTAGTGTATATATGTAGATTTATAATATGTGAAATTGGAAATGTAATAAGTAGAAAATATTATATTAAAATTGATAATATAATAATGATAGTAAAATACAATAAATTTGATATGCAACTTAAATTTAGGTAATTATATAAAAAATGTAAATTTTTCTTATATTGGAAGTAAATTTGGTCATTAAATTAAAATTAGGGTATACTATATGAACTATAATATTTAATAGGAGTCAAATACGATATTTAGGATACCCGAGTATAATGTGATTAATTTCACATTATGATTTGGAATAAGTTTGTAGAGTTGTAATATAACACTATAATTGAAAATTGAATTATAACTTAATTTACAAATGGATTCAGAAACTAGCTTAAACTAGATCGATAATAAATAATACATATATATTAAAAAAAAAAAACGAGTCAAAACATAATTTAAAGCCTATATGTCATAAGGATATAAATACTAAAAGAGTATTTATATTATAGGACACGCGGAAACAAGTTGACTTGCGGTAAATCGAGTAAGCGAATTAAGGATTTTAAGTAAGTTGGGCTCAATACATCGCTATATTTTGGAACGCTATATTCAAGTACTCGGAAGCGTAAGATTATATGTGATTATACTTGTAAGTAGTCATATGTGCATGTGCTTGTACGTCTCTGGTTATTTGTTGAAAATTGATGTTGTGTTTTGGTGGCTTGTTGTGAATTAAGTAAAATGAGATTGTTTAGTCACCTTAAATCAAACTTAATTTCAATCAACCTTAATACCTTAATTGGATATGCATTGTAACCCTTTAAGGGATAGTTAGAATTCTTTAACTAAATACCAATACTCTCGAAAAAGATAGTGCTATATAGCATAATGATCATTTCTTCATCTTTAGTTAAATTAAGTGATATGAGAGGAGGTTACAGTATGGATGAGGGCAATGGTTTGAAGGATGGTTATGGGAGGAGCGATATCTCTATTACATAAACTTGAGTTTAGTTGTAAGTTATTGTATAAACATTGAAACTTCTCAACTCAGATTAAAGCAAATGAAATTATTCTAATTTCACAACGGATCGTACTACGTTGTATGATGGCATTTGCGTGTTACATTGGATATAATTAATTGTTTGAAAATCTTGTTTATATTTGCTATGTATTCTTAAGTTTCCATCCTAACTTACTCAATTGTTGATTATTCATATCCTTATAGATTTTCTTATAAGTTTCAATTGAGTTGCCGCAATATAACTATCCTGAGATTAGTCTCTTTTTAAAGCATCTTGAGGAAGTGAGAATCAACCTTGAACAATCAAGTCCTTTAGTGTTTTATTAGTACTCTTAAGATTATGTAAACTTGACCACTTGATCGGCCTGGTGGTTCAAGGGTTAGGTTCTGCCCTTGAACCATTTTTTAAAATTAATTTTATTAATTTCTTTTTTTAATACATTAATAAATTCTAATAACGTGATATCTTTTCTCTCTCTTTTTTTTTAAATATACTAATTCATTAATAATTTCTAATTTTTTTTATTAATTTTAGATTTAATGTGATTCAAACTTTTTATTTTTTTCCCTTTAAATTTTATCTTTTTCTCATATTCAAGTTCTTAACATTTGACAATTTTTACAAAAAGGACCTACATTAACTTAAATTGAATTTTCAATATATCATTAACATATAATTAATTTATGATTAATCATCTATTATTAGTTTGATGATATTATTTTTAAAAAATTATCCTTCACCATTACAAAAAAAGTAGTTTTGACATGTCATAATTTAAAGGATATCATCCAATTTTTTTTTTTAACTTAATGACCTTCCTTCTCTCTTTATTTTTCTTTTTTTTTTTAAGTGGTGAATCGGTCGGCTGACCCATCGATTCAATGGTGGACCGGCCTGATGGTTCATGAACTACCGGTTCAAATGGACGGTTTGATTAGGTTAGGCTGATTCACACTTCAAAACTTGTCCTTGTATAAGTTTAGGTGGATATCATCCAATTATTTTTTTTTTCGACTCAACGATCTCCTTTCTCTCTTTATTTATTTATTTTTTAAAGGGTGAACTGGCCGATCAACCCATCGGTTCAATGGCGGATCAACCTGGTGGTTTATGAACTATCAGTCAAAGGGACAATTTGGCAGGGTCGAGCTAATTCACGCTTCGAAACCCTTTCTTACACAAGTCTAGGTTTATGTATTAGTTTTGTAATACTTTACTAATCAAACTAATATGTCATGTAAATATTTCCTAGGATTATAAGATAATATAAGTATTTTTATGTAAATATGACTTAAATTTGTAGTTGTAATTATAAATTTTATCTGTAATTATGAATAAGTTGTTTACTTCAACAAGAGGAGTTATGAACATCTTATATAAATCGTATCTATGATAGGAATTGTAAGATTAGTTATTATAATAAGTTGGTCTATACGTTAAGATTACTACGATTTCGTCACTTTGGAGCATAAGAGTATACACAAGTACTGGACTCAATATTGTATTTTGATATTTATACTATCAAAATTGTCTAGTATTTATTTAATTATATTTTATATTATTTAAAAAGTATAAATTTCAAAGATTTTCTAATATATATCCTTAATATTATTTATTACTTATTTAGTTACATTATTATCTTAAATACTTATATTTTTCTAGTTAAGTTAACTTTTCTATTATATTTTAGATGGAAAAAATTTTGAACGTTATATATAATTTTTCGAGCCCATTTTATCTAATAATTAAGTTCAAATTATAAACTAAACATTGAGCAAAAATTTTATCCCATCTAATATGATAGATTTTGCTAACTCATCTATACCAATAAATTGCTTTTGGTGGTAAGAACAAAAATCAAGCTGGACTAGAGAGAGCTTGTTTTCACGTGATCAAGAAACCAATCGCCCCGTCATTTCAATAATTTTGATTAGAGACAGAAAGAGAATCTGCCCCCTGAAGCTTTGACAAAGCAACTATATTGATGGGTAAGCCCCGGGAAATTCAATTCCTACTCCTTTTGACGTAAAAGTCATTGAAAGGCTTCATGTATTGTACGTAGGTTTTTTTCTTTTTCTTTTTTTTTTTTTTTAAGGTTTTGACGTTTAATGGTATTGTAAGGAATTGAAACTTACAAAACCTTGGCCACACCACCAATTTAGGTCCCTCACATCTGCGAAATGTCAGTTCAATTTGACCAATTTTCTGTACTATGTTTTAACGTTATTATTGGTAATGTGAATTAAGGCAAACTTTTGTCAATTAGGTAAATTTGACTATGTACTAGATCGATTTACGCTAGCAAAAAGGATTGATTTAGATTTCACCACAAAGTTTAAGTATAATGTCAAAGAAAAAAAAAACGTCTTAATTTTGAGTATTTTCATAATTTTACATGTAAAAGTTGAAGCTGTTAACTATCATATTCAATTGAATGTTTGTTAGATTTTATATTTAAAATTTAAAGTAATTTTAAATCAAAATTTTCTTGTTAAATTTACTATTCCATCATCTTGAGAAATATGATACAGTAAATACTCATTAGAGAAAGAGTATAAGTGTAAATAATTAGAGTTGAATGGTAAAATTTATTAAATTAAATTTTAATTAAGAATGAAATTTAGCAATTTTAAATCTTAAGTAGAAAATGATAAGAAAAATAACTCAATCACATGAGCTATAGTTTACATAATGTTTTTTGAACTTCGGACGCTATACCCTCCAAGGATTCTATCGTTTGGAATTATATTATATGATGATCACAATTACTTTTTAAAAAAACTTTGCAATTTAAATCTATTTCAAAGTGTAATTCTAATATATATATAATTGATTATCTTAACAATCAATACATATAGCTAAAATATACTATTCAGCAATCGAGGGATAAGAAGAGTATGAGCTACATTCTATTTCTGTAGGTTAATTTTCATACCTAAACATCATTCGTGCAACATTGCAGAAATCACTCGTGCTTTACCAAGACCAGCTTTGGTGCTTTTTTTTTTTTTTTTAAGAAGACATCATATTATTATATCATATAACCTGTATCATATGTCAAAATATAAGATATGTAGAGAGTTATTTCAGTAAAAATAAATGGTATTTTTATCACTTAACTTTCTTATATAGCTAACCCGTAAATGTAGTCTATAAATTTTAAGCTTGTTTCTCATGTCAAATGAGAATTATTATTTCATGATCTAGATATAGATGAACTTTCATTTGCTCTCTTTTATAATATATATATATATATATGAAAAAGAAACATTTTCCCTAATTAGTCTATGTCAATCATTTCATTTTGTTGATAAATACTCTTTAATTATACATATGAATGCAATGATAGGTGCCTGTTCTTTTTCCCTTGTACATCTTAATTTTCATTTTTCATCTCTTTCAATTGGAAATAATGATGACCTTTACTAGAGATAAGGATATAAATTTGTTATGCATGAAAGGGGTACCACCCTTCTTGGATCTCTTTATTATATTGGAAGTCCAACCATAATAAAGCCTCCAGAAAAAGGACTGTTGCCTTCTTATCGGTTCAACAACCGATGCTTTATTGTCGGTCAAAAGGAAATATAAATATCAGCATCTTTTTGGTACATTTAGATATTTATGTTTTAAATGAGTGATTTAAGTCATTTTTAATAATGTTAAATTTTAATTAAATTCTTTATATTATAAACAGAATTTTCAAATCCAGATTGACACATATGATCAAACTTGGTTTAATTTGACCTTATTATAGAATCGGTTTAATCTAACCCTTGGTTCGATTTTTTTAGCTTTCAACCCTCTTATATGTCTTGGTCAACTACCTAAGCCAAATCTGATAACACTGGAAATAAATGTATTATTTATACTATTCATATTTTTATTATCGCTCTAAATAAATTTATTATTTACGTAGTTTGCACTATTTCACTTAGCAGGATATTAAATTGTACGATAACTAATCTCTAAGAAATTTAACAATTTTGTTTGGATGTTAGATTTTTATCTTGTCTAATTAGATCTCAAAACTTCAAAAAGATACAATCTTACTTGTAAGACCAAATTACCTTACTATATAAGGGAGAGATTTTACTTTCTTAGGGATATATAAGGTAGTTGCAAAGTGTTAGTTGGTGTTAGATGAGTTTGGTAAAGTTTCTTTTCATGAGTCTTGTAACATTGTTTGTTGATAGGATATTTTGCACATAGCCCTCTAAGCTTAAGTCAACTTCACCAAGTCCATAAAGCTTTGACTGACTTTGAGCCCTACTTAAAGCCCGGCCAACCTCGCTAAAGTTCAAGCAAGTCCTTAGTTTGAGGGACTCTTAGCCAAAGCACAGACCAAGTTCCTAAGAGGTAGGCTAACCTCGTATGGAAAAATCTTTCAAGCTCCTGTCTCTAACCTTCTCCTTAGAGCCTAAGCCTATAGACTTTGAATTTACTAAACTCAACCCATTGGTTTAAAAAAAACTAAAAAGACTAAGCGTGAAAAGCTTAAGCAAATAAAGAAAGTTTATAGCTAACACAAACCTGTTTAAAGATCCTCTTTATAAAATTTGGAGACAAAGAGAAGATTTCGAAATGATTATCTCCTTCTAAATAATGCTCATCAAACTGGCCTATAAATTCTAATTGAAAGTTATGGGTACAGGATGCCAATACTCAGCATCTCACATACATATTATATACTCTACTTTCCCATACCGACTTAAGTATTAGAGGAGTCGCATTGGAACTATCTCTACTGTTAGTCCTTAGTATACATTTGTTCTTTTTGCAAGTTGTTTTTAACCTTAATCATCTTACCAAAATCAAATAATAAGATTGTTTGATTTGGCTATGCTAGATAGTAAATAGATTGCTGTAACGTCTCAAGCCAAAAATAAAAAAATAGCAAATAGCTAAGTCTATAAATACTAATGAGCCCATTTCAATCGTTTGGTTCAAAAGTTTTAAGTTTATGTTAACAAGGTATTTATAACTATAACCTTATAAACTAGTATCGTAACATTTCATAATTCATGTGGAACACTTAACTATGGGATTTCACAATCTCTCTCTCTTAAACATGACGTCCTTGTCGCAAGATCTTACAATTAGGTCTAGATCTTTTCCTTTTTTTGGAATACTAAAACATCCCAAAAAGGAAGTGAGAAGTGATAAGATAATAAAAAAAGGGGATTTAAGTGCTTAGTTTAAGAAATGGAAAAGATTTTACAAATTTATGTTATTTTTTAGGGTTGATGATTGATATTTGAATATCTACCCTAGTTATTTTTAAAAAATTTTTATTTGAATAGTTGTTGTAAATATTACGATACTTTAAGAATAGTTTTATTTTATTCATTTGTAGCAATATCTATTAATCATTATCATTTGATCTCGCTTGGTTTCTTCTGCCATTATAAGCTACCAAGGATATCTCCATTTTTTTTCTTTTATTTTGTTTTATTTATTTAACCCTTGCTTCATTTTACCCCAATCTACCCTATAAAAGGCGCATCCCACCCAAGATAATTGGAGGGCTTTTCTTATTTTAGGATTCTGTAAACCCTCATTACTCTTTCAACCGCTACCCTATACGCCAAATCAGCCACCCTCATCCATTCTACTTTTCATTTCACTATTCCATAGAAAATCTCATTGTTAGATAGAATGAGAAAGATAAGGACTAATAAAATCAACTTTAGAGTTCTCCGACATCATTTCTTGCTTAGTGGAATCGCTTGTTCTTTGCTTAAGTTACCGTTTTGTTTTGCTTCCCGACCACCATTCTAGTGGAATCTTGATTTCGTATCTTGATTTGGATATCCTATCTCTAGCGACTAGTCTCATTAACGAGCTGAGCTTTAGCATCCTTCTCCTTTGATTGAGCTTCACTATAATCCTTGTTCCTGAGTTATATTTTCGCTGCCATTGTTTGTGATGATGACCTCAAGATTTCTGATTATCTTTGAGTTAGTTTTGCTCTGCTATAACTTCCAAAAGCTTACTATTCTTCACGTAACCAGTGCGTAGGAGCTAGGAAACCTAGCTATCGCGACTACTATTCGTAAATCTAAGTTTTCTTCATCTTCTAACGTGTCACGTGGTCATCTTAGTGGGTATTATTTTTCAGGCATCCCTTGTCCTCAATTTCTAGTGAGTTATCTACTTGTTACTTTGTGTCAACTCTATTTCGTTTAATTAGTTCTCATTTTGCTGTTGTTCTATTGAGGATCTCCATTCGGCTTTTGTTTCTAAGCATCTTTCCTCTGAAAATCCAATGAGACACTTATTACTTCACAAGCCTACTTGGTTTCGTCCTTTTGGTAAGGTAAATTTATTTCCATTTCTTTTTATTTCTTATTTTCCTATTATACTGTGAGGAGATTTGAGGATTTGTCATATCATAGAATATATATATTAAGTAATGTTTATGACTTTATATGTTTTCAATGAACATGTCTATTATGGTACCTGATATGGTAATAAACTATTATTATAATATTAATGAAGTTGTAACTTTATGCATTAATTTGCTACGATTGATATTTAACACTATTTTGAATTATAATATATAATCTTTATATCTTAAATTCCAATAATTGATATATATATATATATATATATTGATACTATGATATTGTTCTCTATAAATAATTTTATAATGACAACAGCGAAGTTGATAAGAAAACCCTATTACGATGCATATTTTATTTGTTTGATACTGTGCCAAATACTTTATGATCTTCTAGTAAATGTGGTACAATATAATTAGATACCTTCTGATAACGTTGAGATGAGGAATGATTTTGATTATGGGAATTATGAAGGTTAATGCCATGATATTATTTTACTCTAAATCTATTTTAGCATGTGGTGATCCTATTATAATATGCAAAGTGGCTAATGTTTTGAACAAAAGTTAATTACGGGTTTTAAGAATTTCGTTAAATTAATAAAGTTAGCAAGAGTAATAAATATTAAATTAATAAAAAATTATAAAATAATCATTGGATAAAGACTTATTTATTAATCATTCGGTAATTAATGCATCCTTGTTTTCTCAAATAGATTCCTATTGGATTTTGAGTTTCAAGTATCTCTTTGGATGGGTGGTGTAAGTTTTTTCATGCGGGACTTATAGTGTTGAAGTTTTAGTTAACGGTTTAGTTCAGCTATTCCATGTATGTGATGCTTGTTTATATAGTTGTGCTTGTTAGGACTTAAAATGTAATCGGACTAATCTATACTTAGTCTAAAAGAATAGTTGTTAGTTATGTTTGACTTGCTCACTCTAGGGGCCTGTGGTGAAAGTTCCTTAGAGAAGCAACTGCTGACAATATGTGAAGATTCCTTAGTGGACTCATATATGGGATGGCACAACTAGAATATTAGGTTTCTAATCTCTGAATTTTGGGCGTAAAGGACTTAAAGGAAAACGTATATTTATATCCACTTATATATGTAGACAAAGATCAAGGTGTAGCGAAGTTAACCCTTTGTTGGTTGCTAGCTTAAATTAAAGATAATTAACTTGATGTTTGTTTATATTCTGTTACGGTTGCATTATACGCATGTGTATGTTCTAGGCTTGACATCCGTGTGTGTTTGTACACTCGTACTAGGTTTTGACTCACTCTTTTATTTTCTTACAGGTGTAGGCCAAATCGATAATTTATAAGTATAGAAATTATTATCCTCGGATCAAGAATAAAAGGCGATTAGCTCAATATGTTGTAAAAGATTAAGATCTAATTATTTAGTTTGTTTTGGGCTAAAGTGACTCATGTATGAGTCACTCGAGTTGATGTAGTGGGAGATTTGTCGTTTTGTATCTGTTAAGAAGTTATTACAAGTGATTTTGGAGATTATAGTTAGTTTAAAACCTTAACATGTTCCTAACAAGTGGAGACACGTGGCAAGTTGTGGTGCTCTCGGGTTTTAGGACTTTACGTATATGATTCGAACTACCTATTATTTATAAGTCATTTTAGAAGTATGCAAGAATCACACCCTGGTTAATCATCTACCTATTATGCCTTAGGCTAAAAGTAGTGAATGGTCAAGTTAACAAATATTATTAAACTCATTTTGACTACCAACCTAAAAATTTTAAACTTATATTAATAAAGTATTCACAATCATAACCTTATAAACTAGTATTACAATCCCTTGTAATAAATATGAGATAATTAACCATAAAGTATCACAATTGTTATTCTAGTCACTTATAAAATATTTTTACATACTTATTAAAATTAATCCATCCATCGCTAAGACGCCATAAAAAATGATTGAATAGGCTAGTTCCGTGTATCATTACAAATACCCACAAAAAAATAAGATCAAAAGTAAATTAGGTAAAATGTTATGAAAGAGAAAATATAACTTTCTTGGCCTTGTTAATTCAATATCAGAACAGTAAAATCTTCTCAAAGTGGCTTCCCATTAATTTTCTTCTTGTTCCTTATAAAAGATGTCATTAAAGAATTCTAGTTAATCTAATAAATACGAGCTGATAGCTCTTAAAAATGATAAAACCTCTTGTAATTTTAGATTCAATAATTTCGCTTTTAAAAGTGATTCGAATTAGATTTATAGACCTTTTTGTATGCCTTGAACACAATTGTTAACCATTATTGTCACATATGCTTTGTTAGAACAGGAGAGTAGCGGAATGGAATAATTTTTTTTCTTTTGTTAATCATTTAGATCGAACAATACGTATCTTCTCCTAAAAGGTAAGGAAAAGTTTTGTTGCTTAAAAACGATAAAATAACATCTTATAACCTTTAAACAAGTAACAAAATACTATAATATATTGTTATATTAACCTTTAACGTGAAGATTAAAGGGGGGAAAAGCATCGCTAATACAATAAAATATTTTGATAAATGAAGGAAATGTTTAACGTGCAATGATAGCTTGTTTTATGTTATTTCATCAAGCTTACATAATTAGCCTTAAAATCTTGGATTTAGCTACTATTTATTTACTCTTTCCTTAATTTCTCTCAATTCATAAATCAATGCTTGATATTGTCTAAATTTTTAAAATATTATATAACATCATCATATTTTTTTATAATTTTAATTATTAATTATATTTGATAATACTTTAAGGAAGTAAATTGAAGAAAATTAAAAAAAAGGTATAAAACCTTGCGGAAATCTTTATAAAGTCCAAACTCAAAACTAACTTTTATCAAGACTTAAAAACAAGCATACCATTTCCCAAAGGCCACGGCATAGCAAACCGATTAAGGGTAGATTTGTGACCATCACTGGATTGAATCAATGGCTTCACAGCCAGAACTATTGTTTTGTCGCTTTATCTAGGGCAAAGGTTACCTACCTAATTTACGTCAAATCTTCTTTGGACAATCAACTAATTCTTGAAAGCAAAATTTCTTTCAACATGATTGTTGGCATTTGCATGAAAAGATTTCCAATAATTAAGGTAGATAATTTCTATTTGATAAATTAATCGTATCCTAAACATCAAACCAAGTACCAAATCAAGTATTGAAAATCTCTATGAAACAAAATGAAACCCAATGATTTGAATTGTCATAATTCAGTACTACATGTTTAGGAAGATGAAACAACCCAAAATTATGTTTCGGCATAGATTAATAGTACATCATCATACTTAGACAAGTCACAAGTTGACCGCTATCCTAGCATGAACGATTCCATTGGTTCCATGATCCGAAGCTAGCCCCATGGGACCTGGTTGGCCTATGAGGGTCGGTTTGGCTCTTTGGATCCATAGACTCGTCAAATTCATAACTAATGTAAAATTTTGAAAAAAAAAAAGTTAAAAATTAAAAAATAAAACATAAGATTAAGTTAATATAAAAATTTAAATTATTTTCATATGAATTTAGAAACATTCTTTCTCATATATAACATTCAATATTACTATTAACAATATAAAAATTTAATATTTTACTATTAGTAACAGGTGGATTAAAAGTGCTTTTAGCATTTGTTTGATTTGGTGGGTATAAGCCTTCGCCCAAAGAGAGATTTCCTTTCTTAATGATATGGGATTAACTTTTATTTTTTGATATTGTTTCTAGTTTTTTTCTCCCACATAGCTTACACTACAATGTAGTTTGGGTGTAGTTATTTAAAAATGAAAATGCCAACCCTTTTCGATTTCATTAAAAAGTTGGAATAGAAATAAATAGTTCTTGAGCTTAAAGTTTTTGAGGCTATAATTTGAGAGTGAAAAGAAATAGTTTAAGTTGGTTTATAGGTTAAAAGACCCCTAAATCAATATGGGGCAATTTCAATAATGATTAGCAAAATTGAGTATGCTATCTTCATTATCTACAATATTAAAGCTAAAGATACCTCTTTAGTGTCTTTAGTGTTTTAATATTTCATTTTATTTGGGTTTTACCAAATAACCTATATATACTTATAGTTACTAATAAATCATTGATGTATTATGCTTATTATGATAAAAAAAAATTATATGCCAAAAATGATATCTAATCTACAAATCCTCATAAAAAAAATGATATCTAAACTAAAGATCTTCCATTAAAATGATTGTTTCCAACTATAGGTCAAATTATCCATAAATCTTAATAATTATTTAATCAAATTTTCAATTATCGTGATATCCATAAGCTCTAACACTTCATGAGTAAAATTTGTTTTTTCAAACTTTAACATAAGAAAAAACTATGTACTTATTTCGTTAATGATTTATTTATTTTTTTAAAACTTTCACACAAGAAAAACTATATACTTATTTCACAAATGATCACCATAAAAACTAATTGATAATTTAATTGTTCTATTATTTATTTAGTGATATATTTGATTGTGCTTATTTCTTAAATGGTTTATTTGCTTATAAATTTTTTGCCTAAAAAAAATTAATAATTAAACTATTTTTTCATTTATTCAGTGATATGTTTAATTGTACTTATTTCACAAATGGTTTATTTACTTATTAAGACTTTAGCAAAACATAAAGTTTATTTCACAAATGATCACCATAAAAGGTAATTGATAATTAAACCATTCTTTATTTATTAGCAATATATTTTATTGTATGTATGAAACTTGATACAAAGTCGGATTGGGCAATGGAGAAAATATCAATGTAGGAGTTCAAAGATGTAATTTTATTTTTTCAAATTGATAATCAATAAATGCATTTATGTTATAAAGCTGCAACTTTAGCTACTCTATTTTTTCTTAAAATTGTAATTTTATTTTATTTTCCATCAACGTAATATCTATTTTAAAAAAGTATTCTTTCACATTAAAACCCATAATTATCGAATAATAGAAGGATCAATACCAATGGTTGTAATATATAGAATATATTTCAAATTAATGAAAACTGCTTTTGGTTCTAAAGCATATAAAATAGATAAGAAAGGGCAAACTCTTCTTATTCAAACAAACTTAATCAAAGCCAATATGTCTATCCCAAAAATGATTAAATGGTCCCAGGTTAATTTACCTAAACATTGAGAAGTAGAAAATCCACTTCCTAAACAACCAATATATAATACTGAACCGTCAAATGGGATTCAACATCCAGATGGTAAAGTCACCATCCAATTTAATAAAAGATCTTTTAATCAACCAAATAGGCCCTTGGAAATAAGATTAATGTCATCTTCTTTTAGAAGATTAGTAGACCTTCCAAATCCTCCACCAATAATTTATACACCATTTCCTCCCTGATCCAATGACCAGTTAGATAGGCAATCAAATATTCATGATAACCCATCCCTTTCAGGAATTGTTCACAACAGGCCTAGTATAACCCAACTAATTTATCAACCAAATGAGCCAGAACATAGAGAACCTTCATTATCAGAAATAGGTGATCTAGAACTAAATGTCATAAAAAAATCTTTTGAACCAGATAGAATACTTTTAAATAAAGAATTCGATTCATCCAAAAATGAAAAAAAATTAGAAAATGGTATTTTGAAACATTTAGTAAAATTAAAATGCAAATAAAAGATGAATATTATAATTTCATAAATGAAATTAGAGCTTAGATATATTTCTTTGAATAGTTTGAAGAATATTATTTGAAAACCAAAGAAATTAATGTAATTAATAGATGTTTTAAATGGAAATTAAGTAATGGACAGATAATAGAATCAAATCATTCACCACTAAGTAATGTAAAAGTTGTTCATAGAAATACAGAGATAACCTTTACCCCTTTTAAAAACGTAACAGATGAAGAAGGTCCAGAAATAAAGAAAATAATAAATCAAAATAATTATACTAACCAACATCTGCATATAATAGGAGAACAATTGAATAGAATGGAAGATATAATTAATATTGAAATTAATAAGATAAGCGAAAAATCCTCAAATAATAAAATCAACAAAAATACACCTTTATTTAAACCTTTTGAAATACCCAAAAATCTCAGTAATGAATTTTTAAAAGCCTTAGAAAATAGGAAAAGGATACTAAAAAATAAAACAATAAAAGAAGAAACTTCCTCTTCAAAATCAATAAATTTTCTAAATATGAATACGCCAACTTTAATTAGGAAGGGTATTGTCATTGATGATACACCTTTAGAAAAAATTAATGTTTTAGACGAAACAAATATTAAATCAACAAATGAAACAATGTCCAATATTCTCTTAAAAGATCTACATATTAATGAATCAAATGATGAAATTAATAAAATTACTAGAAAAAACCTCAAAAGTTGTATTATCAGAGAGCAACGCCTCCTGATATATTAATTGAAGAAAAAAATGATAATTACCAAAATAAGTATTCTATAGAATCTACATATAAATGGAATATAGATAGATACTCAGAACAAAAAATTTTGAATGTCCTTGACCAAATAATAATGTTCTCAAATACTAATAAGACTATTCCAAATGTTAGTGATTATCAAGTAGCATTCCTTTTAATTTCTGATTTTATTGGACAATTAAAAAGATGGTAGAATAACTATCTTACTAAGGAACAAAGAATCAATATACTCACTTCTTGTAAAATTGATGAAAATGGTAGAAGAATATTAGATGAAAATAATGAACCAATCCAAGATATTGTAAATACTTTGATATTCTCAATAAGTCACCATTGCATAGGAGACCCTTCACACATTAGGGATAAAACTTTAGATCTATTATTAAACATGAAGTGTAAATCCTTAAGAGAATTTAGACAATATAAAGATATTTTCTTTCAAAAAGTTTTCCTCATAAATGATTGCAATTAACCTTTCTAAAAAGAAAAATTTTTAGCTGGTTTACCAAAATTAATAGATGAATAAGTTAGAAAATTACTCAGGGAAGAAAAAAATGGTAAAATTCCTTATAATAATTTGTCATATGGGGAATTAGTATCATAAGTTAATAAAATTGGAACTAATTTGTGTAATATAATAAGATTACAAAAACAATTAAAAAATGAACAGCGCTTAAAACGACAAAGTCTTAGTGATTTCTGTGTTCAATATGACTCTTCTTTTGTTAATAAAAAATTGAAAAATAATAAGAAATCTTCTTATACTTCTTCAAATTGTCCCCAGTATTCACATAAAAAACCTCAAAGAAAGTTTAGTAGAAAATCCTTCAAGAAACTAGAAAGTGAAAAGAGACCTGAAAATAAGAAATATAAGAGAAAACCATACAAACAACTAAAATGTTATAAATGTAAAAAAATTGGTCATACAGTAAATTTTTACAAAATAAATAATAAACTTAGATAAACAAACAATGGAAAATATCTTACAAATATTTTATGATAATAAATCTTCTTCATCAGAAAATGATTATGATGATGGAATTTAAGCCAATGACATGGAGTCCACTTCATCCTCGTCAACTGTAGAGAAGGATGAAATTAATGTTTTAACAAATGAGGAAGAAGAAATTCTTAAAAGAATTAATCAAATGCCCAATGATAATGAAAATATTGAATATATTAAAAATTTTAAAACCAATATAATTCTCACGCCAAATTTACCATATAACCTTAATGAAATCCTTGAGAGAAGTAAAAGAAAACATAAAGAATTACTAATAATTGGTGATCTGCAAAATGAAATCAATATCCAAAAACAAGAAATAAAAAAGTTAAAATTAATGCAAATAAAATTCTGAAAGGAACTTCTTGAATTAAATTAAAAAATAATCTAAGAAAATAACTCCGAAACTTCAAATGAGGAAGATCCAGAAATTGAGAATAATGATTATTTAATGTATTTTATTCAAATAACAAGAAGAAAATGGTTAATTAATATTTCAATCAGAATTAATAATGAATTTTTTTTACAAACACCTGCTCTATTTGATACCAGTGCAAATTTAAATTGCATTAGAAAAGGCTTAATTCCAACCAAATATTTTGAAAAAACTAGCTAATCTCTAAGTTCTGCATCAGGTAACAAATTATACATCAAATATAAATTGTTTAATGCTGAAGTGTTAAAAAACAATGCTTCATATAAAACTTTTTTTATACTTATAAAAAAATTGAATAAAATGTTATTCTAGAAACACCATTCATAAATCAAATCCAATTACTTCTTATGGATAAAGATGGAATTAAAACACAATATTTAAAAAGAGAAATTGTGTTTGAATTCATCACAAAACCACAAACCAAATACATAAACCAATTAAAAACTAATGAATTAAATTGTTTAATACAATATAAAGAAAATCATTTGATGTATTTAAAAAATGATCTTGAATTTAGAAGAATTGAAAATCAACTTAACAATAAAATTTTAAAAATAAAAATTTCTCAATTAGAATCTAAAATAAAAAATTCAATTTGCTCTACACTCCCCAATGCATTTTGGATTCGTAAATCGCATATTGTAGATTTGTCATATGTGAATGATTTTGATGAAAAAAATATTCCAACAAAAGTCATACCATCCTAAATGAATAATGAAGTATTGAACCATTGTAAAAATGAAATAAAAGACTTACTTAATAAAAAATTAATCAGAAAAAGTAAATCTCCTTAGAGCTGTTCTGCTTTTTATATTAATAAAAATGCAGAAATAAAAAGAGGTGTCCCAAGATTAGTAATCAATTATAAACCTTTTAATTCTGCTTTCAAGTGGATCAGATATCCAATACCCAATAAAAAAGATCTACTTAATAGGTTGAATAATGCCAAAATATTTTCAAAATTTAATATAAAATCTGGATTTTGGCAAATTCAGATCAAAGAAAGTGATAGGTACAAAACCACCTTCATAGTTTCTTTTGGTCAATTTGAATAAAATGTAATACCATTTGGATTGAAAAATGCTCCCTCTAAATTCTAAAGAATAATGAATGAAATTTTTAATGATTATGCTAATTTCATAATAATCTATATAGATGATGTTCTAATATTTTCATCCAATATATATCAACATTTTAAGCATATAAAAATCTTCATTAATATAGTAAAAAATAATGGTTTAGTTGTTTCATCTTCTAAGATTAGTCTCTTCCAGACTAAAATTAGATTCTTGAGATTTAATGTCCACAATAGAACAATAATTCCTATACAGAGATCTATAGAATTCATTGAAAAGTTTCCTGATGAAATCAAAGATAAAAATCAACTCCAAAGGTTTTCCTTGGTTAATGTCTCAAAATACAAAAGACGATAGTGGAAAAGATTTTATTGAGTACAATCAATATTTAGAAGATGCAATAGAATTTTTATTTTATATAATTTGGGCCTATTCTCTGCTTGGAGATAGGTTTTACTTAGTAGATGAAATTTTTTCTTTTTCTTTTTCTTTTTCTTTTCTTTTATCCTTTTCTTTCTTGGGAGGTATCACCCTGCAAAATTTCACGAGTAAGAAAATCAGGAAGAGAATTGATTTTTATCTTTGATTTCATCAGAAAACATTTCAGTGAATTTTATAGATCTCTGTATAGGAATTATTGTTCCATTGTGGATATTAAATCCCAAGAATCTAATTTTAGTCTATAAGAGACTAATCTTAGAAGGTGAAACAACTAAACCATTATTTTTTACTATATTAATGAAGATTTTTATATGCTTAAAATGTTGATCTATATTGGATGAAAATATTAAAACATCATCTATATAGATTATTACGAAATTAGCATAATCATTAAAAATTTCATTCATTATTCTTTGGAATTCAGAGATAGCATTTTTCAATCCAAATGGTATTACATTCCATTCAAATTGACCAAAAGAAACTGTAAAGGTAGTTTTGTACCCATCACTTTCCTTGATCTGAATTTGCCAAAATTCAGATTTTATATTAAATTTTGAAAATATTTTGGCATTATTCAACCTATTAAGTAGATCTTTTTTATTAGGTATTGGATATCTGATCCACTTAAGAGCAGAATTAAGAGGTTTATAATTGATTACTAATCTTGGGACACCTCTTTCTCTTTCTACATTTTTATTAATATAAAAAGCAGAACAGCTCTAAGGAGATTTACTTTTTCTGATTAATTTTTTTTTTTAAGTAAGTCTTTTATTTCATTTTTATAATGGTTCAATACTTCATTATTCATTTATGATGGTTTGGTTTTTGTTGGAATATTTTTTTCATCAAAATCATTCACATATGGCAAATCTACAATATGCGATTTACGAATCCAAAATGCATTGGGGAGTATAGAGCAAATTAATTTTTTTATTTTAGATTCTAATTGAGAAATTTTTATTTTTAAAATTTTATTGTTAAGTTGATCTTCAATTCTTCTAAATTCAAGATCATTTTTTAAATACATCAAATGATTTTCTTTACATTGTATTAAACAATTTAATTCATTAGTTTTTAATTGGTTTATGTATTTGGTTTGTGGTTTTGTGATGAATTCGAACACAATTTCTTTTTTTAGATATTGTGTTTTAATTCCATCTTTATCCATAAGAAGTGGTTGGATTTAATTTATGAATGGTGTTCTTAGAATAACATTTTTATTCAAATTTTTTATAAGTATAAAAAAAGTTTTATATAACAGTGTAAGGATATAAAGACTATAATATACCTTAGGTATATAAAATGTATATATCTCTATTAAAATAACTATCTAAATAGTTTTTCTACCAATTGTACAATAATACGAAGAATTAGATAAAATTCTAATGTTTTCATAAATCTTATGAAAACTAAATCTAAATTTTGATAAATAGGATTTCTAAGTGATTGGGAGGCTGATGCTACCGACTTACTAAAGTGAGCATCTATACAAGTAAGTGGGATTTGTAGAAACTGGAATACAGGTTTGCTTATAGTTGAAAGTAGTTGTTTGTACACATGCAATGCCTATACTTAGTTATTGAAGTGTTGGTTGGTAGTTGAGCTACACATTTTACTGTGTTGCTTAACTTTATTTGATGTGTTACAGATTGATTGACCATCCTTAATTAGATTAATACAAATATGAACTATAACTTTAAAAGGACATGCATTACATCCTACTAAGAGACGGTTAAGTTTTTCTCTAACTAAATTTTAACCTCTTTGATGAGGTGTAGTGCAAGCCCTACAATTAAATGTTCGAGGTTTGGTATGTAAAATTCATGGCGATCTGGTAAGTTATTTAATCAAGCTCAAATTTAACTACAAAGTTAAGAATATTAGTAAAAGCGATCATGGGTTTAGATTTAGGAAAATAAGTAATTAAATAATTAAATAATATAATATGGTATTATAAGTATGTTACACGTTATTTATCATAAACGCGGAAAATAAGTTTCAATAACTAATGATTAATAGAGATAAATTATACGTATACTAAAATTCATAAAATAACATAAATAATATCTAGAAGTAATTTTTTGTACTATATATATATTTACGTATAGATAAAAATATATGAACTTACTTAAAATACCTAAACTAAGCTAAAATAACACTAAATAACTAAAGAAAATTCATAAAAATTATAAAAAAGTTAATAAAAATGTTGAAAAAATATGAAATGGTCTGAAAATGGGCGTGACAAATTGGAAATGAAGAATGGAACTCAACCAATAAAAATTGATCAGCTAGAAAGTGAAAAAAAAAAAGAGAAGATAAGGACACTTGCCAATCCAAAATCAAAAGAAAATTCAAAACCCTTCTCTAAAATCAGACACCAAAACTTACTTTAGATAGTTAGGAAGTCAAAAAAAATAAAAAATGAAAGGTGAGAAATTGAGAGAAACCAATTTTAAGAAAAGTTAGAAAAATATAGTGTAATTAGAGGTTATAAAGGGAACTTATGACAAATGACAACCTAAGAGTAGACAACCACCACCATTAGATGATGGTGGCAACGCCCAACCCAGCCAACAAAGCCATGGTGGCTAGAGATAGAAACATTGGTGAGTTCTAATTTCTTACAGACTTCTTTTTAATTTATTAAAAATATTAAATAGTTATGGAAAATTATGAAATTTAGTATTTTGGGATATTTTAATATGTAGATTTAGAGAAAAATATCAATTTGATAAATTTAAGCCTAAAGATATACTGCTTATAAGAAATTACTAAACTTGAGCTAATTTTCAATATAGATTTAAATGACCTTAATGATATAATTTTGACTTCAAAATTTTTGTGTAAACTATTTAGGATGTATATTAAAATGCTATGAAGATTTTTTTTTAAATTTAATTTTCTAAATTTTTAGGCCCTAAAATCATGTATAAAAGGCAATTGGTGGGCTTAATTTTATAATTTAAGGTTAATTTATTGAAATTCTTATTTACTATGTACTTAGATAGCCTAGGATGTAAATTTCTGATGTTAGATGGTATTTGTGGAGTTTGGGGTGTTAATTGTATGTATTATGCATATTAAGAAATGAATAATGAGTAAAAGTAAATAATTAAGCTAATTTTTTGATTTATGGTTAATTAAGTATAAATTCTAATTGAGAATTAATTTAGACATTTTGAGATGTTAGTTGATGATGAGAAATAATATTTCAAGTGTTGGAAATGTTAGATGTGCAAATTATGTACATATTAGGTAATATGTAAATATAGAAAATTAACGAGTGGAAAAACATTTAGTTAAAATTGATAATATGATAATAATAATATACAATAAATCTGATATGAAATATAAATTTAGAAAAATATATGAAAAATGTAAATATTTCTTATATTAGGAACAAATTCAGTAGTTAAATTAGTATTATGGTATACCATACGGATTGGAATACTGTTTAGGGGATAAATACGAGATTTAGGATATCCAAGTGTAATGTGATTAATTTCATACAATAGTTCAGAATAAGTTCCTATAGTTCACATATAACATTCATGATAAAAAACTGAATTAGAACTTAAATCAGAAACGAATTTAGAAACTAGTTTAGAATATGTCAGTAATAAGTAAAATATATATATATATATATATATATACTTGAATAATCGAGAAAAAAATTATAATTTAAGCTTATATGTCTTAGGGGTATAAATGCTAAAAGAGTATTTATATTATAGGATATATAAAGATGAGTTGACCTACGGCGAGTCAAGTGAGCAAATCGAGGATTTTAAGTAAGTTTAAGATTAATACGTCACTGTATTTTGGGGTACTATTTCAAAGTACTTGAAGGCTTAAGATTATACTTGTTTGTGCCTGTAGATAGTTTAATTATGCGCATACCTGTGTGTGCATATTCTTAACTATACAGTGTACTATTCACTTACTATATTGGTCTGTAACTGTTATGTATTGTGTGATGTAGATCGATCACCTTACCTAGACTTAATAATATATAGGTTATAAAATTAACTGGACAAGCATTTTAACGCATTAGGGGAAGCATTTAGGATTCTCCAACCAAATACCGACTCTTTCGAAAGAGATAACGTTTGATAGCATAATTGGTACAATGGCATTCATTTGTTGTATTGCATTAAAATAACTAGTTGATAACACTGTTTGTGTTTGATGTGTAGTTTTAAGTCTTCGTTCCAACTTACTGAGTTATTGGTTGCTCATATCTCTATATATATTGTTACAAATGTTAGCTAAAAAACGACCATATAACTATCTCGAAACTAGCAACTGTTTGATCCTAGGAAGTAAGAAAATCAAACTAATGATCAGTTATATTTTTGAGGTTTTAAATCTTGATTTTGTATCTTATATTATTAGTATATGTATTACTTAAGTAAGGTTAGGTATTAAATCACGTAACATTACTTGGAATAATGAAATTTATATATATATATATATATATATGTATATTTCATACTTTCTCAGGTAAATAACCTGTTTAATTTGTGAACTGTTTACTTCAAAGCGGGTTAATTATGAACTCTTTGTGTAAATCGGGTTTAAGATAGCAGCTGTAAGGTTAGTTTCTATCTTAGAGTGGTTTACATGATGGGAGTGTTATAACTTTACCGCTTCTGGGACGTGATATGCAATGTATCAATCTTTCCTCACCCTTAGTCAAACTAAGTAATAGAAAAAGAGGTTATAGCAAAATTAAGGAAGTTGGTTGAAGGTAATCGCGGGAGGAGTAAGTTCTCAATTGTATAAGCCTTAAATTGGCTATGAGGCCATCATGGCCTTTATGATTAGTACTGTGGCCTTCATATCACAACTTCTTAACTCGAGTTAGAGCAAATGTAATTTCTTTAACTTTACAACGGATCGGATAATGTCATGTGGATGGTACATTACTTATTCATACATCATACATAATAAATGATTGATAACTTATTTGTTTTACTCAATTTGTATATGCTTTTTGCCTCTTGTCTCTTACTAAGCTTGTGGTTCTTTAGCTTATTCCCTTATAGTTTTCTGCAAATAATTGAAGCTAAAGCATTGGATGGGCTAAGATGTTGAGTGCACATGGATACCTTATTTTCACCACTTATAATTCTAATTTTTGTTTTTTCAAGGATCATAATTCAAAAAAATAAAAAAATTGAAAAATGATAAAAAAAAAATACAAAAAAAGGAAAATTCTAAAAAAAAGAAAAATTATAAAGATTATTTTTAGGAACTTAGATTTTTAGAAAATAAAATGTTTTAAGGTCAATAGATTTGGTTTGGTTCATTTTATAAAACTTTATTTTAGAGAGTAATATAGCTTAAGTACAATTTAATTGTACTAAATATTAAGGTATAAGCTAATGGCTTAATAGATAAGCATTTAAACGAGGCACTTAAATGTGCCTTTTATCTTTTTTTTCCATTTGTGAAAATTGGTTAAGTGCATGAGATTCAAATCTAATTATAAATCTCGTTGAATCTTTTTAATCTAATATAATTATATTCAAATCATTATTGGTGATAACACGAATCTAATACGATAATGTTAAATTCGATGTGATAAAGATTTGTCAAATTTAAATTTGACATTGATTTTTATCAAATTAGATTTGAATAGATATAAAAGATCTGTTTTTGAGTTTTATATATAACGATCGCACGGTATAAAGTTTTTTTTTGTAAAAAAATTACACACTCAACCACTCTAACCCACTTAACCATCACTCCACACGATCCAACATACCGAAACAGCCCAATCTCTAGCATAGTCCACAATCAACACATACATCAAACCATTACTCGACACAGTCCATACTCCCCTTGCACATTACCTGCGCTTTACAATACATTCAATACACAATAATCACTGTCTTATACGATCCATTGATCGCACACTTACGTCTATTCACAATTACATACACACACAGCTATGCACAGACTCACACACACAACATAACTTGCATACACACATTCTCCAGTACGATCCTACATACACATTGTCACTCTAAGCATGCCTCACATACGATCATTGCATGAACACTAGCGTCCAGGTCCTTTCCATCCTCGCATGCTTCATTGCAATGCCAACATCGAACTAACCCTAAGCACTACTCAATCGTACACCACTCTCACAGTGCATGACGCATCGTCTAACTCCTAACCATCGTCCTCAACCCAATCACACAAGCAATGGCACTCCATCCACTCTCCATGACCATAACAAACCCTAACCAATTACAGCAACCACATAACCAACACCAACAGTAGTTCACTTTCTCTCTCACCAACAACTATAATAGCCCGTAGTGTGCTCCATCACACACTCATCCGCAGTGATACTCCAATGCTTCATCCATGCCAGAAGCACGATTGAACATCGTTGTTGCAATTTGCAGCAGGAACCACACTAATAAGCCCCCTATCATGTTCTCCTTCGATCACAGAAACGATCCGTCGACCCATGCCCCATCATTGGCAATAGCAATAGCACCTATCTCGACTCCTTAATCCTTATGCTGATTGTCCACGGTACGGATTTTAAAATTTTAATTTATTTATTGTTTCTTTATTTATTTTAATTTTGTGGTGAAATATAAATATATATATATATATATATATATATTAGCTTAGTAGATTTTTTTTTAGCATTAGTTTTTTTTTAGAATTTCTCATTTAGAAAAAATTATTTTTAGAAATAAAAAGTAATAACTAACCCGTTTCAAAACTAAGACATTTTAAAGAATTTTTTATATAAAATAAAAATACTCAAGAATTAAGGACCTTTTAGAATTTTCTTTGAATAAATTAAATTGATAAATACATAAACCCAGTTAATTTTCAAAAATTAATACAAATCAACACATTACAGTTTTTGAAATGAACTACGAACATTTGATCTTGATTAGTAGGTATATAGGAAACTTTGGGGCGACGTAAAATCTATAAAAACTTAATTTTTTTAAATTTTTTTCCTTTTCTTAAAATGTTAAAAAAAGGATAATTTTGAAGAACGAGCCTAATTTCGAAAAAGTGATAATGATACTTGTTAGGGTTTAATAGGTAGCTCCCAAATTCGGAATCCTTTGGTTTTTATCAAATTGAAATTAAAGACCGATAGTTAAATTGTAGTCAATCAACCCAATTGATTATGATTTCTCTCTTTCCCAACTCTAGTTGGGTTGTGACTTTAAAAGCATTTTTTTTTTTTAATTTAGAAAAAAAGGAACGGAATTTCCCAATTTCTTTAGTTGAGGATTAATATTAAATAGGTTAGAGTTTAATATTAGTCGAAAAATGAGAAATCAAATTAAATAAAAAACCTGAAAAATCCAGCTTGTTCGATTGGTAACTTCATTGAGGATGGGCTAGTTACTAAAATTTGCTGAAATTAGGATTATTTTTCAAAAAAAAAAAAAACTTGAGTCAATTATTTTTTTTTTAATTTTATTTCATTGTTGTACTGACACATTTATTGCAACTCATCTAAGGGGTTGTTTCAAGTTTTTTTTTTATTTTACCTTTTTTTTTCATCATAAATATGTGGTAGATATGGTCAAAACCTGGTTGTCTTAAGACATTAGGAAGGGACCAATGTGTAAGCTTTGGATGTGATGAACTACTGATCAACAGTCCCATTACTTACGCACGGCTTCGAGAACTGCAATCCCTCACTAAAAGAATTCTTTCTCGGCAACCTACTGATGACGAGAAATTTTACACCGAAGAAAGGTGGCTAAACTCCTTAAGCTCTCCACATTGTTATACTATGATCTATGCTCTTGATAGTGTTGATGCCAACTGATATCAGGCAAGTGCACCTATCAGTTTTAATATAGTGGATATGAATCCGAGTCGATCCGTCAGAGACTTCGAGTACTAATATTAACCTTAGCTTTATTATTTAACCGGAAAATTATGATGAGTTTGATGAATTAAAAATACTAAAATTAATAAACTAACCTAATTATAAGACTTGATTAAGCAATTTAGAAAGCAATAAAACTAAGAACAACTTCAAGAAAGTAATAACGTATTTAGGAATTATTTCCCTTAGTGTTTAACATGTGACCGCTTAAAATATATTCAATTCAATCTCTATTATTCTTGACCGGAGGGATTCACAATTAAAGTTAATACCTTTCTCAAGCATATTAACCCTAATCTTAAATTATTTACCAGAATCTCTTATCTTAATAATATAATTTAGAATCATATTAATGTATAATGAATTCCTACACAAACGAACAACTTTTCGGAAGAAACATATATCTTATCTCTAAGTATATATATAATTCTCTCCAATTATGTCAAGATCTCATTACACATGTAATTTCTCAATCATCATGTATAATATCATATATTGATACTCTAGAAATATCAATTAATAATTAAACAACATAATTGAATCAATAAAAGATAGAACTTTTATTGAAATTATAAATCAATCCAATAGTCACATGAAACCCTAGGTTCCATAATCCTAAATACAAGAATTTTAAACTATCATATTGAAACTAAAAATGAGTTCCAACAAAATCATGAAATAAAACATGAAAAACCCCTTTGGTTGATGAAAAATCTTCCCAATCTTGAAGTTGGTATTGCTTTCCCCTTTTTCTTCTCCTTCTCCTCAAGTCTCTCTACTTTTCGAGTGTCTCTCCCTTTTTTCAAAACCCTAGTATGTCCTTTCATAATGTATTGTAAGGTTTCTGTTTTCGTCACCAGATACGGCCTGGGACACAGTCGTATCCCCAGGTTGTGTAACTTTTTGACCTTGGCAAATTTTCTTGGATGGACACAGCTTGGGGACATGACTGTGTCCCAGATTGTGTAATTTCAAAACTTCATAACTCCTTTATTTGAACTCCAAATTGAGTGAAACTTAATTCCTTTTCTTCGTTTTCAATCCAAGAACGCGTTCAAACCTTGAAATCAAATTTTACTCAATTAAGTATCAATTTCTTTAAAGAAAACCAAATATGTAAGGGAAATACTATAAAATCACCATGTGAAATATATTTAAAATCAGAGTTATCACCAACCATCCCTTAATCAAGGACCCTGTGCGGAGTAATGCAACCAACTGCTGCTGAAAGGTTCTTACCAAGTGATAGGAGACTCGCTTATCGGTAGAGTAGTTTTCTCTTGGCATGCTACCATCTCTCTCGTCTCTGCCCCTTTATTGCCATAACATCTCGATCTCTCTTGCTTGCTGTGCTCAAAGAATATTCGTACGGGACCAATGTTACACTGCCACCTGTCCATCTCATCTGACATTATACCACTTTTCCACTTTTGTCTTTTGTCCTTTTTACCATTTTTTGTATATACAAGGAATCCCCTTTTATATATACTTTCTTATAATTTCATTATTTGTAACGTTGCCTTATGGACTTACTATAAATAGTTCCTCTTTCTTGTAAGCCGGAGCTAACTTACATTTAATATTGAATATTCTGTTCTTATGAGACAACCCTCTCAAAGTCCATTTTTTATACACTCTTATCTAATCTTGCCAAATAGCTAAAGATTAGTGGCGAGTAAACCTTAACATCAATTTGTGCGTCGTATCAAATGAGGTGTCAAGTCATGTTGGGTTCGTTGGTGAATTACATCCTTCGAATAGCTTCACGTCAGTTACTCTTATTCATTTATGGACTGTTTCCCTTTAATTTTTTCCGATGTTTCGGAGGACCCAGTTTAGTCAGATTTGCCACTGTAAGTCTTAATGATAACCAAACTCCTAGGCACATCATATAACTTCTTAGTATCAGAGCTTGAGGTTGAGACCGAGAGTTATATAGTGATAGTTTGTTGTTTGATATATTTGTGTGTGTGTTGAAAGCATCTAAGTGAAGGGTCTTTACTGAAGTTTTGTGTTAAGAATGTTAAACCCTAGTGTACAGGCAGAGATTAACGATGTCGAGACTTATGCTCATAGTCGTGGTCGAGTTACCCAACAAACACCACGTACTACTGATGAACAGATATAAGATCTTGCTGCTATTGTGGTCAACTTAGCTGTCTCAGTAAACAGGGTCATAGAGACTGGACCGCGTGAGAGAGTAGCTGAGTAGGGTCGAGAAATGAGAGATAGGCTGAGGAGGTAGATGAATGAGTAAGCTCCGAAAACCTTTCTAGTAAACCAAGCACCACTGCGACATGTCGATAAAGTCAAGAGGAGAATGTTAGAGTTGGACAAAGTGGGATAGTACAAAGAAGAAAAAGAAGACTAGTATGTTGGGATTAATGAGTGTAAGTTCAGAGTGTCAAGAGGTGCCGAACATCTTAAGGTACAAATTTTGAGCTTCAACGAATCTGGTAGTGTTGATGACTACCTGGATTAGGAAGAGAAGATCGAAAAGATATTTGACTTCTATGATTATGAAGATATTGTCCACCTTAGAGTGGTCACGTTAGAATTTTCTGGATATGCGGCAATGTGGTGGAAGAAGCTACAAAATATTCGCCTAAGGACTCGACGTGAGGCTTGAACATGGAACTAGATGAAGAGAGTTCTAAGAAGTAGGTTCATTCCTGAATACTATGAACAGGACACTTTCGGACGACTCTAAGACTTAAGGCAAGGTAACAGATTTATAGACGACTATGTTCGAGAGTTTCAGTTGCTCACGATACGATGCGATGTCGATGAGCCTGAGACCCAAACTATAGTACGGTTAATCTCTAGATGACGGTTGAGATTGGTAACATTTTGGAGTTGCAGAACTTCACAACTCTAGATGAAACCATCTGTGTAGCCTAGAGAGTTGAAAGGTAATGAAGAGCCAAGTTAGTCGAATATCGAGTAACCAAACACTAATATCGAACAGGAGTGGCTTATCGAGCTGACCAATGACTGATAGAGTTTCTAAGAATTCTAAGGTGGAAAGCCAAAGTTACATGTCGAGTCGACCAGATGAGGGCTAAGGTAAGAGCAAGACCAAGGAGCCTAAGATCCGAAGAGATCAAGGTCAAAGTTCAAGGAGAAAAACTCGAGAAATCAAATGTTTTAAATACCTTAGTTATGGATACGTAGCTAGTCAATGTCTGAACGACCGAGTCATGACCATAAAGGGAGATAAGCCTTAGTTTGAAGTAGAAAGTGTGAATGAAGTAGAGGAAGAAGTAGTAACCGATCAGATGTTGGAAGAATTTAAGGAAGATCCTGATGCCGAGATACCTTCTGAGGGTGGAGTAGAGTATTGCCTTGTAGTTCGATGATCTCTCAGTACTTTTATGGCTAATGAAAATGAGCAAAGAGAGAACCTCTTTCATATGAATTGTCAGGTGAATGGCAAGCTATGCGCTTGATCATTAACGGAAGGAACTGTACCAACGTCATCGTACAAGGGGTAGTTAAGGCCATGAAATTGCCAACCCTTCCACACCCCGAGCCATACAAGATTTACTAGCTGAATGAGAAAGGAAGACTACACGTTTCTGAGCAAGTCAAAGTACCAATTACTATTGGTGATAGATACAAGGATAAGATGTTGTGTAATGTCCTTCCTATGTGTGCATCTCACATATTACTTAGCTGATCGTAGCTATTTGACTTGACAGTGTTACACGATGAGTATAGAAACACCTACATGTTTTAAAAGGACGGGAAGAAAATTATATTGACACCTATAAGTCTTATGGAAGTGCAAGAAGCATAGGAAAAGGTTGCTAGATCTCTGCAACGGAAGTCTTTGGTGATTTCTCGAGCTCAGTTTGCAAGAGAGGTCAAGGCCAAGGACTATGTGCTCCTTTTTGTTAAGAGATTCTTAAAGGTGAGAGAGGCCGTAAACTTACCTGGTGAAGTGCAATGGTTACTTTAGGAATTTGCTAACCTCTTCCCTAACGAGATGTCGAAAGGTTTACCTCCCTTGAGAAGACTTGAACATTGCATCGATCTCCAACCAGGGGCTGCCTTATCAAACCGACCTGTTTATAGGCTTAATGTAGAGCAGGCAATTAAACTGAAGAAGCAAGTGGATGAGTTGGTAGATCGTAGATATGTCCGTGAGAGCATTAGTCCTTGTGCTGTACCCACTATATTCGTGCTGAAAAAGGATAGAATATGGCAAATGTACATTGACAGTCGAGCTATCAATAAGATCACTATCAAATACTGATACCTAATCCCACAACTTGATGATATGCTTGACAAGTTACACAACACCTGCATCTTTTCTAAGATTGACCTGAAGAGCGGCTACTACTAGATACAGATGAGACTTGGGGAAGAATGGAAGACGGCCTTCAAGACAAGGGATGGTTGGTTCAAATGGTTGGTGATGTCGTTCAAACTAACTAATGCGTTGAGTACATTTATGCGACTGGTGAATCATGCACTAAGATCATTGATCGGCAAATGTGTTGTAGTTTATTTTGATGATATTCTGGTCTATAGTACCGACCTCCTCGTACATGTTGAGCATTTGAGATTGGTGTTTAACATATTTTGCACCAAAAAATTATTCGGTAACCTGAAGAAATGTATGTTCTGTCAAAGCAAGGTTGTATTCCTCGGATATGTCGTTTCAGGGAGTGGAGTTTGAGTTGATGAGGAAAAAGTCAAAGCTATTAATGAGTAGCCTATGTCGACTAGTGCCACTGAAGTTAGGAACTTCCATGGCCTAGCCTTGTTCTATTGAAGATTTATCCGAAGCTTTACCTCTATAACTACGCTATTGACTAAATTGACCAAGAAAAACATTGAGTTTAAATGGATTAAAAAGGTTCAGAGGAGTTTTGAAGATGTGAAGTCTAAGTTGACTTCTGCTCTAATACTTATCCCACCAGATTTTGAGAAGGTTTTTGAGGTTGAATGTGATGTGTTTGGTGTCAACGTTAGTGCTGTCCTTATGTAAGAGCACTGACCCATTGCCTGCTTCAACGAAAAACTTCAAGGTGCTGCCCTAAATTACTCAACCTATGATAAGGAATTCTATGCCCTTGTCCGTACACTCTAAAACTGGCAGCATTATCTGTGGCCGAGAGAATTCATCATCTATTTGGATCATGAATCTCTTAAGCATCTTCACGGGTAATAGAAGCTTTCTTGTTGTCACGCCAGATGGGTCAAATTCTTGGAAACCTTTTGTTATGTCATCAGATATAAGAAGGGAAGCACCAACATCGTGGCTGATGCACTTTCTCATCGTCGTTGATGCACTTTCTCATCGTCGTACCCTCATTACAACATTACAAGCTAAGGTGCTTGGATTCAGTACTTTACCTGATCAGTATGAGCATGACCTACATTTTGAACCCTTAGTAACCAAGTGTAGTGCTAGAGGAGTTACAGAAGGGTTCTACTTGAGTAAGGGGTTCTTGATGAAAGGCATAAAGATTTTTGTACCGAGTGGTTTTGTAAGGGAGCTACTGGTTCGAAAAGCTTATGCTAGGGGTTTGGCTAGCCATTTTGGAGAAAATAAGACGATTGAGATATTGAAGAAGTACTTTTACTGGCCTGAAATGATGAAGGATGTGCATTGAATACTTAAAGGGTGTAAGGTGTATAAGTATGTAAAAGGGAAGAGAGAGCCCTATGGAGAATATATACCCCTACCAATTCCCGAGCGGCCATGGACCGATCTAAGCATGGATTTCATGCTTGGCCTTCCCCATACACCGAGAAGATACGATTCGATCATGGTGGTGGTCAATCGGTTCAGCAAGATGGGCTACTTCATTCCCTATCATAGAAGTAATGATGCTTTATTCATTGCTAACCTCTTTTTGCAGGAAATTGTGCGATTGCATAGAGTGTTGAGAAGTATTGTGTTCGACCATGATTCGAAATTTACGAGCATATTTTAGAAGACCCTATAGAGGAAACTCGGCATTAAGCTCCTGTTCAGTACCTCTTGCCACCCCTAGATAGATGGCCAAATTGAAGTAGTTAATAGAACTGTCGATAATCTTCTACGTGCCATTGTTGGCAAGAACTCTTGTGATTGGGATTTATGCCTACCCATAATTGAATTTGCCTACAATCGCACAACTCACAACTCAATCAGAACATTACCATTTGAGGTTGTTTATGGACTTAACCCGAACCTACCTTTGGATTTAATTAACAGCTCGACTACACAAAGGGAAAGTCAATTCGGCCAACAACGTGTTGAGGAGTTTTAAAGGTTACATTAGAAGATTGCTAAGCAATTGGCCAAAACTGTAGCCTAATAGAAGGAAGTGGGAAATCGCGAAAGGAGGCGAGTCATTTATACCCCTAGGGACCTTATCCGGGTCCATCTTAGCAAAGAACACTTCTTTAGTAGAAGGACCAACAAACTATCTCCTAAAACGGATGGACCTTATAGGATCCTGAAGTGCATTAATGATAATGCCTATGAGATTGAGCTAGCTAAAGGTTTCGGCGTGTCTACCTCCTTCAATGTCACCAATTTGACTCCTTATGTGCCTAATGATGACGAAGAACAAGATCTGAGGGCAAATCTTCAGCAACCCGGAGGAACTGATGAACTGTTGACTAGTGGCCTTACAACCACTATCCTAGACCTAACCTACATAAGGCGTTCACGATTAACCCACTTTGAAGTAAACAGTTTGTAATTTGAATAAATCATTTACCTAAGAAAATGAGGAAATATATATATATATATACTATAGTTTAATTATTACAATTATCGTTTACAATATTTCTCTGTAATATATTTTCTAATTATTACATTATTCAGAAATGAAAAATTCTAAAGTACAAGCTTAAACCTTAAAAAATACGCATTTATTCTTCAAATGTTTTTTCTCACTCCTTAGGATTCAGCAGTTGTTAGCTTCAGAGTAGTTGTTTACCGCTTCTTAATCAGTAACTGCAAGACGTCTATAGGGATGTGAGCAACCACAGCTCAGTAAGTTAGGATGGAGGACTTAAAACTATACCACAAACATAACAAGGTTATCAACTAACTTATTAAGTGCAATGCAATGCATGTTCAAGCAAATACCATCGCATGACGTTGTCCGACCCGTTGTAAGATTAGAGAAATTGTATCCGCTCTAATCCGGGTTGAGGAGTTGCCGTTAATGCAACAGCTTACAACCAAACCCAGACTTGTGTAATGGAGACCTTGCTCCTCTTGCAATTACCTTTGAACCATTGACTTCACCCTCGCTGCGACCTCCTCACCTATCAGTTAGTTTGACTAAGGATGAAGAAGGGACCTTTTGCAATCCTGCGTTATCTCTTTCGAAGGGGTCGGTATTTGGCCGGAGAATCCTAGGTTTCCCCTAATGGGTTGCCATGTATGTCCAATTATGATTACTGGTCGTATATTTGATTAAGTCCAATTTAGGGTGATTAATCATTTCATACAAATCATACAATACAAGCCAGAACAACAAACAGAATCATAGCATCACTCATAATCAAGCACCACTCATAATCAAGCACATGCATACAACCAATTATCCAACAAGCACAACCAAGTATAATCTCAAGTCTCCAAAATACAGCAACGTATTAATCTCAACTTACCTCGACTCCTCGCTCACTCACTCAAGGTCCGACTTGCTCAGACCATCGCCGATCATCCATATAATACAAACGTGGTTTCAGTTTTTCATATAACTATTATAGGTTCGTTTTATTTTATAACGCTTATTGTTATATTTTGTTTAGGGTTTAATATACCTAATTATTTAGGTTTTAAGTCTTTTACAATTATTCTAGGTTTGGGGTTAGGTTCGGGTTTGATTTCCGCATCGATTTCTAAATTAGGTTCTAGTTCGATTTCTAAGTATTGTTTTATACCTGAACTCTAGAAACTTGTTTTTACTCATAATGTAAAATTAATCACATTACTTCCTAATATCCTAATTACCATAACTATCCCTAATCAGTATTTTATTATATCCAGTATACTTAAATCCTTAATAATGTACCGAATTTACTCTTGATGTAAGAAATTTTTACATTTTTCATATAATTACATAAATTCAAGTTTTCTATCAGTTTTTATTATATATCCCTATTATTTACATAATATCAATTTTTATCTTAATATTTTCTATTTAGTATATTTCCAATAATTACATATTATGTATTATCACCTATTATGTATATAATACACATAATATTTCTAACACTCTAATTACTATCTCCCAACATCAATTATCATTTCAAAATGTCTAAATTCATCCTAAATCAGATTTTACACCTAATTACCTAAATTTACAAAATTAACTTAAAATGTACTATTTTTCCATATTACTTATTTACTACATAATTAACCTAATAATTACATCTAACACCCTAAATGCTACAAGTATCATAGTTCATTAGATTTTAACATCCTAAAACATATAATTATTCATTAAATCAGTAATTAACCATTTAATTACTTAATCAACTATAAATTACCCATTTTATGCCTCATTTTAAGGCTTATAAATTATCTAAAAATTTTAAAAATTAATTTTTGAAAACAGGCTTCATAGTACTGTTTTATATCATCTAAGTAGTCTACACAAAAATTTTGGGTTCAAAACTACACTCCTAAGGTCATTTATTTCTAAACCGAAATATGCTAGGTCTTGCATGATTTTTTAAGAACCATATATCACAGGACATATTTTCATCAAAATAATATTTTTCCTAAAAACTATATACAAAAATATTCTAGAATAACAAAATTCATAATTTTCTAAGAATATTTACTATTTTTTCAAAATTACACAAAATCGGATTGGAAATTAAACTCACAAATCTGAGTGGCTCCGGCCATCGTCGGCCGCCGTGGCCTTGTCGGCCGGTTTGGGAGCTACCACCACTATGTGGTGGTGGTGGCTGTCTACTCTCAAGTGCTTGTCTGATGTAGATTCCTTTTTAAGGCCCCAATTGCACAGTTTTTCATTTTTTTTTTCTAACCCAATTTTTCTCTCAATTTTGATGCTCCTAATTTTTCTCTAATTTCTAACTGTCCAAATGAGCTCTGTGATTTTTTTCCCTATTTATAGAGCTTTTTGGTAATTAATGTGCATTAAATTGGACAAAACATTGCCCAAATCTCTTAATTTTTGGCTTTTGTATTGCTCTAATTTAATTGGATGATTTTTTTCTTATTTTCCCCAGTTTCCATGACCCAATTCTGGATCACTCCTTATTTTTTCTGATTTTTCTTTATTTTTCCTTAATTAATTATGAATTTTCTTTAATTATTTAGTATTATTTTACTACATTTTGCGTATTTTAAGTAATTACGCATATTTCTACCTACATGTAAATTCATATATAGTACAAATAAATATTTCTAAATATTATTTAGGTCATTTTATGATTTTTTGTATACATATAATTTATTTATAGCGATTCGTTAATTATCAGAATGCATTTTACGCATTTTCTATAAATAACGAGTTATATATTTAAAATTTGAAATTTTTATAGTTTTTTTATTTTATTGCTTATCTTCTTAAATTCAAACTTACGGGATTATTTTTACTAATTTTCTAGCTTTACTTATAATTTAGGCTTAATCGGATTTTTCAGCAAATCGAAACCTTGAGTGACTGGTTGTGGGGCTTACATCAATCATACATTTATGATGCATAAAAATAGAATAAAAATAAACTCCTAAAGTTACCCCCCTAATTAAATTGCAACAAAAAAAAATGTTAGTAACAAAGAAGTAAAATAAACAAATAAATGAAATAACATACTTAAAATCTTTTTTTATTATTATTATTTCATGTTTTTATTTTTTTGAAGAATAATCTTATTTTTGGTAAATTCTAGTGGCTAGCCCTATAGTCTCCTTAGTGGAGTTGTCAAACTATCGAGTCTAATTTTTCAGTTTTTTTTTTATTTAAAATTAATTTTCGCATTTTCGATTAATACTAAACCTTAGTCCATTTAATATTAATCCTCGGTTAAAAAAATTGAGAAATTTCAGTTTCTTATTTAGGAAATGTTTTTGGAGTCGCTACTTAACCGAAGTCGGGAAAAAAAATCATAACCAATCAGGTGGATTGATTATGATTTAGCTACCGGTTTTTTATTCCAATTTAAATGAAAAACCAAAGGATTCCGAATTCGGGAGCTAACCTAATAAATCCTAACGAGTATCACTATCTATTTACCGAAATTAGATTATTCTTCTAATTATAATATTTAAAAATAAAAAATCAAAATCAAAATCAAAAGAAAAAAATAACCTAAGTTTACACAGATTTTATCGTCGTTCTAAAGGTACCTATGTACTCGCTAGTTAGGATCAGACGATCGTAGATCTTTCAAAAAATTTTTAGTATGTTGGTTGATTTTAATTTCAAAAACTGACTAAGTTTACATTGTTTAACTGATTCGGTTTATTTAAAAAATCTAAAGGGATCCTAACTCTTGAATGTTCAAAAGACATTCTAAGACACTATAACCTTTTTGTAAAAAAATTTCCTTTTTTTAATCATTATTTCTAAAAAATAATTTTCTATATGGGGATTTCTAAAAAAACCTAATCCTAAAAAAAAATCCTAAGCTAATATATATATATATATATATATCCATATATCTATACTATTATTATTAAACAACTATCTAACTAAATAAATAAAAACATAATATATGTATAAAAGGAACTAATACCAAAAGGACCTACTAAATTAATATGTGTAATTACTTATGTTATCAATGGTAGCTAATGAATAATAATAATAATAACACATATTTTAAATAATAAATTGAGAAACCGAACCTAAACTTACTTTGTTTAGTGAAGTAGCTTGTGACTACAGCGTGGATTGTTAGATGAAGCTGGTAACGATCAACAGTGGATGCGGATGCACTTGCTGTGTTCAATCAGAGTTGTGCCGTCAGC